>JAWNNO010004071.1:0-37876 GCA_035044985.1 Lordiphosa fenestrarum
TTGGCAGCTCAGCTGCTTTCGTGTCACATGGTACTGTCAAACATGTTCAGTTTAGTCTGTAATGTAACCATGAATCCACTTAGAAACAAACCACGCTTGCAGATTATTCAATTTTAATATAAAAATTCATGCCACTTTCTTATCGTAAAACTGTGTTCAGCGGCGAAGCCGCTTTATTCGTATCATACCGGCCAATATGTTAGAGAGAGTATGCCATTTGAGGCGCTGTAGGAGTCAACATGTACATGACTTCATCTTTAATCATCAAATTATTTCGATCGTTACATCGACTCAAATAAAGATTTTTTACATTTTTCCGGATTGTATGTTTTTTTTAATCAAAGGTTTTTTTTTAAACTTTCGAAGCGGAAGAGGTCGTGGCATTAGGTTACAACATACAAGATCTGCGTACACGTAGAGGAAGACCATGTCTCATACTTGTCGAATTTCTATCTCTTATATGACTTATGGAGTCGGAGATGCTTTCTGCTGGCTGTTACAGCCTTTTCCTCTGTAAACCTTTGGTGCTGAGCATACAAATGCTGTATTCGTTTGAACTCCAGATTTCAAGAACAATGTATATTTTGCTGGTTTTTCCAGGCATTCCATATATTCTCTAAATTTACTTAAAGGCAGAATGCCAGATTTCTTCGGTTTTGCGCCGTGAAAATAGCCAAAGCTGATTAATTTAAAACCTTAACTAGAATACAGGCTACAAATTGTATTAGTCACTTAATAAATTTTGGATTTTTGTTCTCGTTCTTCGAAAGATATTACAATTAGGGTATTCATGACGCCCAGTTGAGCTCTGAAGTTTAATTGTGGATATTTTTAGATTCTTACTAGTCAAAATTAAAACAAAATAAAACAAAAGAATTTTACTGACTTGTTTACAACAAATTTGAGATCAACTGGGAATCGCGATTTTCTTCTTCTAGTTTTCGACTTGTAAAACATTTAAAATTAACATACAAAGGTATGGTAATTTGACCGACTATCTTTCTTGTTTTTTTATACCCTGTTCTCATTGAAAATGGGAAAGGGGGATCATGAAGTTGTGCGAATGTATGTAACAGGGAGAAGGAAAATTTTCCGACCCCATAAAGTATATATATTCTTGATCAGCATGAACAGCCGAGTCGATATAGCCATGTCCGTCTGTCCGTCTGTCCGTCTGTCCGTCCCGTCCGTCCGTCCGTCCGTCCGTCCGTCTGTCCGTCTGTCCGTCTGTCCGTCTGTCCGTCTGTCCGTCTGTCCGTCTGTCTGTCTGTATGAACGCGTCGATCTCAGAGACTATAAGAGATAGAGCCACAAATTTTTGCACGAAGGTAGATTTATGCTGTACGCAGATCAAGTTTGTTTCAGATTTGAAAAATTCCACCCCGTCCCCCTTTTATCCCCAAAAAACCTAGACCTCCTCTATAAATCGAAGACCTAAAAAGCCGTCAGATCCACAATTTTCAAGTTAGAGCCTCGTGGTTTAGTATACATCAAGCTAGGCTCAATATCTATCTATTCTGAAAAGTACAATCAGATCGGACCAAAAACACCGGAGTTATAAGCGAAACAGTTGGGCTGATAATAGCCCTCAGGACTAGAAAAGTATTGCCTACATTTAGGATGACATCTTCAAAAATTCAAAAACAAATAAATGAAAATAAATGAACAGGGTATTTAGTGGTCGGGAAACTCGACTGCAGCGCCCTTACTTGTTTCTTAATGGGTTCGTAAACCAACAAAATTTTCGAGTTTAGTCTAAAGAGCAGACAGAGGCAGTTCAAGAGCCGGCAAAGCAACCTGAAAAATCAACTGTTTCGTACTGCTTGTGAGCCGGTGGCATTCAATAAAAATAATGAAAATATCAATGTTACAGCCAATGGAGATAAGTACCGTGCAACGATTACCGACTTTTTGGACCATAATAGAAGAATTGGGCTTGATTGACATGAAGAAACCATGAACTAATTGAGAGACGAGTTCTGAGATCAATTAATGTCACGTTTCGGACTAGTCCATTGGAAGCTTCCCAGCTGATTCTCCAATTTGAAGGGATTACATGTGAAAGCTCAGCATCTTCGAAACAAGCTGAAAGTCTCCAATTCCAAACCCAACTTTTGTAATTTTCTAAAAAAAAAACAGGGCGGTTTTAAACCGAACCGGTTCGAACCCGGTACTCCGACTTTTATTTTACTGTAAACCGAACCTCTTTAGAAATAAAAGCTGAACCTGAACCTGTTCCGAATCTCAAATTTCGGTTCGGCTTAGCAAGAATGGTAGACAACAGATATTTGACCTGTTATCTGTTTGATTTTCAGCGACTGAGTTTTAAAATCAGCAGGAAAGTGTAATGAAAATCCTAAAATAGCGTTCAGAACTTCTTATAAAATCCCCATCCATAAAAATCTCTGTTTCAAAACCTTTTCAGAGGCACGAGCTAACCATTATATTGGTAAAATTTTTCTAAGAAACTACGAAATAGAATTTAAAATTATATTTTGAATACTAAATACACTTATGTGTTTTATAGCCTCTTTCCACTGAGCATCATTTCTATCATTTTCATTTGTGGAAAATTGTGTCGTTTCCATTGACAAAACATCATTTTGTTGACATTCACAACGTTACGTAGACAAAACAGCAGATACTTTGAGTTTGTTGATTATTATTTGGCTGAAGGATTTGCTATTGTCGATTTTTTAAAATAAATGCTGCTTTGATAATGAGCAAGCTGGGTAGACAAAACCTTCAATTCAATCAAGATTTTAAAACATTTAACCACGCCCTGTCCAAGGCAAGAATAGTAGTGGATAGTTAGATAATTAAAGACCCGCCTTCGCAGAATAACCAAATCATTGGACAATCGTAGAGCCGAAAAATGAGGTCCACAACCCGAGGGCACCAATGTCGCCAATGATTTTGATAACCCTCCAGAATTAATAAGGTGGGCCATATATCGTACCTAAAGACTCAACAACAAAGTTAAAATAAAGCTAAAATATGTTTATTTCACTTAATTTTTTAATGCACCAGCCACATATACATCAAATCATTCTACGGTATCTCTATTGAACTGGTTTTTATACCCGTTACTCGTAGAGTAACAAGTAAGGGCGCTGCAGTCGAGTTTCCCGACCACAAAATACCCTGTTCATTTATTTTCATTTATTTGTTTTTGAATTTTTGAAGATGTCATCCTAAATGTAGGCAATACTTTTCTAGTCCTGATCAACAACTGCTCTTATCAGCTCAACTGTTTCGCTTATAACTCCGGTGTTTTTGGTCCGATCTGATTGTACTTTTCAGAATAGATAGATATTGGGCCTAGCTTGATGTATACTAAACCACGAGGCTCTAACTTGAAAATTGTGGATCTGACGGTTGTTTAGGTCTAGAATTTCTAGAGGAGGTCTTGGTTTTTTGGGGATAAAAGGGGGACGGGTGGGAATTTTCCAAATCTGAAACAAACTTGATCTGCGTACAGCATAAATCTACCTTCGTGCAAAAATTTGTGGCTCTATCTCTTATAGTCTCTGAGATCGACGCGTTCATACAGACAGACAGACGGACAGACGGACAGACGGACGGACGGACGGACGGACGGACGGACAGACGGACAGACGGACAGACGGACAGACGGACAGACGGACAGACGGACATGGCTATATCGACTCGGCTGTTCATGCTGATCAAGAATATATATACTTTATGGGGTCGGAAAATTTTCCTTCTCCCTGTTACATACATTCGCACAACTTCATGATCCCCCTTTTCCCATTTTCAATGGGAACAGGGTATAAAAAGGGTATACTAAAGTCGTGCAAATGTGTGTAACAGGCAGAAGGAAGCATCTCCGATATCATAAAGTATATATATTCTTAATCAGCATGAACAGCCGAGTCGATATAGCCATGTCCGTCCGTCCGTACTGTATGAACACCTAGATCTCAGAGACTAGAAGAGCTAGAGCAACCAAATTTTATACGTAAGCTAGTATTGTCTGTAGGCAGATCAAGTTTGTTTCAAATTTTGGCAACGCCCCCTCCCGCCCCCGCAATAAAAAATATTGAATATCTCCCACAATTTTTAAGATATCGATTCTGCAGTGTAGTCTATGTGGCCAATATCTACAATCTCAGAAATTTTCAAAAGGATCGGATAATAAATGGCAGAGTTAAAAAAACGTTGCATACTTATCTGAGCCGCATGAGGTTATTAAACACTAATTGAACAGAGTAACGGGTATTTCGAAGTCGGGCAGGGCCGACTTTAACTTACGCTCTCGTTTATTAATCCTTCGTAATTTCTTAAGAAGTTTTCTTTGAGTTTCTGCGCTTGCCTTCTCAATGCGCTCCAAGCCGCGCGGCACCCATGTGCTTCAGCTCCTCCGTCCTCTTCTTTGAAGCTGCCACAAGATCTTCCTGGAGAGGTGAACGCTGTTGGTTAGTTTTTCTGCGCTAAATTCTTGGCTCCTACGATGTCGGTTCCTCATCTAACGACAGTTGCTCGCTCATCCCAAGCTGGATAGTTAAGAGGCGCGACCCAGATGGCTGCTCCCTTGATGCTCTCATTCACGAGCGGGGAATGCCTCCATAAAAAACTTCGCAGTCAACTGGATCTTCATCCAGGTTCTTGGGGTTTTCCGGGGGCTAATCAGTAATGGCACTGACAGAATTTCGGAAAAAATACCAAATCCACTCGGGCGAATTTCATCATTTTTAAGAAATGACAAGAAATGAAAATGGAGAAACGTATGGCAGAAATGTTATAATTTCCTTCATTTCTTGTCATTTCAAGAAATGATGTTTCATTTCTTTAGTGGAAATAGGCTATAACAAGCCGTTTTTGACCCAAAATCGACCCGATTGCCATACAAATTGAGTAGTTTTTAAGTTAAAATATATTTTTAAAACACAGAATTAAATAAACTACTAATATTTGGTAACATTTTGTAACTAAATAAATGTATTGTTTTTTTTATACTCTGTACCGAAGGTACATAGAGTATTATAAGTTTGTGCAAAAGTATGTAACATCCAGAAGGAAGCATCTCCGACCCCATAAAGTATATATATTCTTGATCAGCATCAACAGCCGAGTCGATATAGCCATGTCCGTCTGTCCGTCTGTCCGTCCGTCCGTCTGTCCGTCTGTCTGTCTGTCCGTATGAACGCACAGATCTCAGAGATGGTAAGAGATAGAGGTTTGACATGTATGGGACATATGCTTCTTATGTCTGCAGGCAGATCAAGTTTATTTTCAATTTTGGCCACGCCCCCTCCCGCCCCCGCAATTTAGAAAAAACGTCATATCTCCCACAGTTTTGAAGATAGATGGCTTGTTCCGTCTGGACATATTTAGTTATTAGGATAACTTATCGATGCGCCAAAGGAATGAAGAAGATCGGATGAACGGTTTTCGAGTTATGATCAAAAGACAAATTTTCTTGGTACAGAGTATGTTATAGTCGGGCTTGACCGACTTTCTTTCTTGTTTTATATTAATAATGTGTAAATCCTGGGCTGAACCAAGGTTGGAACCAAAACCTTTCCAAAAAATAAAGCCCAGAACGTGAAATTTTCGAACAATAACCATTGGTAAATTGCGTTTCGAACCAGCGAGCCGGATACATGATTAGGCATATATACTTAAATTTTTTCTGACTGCAGGAATACCCTTAATCGCTGTTGTAGTTTGGGGGCGCTCGCTGTTTGCTACTTAAATGACATGTTTTTCATGTATTGGTGTGCAAATTGATTGTGCTGCTGCTGTATGGGTGTTGGTTGGCTTCATACGACGCGTTATTTTTTTCTTTTTTTTTGTCGTTTTTGCCATTTTGACTTTTCCAATTTGTCTAATTTTCAATGACGTCGCCGTCAACTTTGCTGTCGATGCAATGAAGTAAAAACAAATTAGTTGAACTCTGCATGAGGATAGGGAATATGGTGAAGGCACGAATGTATCTGATATGGCTGCTGGCAAGCAAATCGAATTTAGCAGCTGCTAGCTAAATAATTCAATAAATCGCGCTTGCTAAACCCCAGATCCCGATCCAGATGCAGACCAGACCCGTCGCAGCCCCTCCGCCCCCCGAAGCAACACACAAATGAAATTTAATTTCAATGTGCAGTTTGATGGGGCAAATGGAGCAGGAACCCAACTAACCCTGGCAACCGAAGCAGCCAACAAAAATAACTGCAAGATATTAATAAAGCAAAAATTCATATGAAATTTTAATATGCAAACGAGCAAAAAAGCAGAAGGCAAAAAAAATTGAGAAGAAAAATAGCAAGAGAATCTGAACGTATCGGAGCATATAAATCGAATGTGCGAGCATTTTGATGTGGCCTGTTCACAGGGCCATGAAATGGACCGAACGGGAGGAGAGCAGCGGCGACTGATGGACAGATAGACAAGCAGATGTGGTCTGAGAGGTTTTTGGCCAGACACCAAAAAAGAAAAGAAAAAACAGCAGCTGGAGAGCGAAATATTCAAGTTGACTAAAGAAATGCTGCAAATTTCAAGAGCTGAGAATCTTCCAAGCTAAACATACGCAGGCGGCATGCAACAAGCGGGTAACATGCCAAAAATACAACAACAAACACAATTGCACTCTGTGCCTGGTGCCACACTTTCCCCCAATGTCAATGCCACAGCACAACTCGCCCCAATGCCACAGATACACAGCCGGCAGTGCCGCCTGGCGGCACGTTTCAATGTTGATGCTGCGCCAAAAATAACAACGCGCCCAACCAACCAACCAGCCAGCCAGGCAGAGGCAGGCAGCCGGGAGTCTGGACACCATTCAGTTGGCCTGGTCGCCGTTTTGGGTGTTTTGTTTGCGTTTTGACCAAAAAGTGCAGCTAACCGAGGCGAAGGTCGTGCCGCACCCCGCACCCAACAGAATTTCATTAGGCAGACAGACGCAATGCAAATGTCCAGCAGCCAGCGGAGGATGTGCTAGGCTTGAAAGCGAAAGCAAGTGCTGCGGCTCCATGCGGGTTGGTGGTGTAATCATGTAATCGTGTCTATCGTTTCTGGTTATTTAAGTGTCTAACTGCAATTAGGCTACGCTTTTGTGCGGCTGGAACGACTGGGCACAAGGACAATCAAGTTGTCAACGCAAATTGCAGTAATATATAAATGACGACAGCTGTCATGGAATTTCAAGCAGACGGAGGAAAGACCATATGAAAATGTATGATGTTTTAAATTGGTAATCGATGAATATTTAACAACAAATCATACTATGATTAATTAAGCAAAGCTACACGAGCTTCTGGGATTGTTTTGTGTTTCACATGTGTTTCAAATTTATCTCTCAAATAAGACACTGCTCGACGCATGAACCAGGATAATGGATTAATATGGCATATGGTGACTGGAGTGTTATTCAGTCGTCGGGCTCGATAACAACGGACGAATCAAATATTTTTTATTGATATGGGCACGGTACGGAATTCCCGCGGAACCCGTATAAACTAGGGCATCGGATCAGCACCGGATTAATGCAAAATTATGATATTTTCCAGTATCCGATTTATTTTTATTGCCCTCACTAAGCTTAATTGCAGCAATGGAACAATTTATCGAAATGTGTTTATCGATCTACTCAGTTACTTAATAAGCTGTTTTTATCAAACTGGTTTTAGGTTTTGTCTTAAGACTTGTTAAGTAGCTTCAATCGCTAACTAATAATAATTCAGCCTATTTTTCTTTTGACTCTAGTAATAATAATCATGTTAAGATTTTGTACACATTTCATATAATGATTGAATACAACTTTGGTAATTTAAAAAAATATATCACTTTCTTCACTGTTTTCACGGTTCTCATCGACTACATTAAAAATGTTGAAGATTATGAAATGGAGTGAAGAATCATTTTAAAGGATCTTAAAAATTGATTTGTCTGATCAAAAGTAAAGAATTTTTTTATATATTCAACGATATAGCCTATTCTACCAATGAAATGAAATGCAATTTCTTAAAATAACAAGAAATGAAGGAAATGTTATCATTTCTGCCATACGTTTCTCCATTTCATTGTGCCCTTAATTTCATGTAATTTCTTAAAAATGATGACATTCGCCCCGAGTGGATTTGTCATTTTTTTTCGGCATTCTCCCAGTGACATTAGTGTCATGAGAATAACAAAAGTGAGCTTAGAAAAACTACTGTAGGAAGAGGAGTTAGAAGCTCAAGCGCATGGGTGCCGCGCAGCTTGAAGTCTTGGAGACGGCTGCGCAGAGTTTCAAAGAAAACTTCTCCGTAAATTTATTTTATTAGATTTATTTGTGCATATGGAGTTGATGCATTAAAAATTAAGTGAAATCCACGTATTTTGACTTTATTTCAGTAGTGTTGTCGTTGAGTCTTAAAATACGATGTTATGGCCGCCTTATGAATTCATGCCTACAGAAGCTATTGCCACAGAAACGCCAATCGACCTGCCCACAGACACACACAACCAAAGATATGATCTGGGGCTCAATATTATATTTTCTCATATCAAAAAAAAGCCAACATTATACATTTGAAAATGAACAGTTCGAAAATATCACTCTGATATCATTCTGACATTTTCAAGCATATAAAATCAGTATTTCAAGATCAAATTCATATTTACAATGTCATTTTGTTACAAAAAAAAAATCTAATCTATTGAAAATGACAGGTTAATTATTATATACCACTCTGCTTTTCTTTGGCTGTCGCAGTTTTCATTGGTGGAGTATTTTTAAGGTGGTGGGTACCAAACCCAACGCTCCAACAATATTAGCAATAAGGAGGACTCTTCGCTCACGTTAGCCAGCAGCTTTGCGGGTGCATTGCTCTGCTACCAGGTGATACCAAGAAGGAGGTGTGAGTGTGATCACTCTGGGTCCGCCTTGTTGAACCGATCAGAAGCTTTCCCTTACTACATACTCACTCATAACCAGGAGAGTTCCTGCCTTCCGAGGAAGCCTAAGCCTTTTCTTTGGCTAAGTAATATAGATAATTTTAGAGAATCAGAAAATACGAAATTAACAATTTCTATTATTTTACTTACATTACCTTTCCTTGACTAGATGATCGAACCCAGAACCTCTTTCACTTACCACGAATGGAATGGCGTCTAATCGTACTCCACCTACGGACACGATCACGAAAAGACCAATTATAATTAAGTGCATCGGCTATTTATCGATATGATAAAAAATAATATTGAGCCCAAGATCATATCATTATTTTTATACCCTTGCAAAGGGTATTATAATTTTGCCCAGAAGTTTGCAACGCATAGAAATATTCATTTCCGACCCCATAAACTATATATATTCTTGTCCGTCCGTCTGTCCGTCTGTCTGTCTGTTTCTACGCGAACTAGCCTCTCAGTTTTAAAGCTATCGAGCTGAAATTTTGCACAGAGTCTTCTTTTTGCTGCACACTACTAATATGTCGGAACCGACCGGATCGGATGGCTATATCTTATAGCTCCCATAGGAACAATCGGTCGGAAAACTAGTTTTAGTATGCAAAACCTTTTTCTTTTCAATGGAAACGTCTCCAAACTTTGTAATCGTAGGTTTTATATGTTTTTTTATAATTCTACCAATTTTTATTAAAATCGGGCAACTATATGGTATACCTGCCATACAAAAGATAGGTCTGAAAAACAGTCTTAGTTAGAAAAACTTTTTTGTTTTTAATGGTAGCATCCTGCAATTTTGTATTTGTTTGTTTGTCTCGTGCTTTTACATAATTCTACAAGTTTTTGTCCAAATTGGATGACTATATCATATAGCTCCCATACGAACGATCGGTCGGAAAATGGGAAAAAGTATTTTTTGAAAATATTTAAGAGAGCAATTGCAAGGGTATAAAAACTTCGGCACAGACGAAGTTAGCTTAGCTTTCTCGTTTTTTTTTCTTTATTGTCGAAATTAAATGATTTAGTTTCCAAATGATGTGAAGATAATTATGTTTGACAAACTATCCAACTAACCAGCCCAGATCAAATTGATATGGATCCTTTTTTTTCTGTGTAGTAGATAAGGTTTAGTTTTTTAAAATACACGAAATATTCATGGATTGGACAGGTCAATATTAATCCAAAATTGTTTCTTCGCGATATTCACATGTACAAAGCAGCACACTTAGACATCGGATGGTATACATCCGCAATGCCCACGCCATACTTACGGCCGTGGGAAAAAGTATCATCAGTCAGTCAGTGCTTTCGTTTACGATGCCGATCAAACTATGCGGAATTGGTACTTAAAACTCTTCTCTGTTTCAAAAACTGATTGTATGAATTTACTTTTGCGTATACGGAATACGGAATCGTGAACCTGTAAAGAAAATCATTTGTCAAATAACAACAACCTCAAAAAAAAGTAAAGAAATGTAACAGTATGTGCCTATAGTATATCTTGGTAGTTTACAACAGCACGTGTGCACCTAGAGCACAGGCTGTCGGTTTGAAATCTAACCCTCTTCTCTCATCTACTTATTCGTTACGCATGCTACTTAACCCTAAAAAGCACACACGCAACTGTACCCAAAATTAACAAAAGCCAGCCAAATGAAGGGCGTAAAAAAATGATGCAAGGAGCACACACAAAAAATAACCCCGCTCATACGTAAAAAAATGTTTACTCACTCGACGGCAAGCAGATGGCAACTTGGGCACACGTAGACATCCTGGGAGTGGGAGTGGGTGCGGGTGTCCGGGTGGGTGATGCATAGTGATGTACAGTGCATGAAGCATGTAGACAACTGGCAACAATAACGGCATTTTCGATGCAGAGAGCGACGGCTACGGCGGCAGCGACGTTGACGAAAAGGACGCGCAGGATGAGAGTTGGTTGTCGACGGACGAGTTGCCAACAGCCACTTGACACTTCCGTCGTCACATGAATGGAGCCGTAAAAAAGCGACGTTGCATTCGTTTCATTTTGGTTTTTTTTTCGGGCTAGTCGAGGGCAACTTTTTATATTTGGGCATGAATGTGAATGGGAGCGCGGGCGGCGGAGCCGGAGCCGGAGCAGTGGCTTCAAGTGTGGCAAGTGTAGAAATGAAGCAAATACATTCATGCATAATTTTTATGGCACGTTATGCGGGTGGGGGCCAAAACGTTTTGGAACACGTTTTTTTTGTATACACTTAAATGCCAACATCCCTGGGGAGGCTAGGGAAGGGGTCCGACAGAGAGACACCAAATCCAAGCCAAGTCATTAGTGCGAAAACAAAGTGATGATTAGTTGGGGTGAGTTTCTGTGGTTCAATGTACGCCCAAAAGTAAATAGGCAGAGGGCATACACACACACTCACACACCTGGCTAGCGCCGAGGTAGGTCAGGGAGCGGGCCGAAGTGATGAGACGTTGGCACACAACAAACAAAAGAGGCCTTTAATGGTATTATGATGAGGTTGAGTGGGCGGCTCCGCACGCACTTGGACAAGGCAAACACATGCTCCATGCGCCATTCCTTCGCCACACACAGCGAGTGGAGTACTCGCCACTTCTTCCGCGCTTTTTTTCGGTTATGATTGACTGATTTCTGTTGAAACTTTGGCGTCTGCTCTCACGCATGAATTACAATTTTCGAGTAACGAAAACCGCATTGCCGCGAATGCGGAGCCACAATTAGCACTTTTTTTGTGCTTGTGCTTCAAGTGGTTGCTGCACTGGCTCCCTGATAAGCTGCAGACTGCGAAGTTGCCTTGAGTCAGGCGCTTGAACTCGCCATTGCACTGCATCTCGCTCTCCCACTGCACTGGCAAATAGTTTTGCGGCCTAAAAGTGACACTCCGCGCGTCCAATCTTCCCTACTGAGTGTGTTCTTTTTTTTTGTCTTTTGATAACAAAGTTTGCTCAAAAAATAAAAGCAAAGCCCAAAAGCAAAGCCTATTTACGCGCCACATTCTGCCGGTCGCACAGAACTGAACTCCCTCCCACTCGGCGCGTTTTCAAGATAAACATTTGTTTTTCACTTTTTCATTTGGCAAATAGCAGAAAAGCGTTGAACTCGGTTGCACAGCGGAGAAACTTTGAACCGTCGAAGACGTTACTTATCGAGGGAGGAATAGAAATGGTCATTAAACAAATCGTATAAACAAATTTGGATTATATGGAAAAATTTTAGATTCATGAGAAAGCTTAGTCTATTTTTTTATTCAACATGAAATCCATAACTATTCTGATAATCAAAGATTCATCCCAAAGAAGCTGTTGCATTTACCCAGGGAAGTACTCTTGTAATTGTAGATAGAACGAGGTCTGATGAGATCAAAAGATAATGTATAAAATCATTGAAGTTATTTCCTCTGAAGTCATTTCATTAGGCATTTTCTATTAACAGTTTTGGCTTCTGGGACTTGACTTTGTCATCTATGAGAACTGCAGAATAATAGAATATGTATTCTGTATTTAGTTAGATCCGATTTGTTTACTACTTCAAATCAACAACGACAAGGCTTGACCTGGCAAAACATGTAAACCACTTCCTCAGTTGAAATTTTGTTTTTAACGTTTCCCAAAGCCAACTCGTTAAATCCATGTTCTCAAGATTATACACACAAATTTTAATATTATAAGCCAAGAAAAAGTCATTTAAGAAGCTGCCGAAGTGGCAGGAATCGCACGTCATATTTTAACCATGTTTGTTATGCCCCAAAGGGCCAAGCCGAACTTCTCTCATTCTCTAGGCTTAGGTGCTTCTTATTTTTCGATTAGCAATAGATTATTAAGCCTATTGATCAATTTTGTTAATTTTAGTGATTTATATTCGCTCAACCGTGAGCTTTTAAATAGCAGCTGCATTTGAACCCCCGCTTTTACCAATGTGCACAGATTTGGCTTGCAAATTCAAAAAGTTAATTCTCTCAGTTATTATATTCGGTTTCAATTAAGATAAACTTTATCTGATTAAAGTATTTGTTAATGAAAAAATGGTTCCTTGAATCGTGATAAGATCTTGCAGCTGACCTCACCTCTTTTTTACCATACTTATAGACTTTCCGACTGTGTAAGTTTCTTGATTCCACTGGATTCGGTCTAAATCTGTATGATTTTGTTAATATAATTCGTTGTCTTTGTGAAATGTTAAGAATTGGCTGCGCAAATCTACCCCTGCTTAAAATAGAATACCTTTCAGACACTATGTTGGTTTCCATACGAACATTTTTTTGGTATGACTAGCCGTATACATCCTCATAAAGAACTTCATATCGAGATTTTTGTGGAGTAAACTTGCGTTTTAATATGTCAGAAGAAGTGCTGAGGACGAGACATAAAGATTTTCTCAGTTTTCGACTAATAAATAAGCTTAGAAATTACTCAAAGACATAATAATAAACTAAATAATCATTTTCCGAACCATTAAACAGTTCTTTGTCCAAAGTGCTTCCCGATTTTTGGAAAAAGATTATTTATTTCTGTCCTAAGCTTTCTTCGCACTAGTCTGATATCTCATAAAAGTTTCACAAATTAAATATTAGACAAGTGTAATAGTCAATCTGAGAAGCACAAAAAAATATGTCGCGATGCATGAGAAGTAAACTGAGGTAGTTTTCAACCATCTCATATGAGATCTCGACAAATGAAAACACAGCCGTAGAGCTAAAAAGTTTTCTGCTAAATGTGGAATCGGAATGTTGACTTAGAATATTTGTGACTTTAAGTATAATCTTAGGCCATTTCAGCTCTAAGTTCTTATAGCTGCTGAGACACAAACATTGTTTTGTTTCAACTCGGTTTAGCTGCAATAGTTCAAGTCATGCTTATACATTTTTGCAGATTTCATCAATTTTTCAGCTTTTTTCGTGGTATGAAATGCTGAAATCAAACTCTTAAGAGCAGGCGTGCCCACAACCTATGCACACATCCCGCATTCGTTGTTTGGTTTACTCACAGACCAAAATGGCTGGAATAACTATTACTCTTTGCCTATATTTGGTTTATTAAGTTAATTGGGTTCTGGGTTCTGCATGATCCCATACTGTTACCTCAATACACATTTAGCACATTTTATCCGTTGTTTCATTTCCAATTTCCGTGATCACTTTGGATTTTTAGAGGAGTTTCTAGTACAAGAGATCCTAAAGTTCTCAATGCTTCTCTCAGATTAATTCATCCGAAGAACCAACGCTCAGAAAAACAGAAATAATATGGAATATTCTGGAGCTGAGCCGAAAAGTATGATTAGATCCCAATTCATTGTTCCTTATGCCACCAGGAATTTCATTTCAGAAAATCAATAATATATCTCTTGGTAGCATCTAGTCAAGAATACCCGAGCTTAGGCTGGAAATTCGTACTTATTTTGAATCTTAAATAGGATGTGCATGTTGGTCCGATATTAAATTGAAAAGGATTACTTCAAAACCTCATTTTACAAACTTTATGTTTCCCCCAAAAAAGATCTTTCCATAAGAGCTCAGCTGGCTTTTTGATTTTCAAACCAGCAAGTTCTTGCCGGCTCTTGGTCATAATTTGCTTGCATACTCCGGTTCTATCTTCAATAAACTTCAGCTTCCTCTTCTTGCCAGGATTGCTATGACTGTTTGGGAATTTCAAGGCCTAAAAAACGCAAAATAAACACAGAAAACTAAAAACTAAGTTGATAGCAGCTGTTGCGTGTGTGTGTGTGTACCAATTTAGCCTCATAGTACTCATTTCAACCTTAACTAGGGCTTATGCGTCTTTTTAGTAAGGATCCGAGATTAAAATTAGCTTTTTCAGATTGATGCACGATTTTCAGGATTGTTTCAAGCTTTTTGAACCTGTATAAGGCCCGGTCGATCTTGTACGAGCTGTACTTGAAATTTCAATCCGAAGGTCGAGATCAAATCAATTTTTGGTTTGCAAATGAAGTTTAAAAAAAAGTTGAAACAAGTTTAATTTGGAAGTGCGGACTACTCAATCTGTGTTCCCAATCAGCAGATGCAGAAACTATATGTATTTACGTCTTCTGTTTACAATCCCAAACTATTTCACTCCTACAAGCCAGCAGAACTTCGGACATTCTATCACATTATGTCCACAATACTCGTATCAAAAAGTTTAACACACTCTAATAAAAACCGAAATTATCACAAGTTTCTAAGAAATACCACACACAATTCTCTCAATTCTAGTGAAAACAAAGAAAGACCCAACAATCCCACTTCGACTGTCAGTCAGTCATCAAGTGCTGAAAAGTTTATTGCACTGTGTGCGTCGGACTTTTGCTAAAGCAAATATTGTTTAATAACATTTTTAAAAATAAAATTTACTGATTAAACGAGCAGCGGCAACGACAACGACATCAACAAAAACAAAAAAAACAACAACAGTAATGGCGCAACGCAAGCGGTCCTATCCCAAGGCAAAAAAATTTGTGTCCCGCACTCGAGGCAACGTTGTCTGTGTTTACTTTTGATGGGAAATAAAACGACCGACTTTTGCTTCAACTTCAAACACGCAAAGCAAAGGGCAAATCGGGAGCTACTTCAATAGAATGCAAAACTTCCATTATCATGACCAGCAGCAGAGTTTTCTGAAAGGATGTGCGGATCGCCAACGTCCAGGCAACCTGCAAGCGATCGCTATCGTTCGTATTCCACATCAGATAATCGTCGCCGAGTGCTTCCTGAATGGTGCAGCTCGTATAGGCATACGGATAGAGTATGTGAACGGAGAGGCACCAGAAGAGTGTAAAGAATATGCTAGGACTGAGGGGAGATCTTAAGTAATAGAAACGTACAGAAAGAGTGCAACACCTACGCCATTATCGTGTGAGTGTCTCTTCGATGTGGTTTGTGGAAGCCTTCAAATGTTGAAATTAGGAAAATTATAATTTTGATTCAATTTTATGCAATGTATTTGGCAACGCTTACTTATGCAATCACTTGTGTAATAATTTTATTTTGTATTGTAATATTTGATATGCCGAGTCGATTAAATATCGGTATGTATGTATCATAAGTTTCCAAAACCATTGCAAAAGTTTGAAAAACTCTTTTACTTCGAAGAACCCTCTTGGTAAAGGTTTAAAACATTTTTGATTTTCAGTATCAGAGTATCCCAAGGTACACAGAGTATATTAAGTTTAAAATTTAAAAGAATATAATAAGGAAGAAAGTCAGTCAAGCACGACTTAAACATACATAATGTGTTCTTTATAATATTTGAGAACAAATGGTTCAGATAAGCCGAGTTTAAAGCATGTGTAACACCGCACAGAAAATTGAGTGTTGACCGACTGATCCAGTAATCCAGTACTACGCTATAAAGCTTAAGTTTTCCGGCACGTACTGCGCTTAGGTTCGCGAGGTCATAGATTTATGTGCCGTCCTCACTGCAACTGCATTTAGCATTTTCGCATTTTGGACAAAATGTACATTTTTCCCCATACATATGTAGTAGGCTTCTTGAGATGGCAGAAAAGTACATTTTACAAAAATGTAGTCGCATGACTCGCTATGTATTCGATTGTCCGATAGTTTCTATTCGACTGTGGACTATTTTTAGTCGATAATCATGGTGCCCATCACTATTAATATAATAACAAAACAACTGAATTTGATGCGGACAAGATGTACTTGGGTCAAACATTGCACCAAAGCACTGGGGGAATCCCTGCACGCACTCAACAACCTTCTCTCTTCTTCTTCTTCTTCTCTCACACATCTCCTTGAAGAACTCGCTTGAGTTTTGGGGTACATCCTTTTCCCACAAAACCTACGTATGTCCCAACACTGCGGGACGAATTCCGGCGATGGTTTTCCATGAGCACGCTGGAATATATGGACATGGAAGCACTCCAGACTCTCGCCAACATTAAATATTCTGTGTCAATCATCGAAATAATGTGCAATTGATTATCCATTCTCAATTTGTATTTTTCACTGACAGTTTGTTAATTGTCAACAAAGAACAGATGTTCTAAAAATGCAAATGCAGAAGCAACACAACGAGGACAGCAAACTACATTTTCAGAGATAACGATAACTTTTTTGAAAATGCTTCAGTGAGGAAGGCATATTAGGGACCCAAAAGAAGCGAGTCGAGCCAGGTATTTGTTTTTAGGTTAGGTTTGTAAAAAGTTTAGCAAAGGTATAAAAACATGGTTAGTGCTTTGAAAGCTTTTATGTGCATGCGAGCTTTGGTACCAGCATTTGTGCAGTTTGTTGAACCTTTTTAAGCTTTTTAAAGCTGACCCATTAGGCACTGCACAAAGCAGTGTTGCCAATTCAGCCTTTTCACCGTCATTTCTAGCTTTCTTAACTGTTAGTTTTTAGCAAACCAATCCTAATTTTCTTAATGCAAAATTCAATTCTCTCAGTTCATCAGATAAGGTGAAAACTATACATTCACATTCATAAAACTTAGACGGGTTTTACACTGTCAAGTAAACTTTATAATGTTTTTTAAAAGGAAATGGTATGAGCTCTTTCAAAAACTTCATGAAGATTAACTCACCATGTAATTCCCGTCTGATGTCTTTTCCTTACTACAACAGATACAACAAATATAAACCAAAAATACTTTGTTGGCCTACTACTAAATTATTATTGATGATCGCCTTGTTCGTTTTCGATAGTTAACGATTTGGGCTTTAACTACGTTGCAGTGTATATATGTAATATGAAAACAAATAGAACAATACAATTTTTTAATAATTTAGTATTAATAATAAATCGTAAAACTATTAAATCCTTAGATGTAATCTATTTTGATACTTACCGAAATTCTAGAAAAATATATTGGGCATTTATACTTGAATAACTTTTATTATTATTTACTATCATTACGGATTCTACTCTTCGTTTCCCCATCGGTTAGGTCGATCGGATCTGACTTCGGGTCTTGACGTTTTTGACGGAAAAATTAAGACCCGATTCATGATGTGCAGACATTTCGCTTTACGAATACCTGAAAAAACGACGTGAGTTTTTCATGCTATATTAAGGACTAATTAAATGCACATGATTTATACTAGGCTTGTTGATAATATATCAAAATATCCATATATCTATATTTTTTACAAAAAAATAAATATTAAAATCGAAAAATTTTTTTTCCTGATATATCGCATATCGATATTATTTGGAAATATATTTTTTGATATTGTGGTTGGTCACAATACACTTAGAAATCTTTAAAAGAGAAGATGAGCGCGGCAAAGAGCTTTTACACAAACATAAACGCACATAATGCCACCTGCAGCCTTTGTGCAAAAGTAATTAAGTCAAGTGGTAACACCACTAATCTCTTGTCACATTTGAGGAACAAGCACCCGCAAGCCTATTCAACATGTGTTAAGGTAAGAAAAAATGTAATGCCAGAAAGGTCTTGAGAATTTTCCCGCGCAATTTTTTGACAGTGTGTGTGCGCGTCCCCAGTCGTACTTTTCATCATGAAAAAGGTACTCTCTCATGCTTACTTTTCACTTAATAAGGCATGAGATAACCTGAGCCTTCGGCTTCGTTTTGCAATGGAAACGCCGAAAAACTCAGGGGCTTCAACCGTTTCCGTTTAGATGACGTCATCAGCCTTCGGGTTCTTTACTTTCTTAGTACTCCAGATGTACTTACTTTGTAAACATGAGACGTTCGCTTACGAACCCCTGAGTTTTTCATGTTTTCAAATGAAATTTCAGACTTTTAGCCTTACAAATACCTGAGAAAATAACGTGTGAGTTTTCATGATATATTAAGGGCTAATTTCATGCAAAAAAATCATGTACAGACTATTTACGTGAAATATCATGCAACCGGGTGTACTTATTTTTCTCAACACATGATGCGAAGTCCGACTGGGACACTAAGCCTTTTTATTCTTATGCATTTGTATGTGTGTGGACTTTCCGCGAATTTCGGTGCTTTGTAAATATTATTTAAAATGTTTTATTAAATTGCCTTCGCTTAATCTAATTAATTGTTGCCATCGTATGTACGTGGTCGTGTATGTATTTAAAGTTAATGTTATTTTGGGGGGTTTAAGATTTTTATACTGAAATATAAAAATATCAGATATATCGATATATTTTGGAGATAAATATTGCAAAAACCTGTTGATATTTTTAAAAAATGATAATCATCGATACGATATTTTTTACATATTTTCACAACCCTAATTTATACAGACTATTTTCGTGAAGCTTCATGCCACCAGATTTACCTTTTTTAATACCCGTTACTCGAAGAGTAAAAAGAGTAAAATTCTTGATCAGCATCAATAGCCGAGTCGATAAAGCCATGTCCGTCTGTCTGTATGAACACGTAGATCTCAGAGACTAGAAGGCCTAGAGCATCCAAACCTTCAATGTAGGCTTCTATTGTCTGCACGCAGACAAATTTGTATCACTTATCGCCACCGCAATAAAATATGTTGAATAGCTCCAATAACTTTTTGAAGATATCAAGTATCATATTTTTCAGTGTAGTGTATGTGCCCAATACCTACAATCTCCGAAATTTTTAATAAGTTCGGATAATAAATGTCAAAGTTAAAACGGTTATAATAAACGTTGCATACTTATCTGAGCCGCATGCGCTGTTTGATAACATTATGTTGAAATATTCAAATAACTGTTAGTGCTCTGTTAATTAACATAGGGAGAGGTTTTTAAAAACTAATTCCTAATACTGCACAAACTTTAACTTCGCTCTCGTTTTTAAACACATGATGCAAAATCCGATTGGATAGTCAATAAATCACCACTTCCACTATACGGGCAAGGCTGCAATCCCTTTAAGATCAGAAGAAGGTTGAGTCCGGACTCCGGAGCTTTGATTCAATCGCTTATACTTAAGGTTAGGTTCGAATCTTGATAACTCAGTGGATCGCTAAGACATTTTCGGCGTTGTACAGAAGTTCAACTTAGTTATTTTTCAATACCCATTTACTTTTTCTCAATCGAAATCATTTGTCCCCAGGAACAAAGACACGAACCACACACACCCCTGACCTAAGAGATTCCTTATCAAGACATTCGAATGATGATGCAGACACTACACAGCTATAGGGAACGAATCGAAATCAGAAACAGCCCTATGTAATTAGAAAAGTTGCCTTAATGCTTTATGAGTTATAGAAAGCAGTGTTAGCAGTGTCGAATGAATATTTTGTAATTCGTTATACAAACGTTTAACAGTTTGAATTTTGCTTACTTGAAGTGAAAAATGTATGCTATAAATTGGAGATTCTTAATTTGATCGGGAATTTCACGTTCCTGGACTGAAGGTTACGAACGAGAAACATTTTTTGTACGAACCGTTGATGTATGGAGTACCACTTTAGGTGTTAAGCAGACAAGCGTGTAAGTATATATGCCAGATAATTCTAGATGTCGATGTATAAGCAATATGTATATATATTTTGGAAACTGAGGGTGGTGTGGGAAATCTGTTCACAGATTTGGAATCAGCACAGCCTAAATACTATGGAGAAATGGGATACATTCATGAAGGTTAAAAAAAGTTAGATTTTTCTCTTAAGAAAGTAAATTAACAAGTGCGCCGTAGTCCAAAATAAAGTGTGTCAAGGAGGTCTTTGAACGTAGTAAAAAGGCAATTATGGTTCCTATAAACTAGTTTTGAAAACTGTCGGCTTTTGGGTAAAAATGTCCACTCGTCCTTTGTTTACACAGCACCATTAAAGTGGCCCATGGGCCACAAAGTATATCACAATCAATGTTAAGGCGGATATCACACATAGATTGAAATTTATCCACATAAAGCTGCTTCCTTAGCTGCCTGCCTAACTGGCCATGCACACACCAACCAGTAGCCCATAGCCTGCCACAGCGACGCAGCAGTAGCGTATGACGGGAACCGGCAAACACTCGAACAGGCGCACAGGCATCATCATCATCCGCTTCTTTACCACCGCAGCAATCTGTTGCGGCTATATCAAGTAGCTGGGGCAAAGGATATACGGTCGGCTCCTTAAGCAACCCATCAGGTTTCATCACGCGCAGGCCAAGTTGCCCATTGCAATTCAGGCCCCAGGTATAGAGATCTCCAAAAGCCGAGATGGCCGCACTGTGCCAACCACCAGCCGCAATGTGAATTATCTGCAATGAATCAACGCGTAAATAATAAAACTGATAAGAGAAGCTGAATGTTAAATGTTTACTTTGATCCCAGCCAAAGCCTCCAGAAGCAGCGGCGTCTCCTCCACACCCAACGTGGACTGACCCAATTGGCCCCGACTGCGAATGAGTTAACATGAGTGTGCCGAAAAACAAAGCCAAAATCAACACCTACAGCCCGTTACCCCAGGTAAAGACGTCACCGTTCCCGTTTAGCAGCAGGGCATGCTCATGTCCGCACAACAATTGCTTAACCCGCCATTGACGCTCTGGGAATTGATGCAGACAGCTGGGTATGCTAAATACCAGATTGCTGGAGCTAAGGGCCACATTGATGTGCGAGCCGCAGGCAATGTGAGTGATAATGCAAGTGGTTTCGACCTTGGCCAAGCCAAACAGTGATCGTTTGATGCCAGTATTTGGTTTGGGCGCTGCCTCCAGTCTGATCTGCTGCAGTGTGGCCTCCAATTTGGGTAGCAGCTTATACAGTTCGCCAGTGTGCAGCAGCACCAGGCAGTGGGAGTCACAGGCAGCCAAGGCTTTAACCTCCGCTGGTGTGTCCACTTCCAGGATTTCATTTGGCGCTTCATTCAGTAGTCCGCGCAACCAAATCTTGCTATGCCGCGCATAGGCCGTGTAGCGCCAACTCAGAGCTATAATATAGCCATCAGCGTCAGTATCATTGGCTGGCTCAGTAATTTCTATCTTGAAAAAGGATTGCTTAGCATGTGGGAACCGAATTTCGAATTCATCAACAAACCTTCAAAGCCGCAGCTGGCGGCAGCGCTGTCGGCGTCGGCGTCACTGCCTTTGCCAGAATGCTGTCCAAAAACATTGAAGCCCGTATAAAGCAACTGCCGCATCTCCCGTTTCGCTCTATATTTCCGCCCCGACGCTCATGCGAATGCGCGCTGTTGTTTAGTTTTAGTTGTTAGGTAGCGTTGCACCTGTAATGTTCTGCTTGCTTTTTGGTGGTTGTTTTTCTAACTGACCGAGTCGAGTCCTAGCGCCTGATCCCGCGCAGATCGTGAGCCGCTTCGTTGATTAATTCATAAAATGGTAGGTTATGGCAGGTCAATCAACAAATCATACGGGATGTTAAACTAAGTAGAATCGTGATTGTTTAATTGTGATAAATTAGACTGTTTCCGCAAGTGAAATTTTTTTGTTTTTTGTTTTGTTTTCTCAAAATGCCATGGCAACGCGCTGGCTTACGTTTCACGCTTACGTGCTGCGTCAAGCTATTACGTCGTAGTGATGTGAAAATTGATAGCGATATATCGTGGGTGTATTTATAAACTATCGTAGCTTTCTTTCGTATGCTTTTCATAAGTAATATTTAATGCAGGGACCGTAACTGTTATTACAAAAATAATGACTAAAAAATATTACAATATTATATTTATTTTAAGTTTTAATAGCAAAAAATTAGTTATATTTATATTTCTAAAATTTTTATTTAAAAATTTTACTGTAAAAATTAAATTTTTCATATAAAAAATGTTAATTAAAATTATGAAAAATTGTTTATTAAAATGATGAAAAAATATTATTATTTAGAATAAATAATAAAAAATTAACTTGAACAACCAAACGCCCCAAATCAAACATTTTTACATATATGTGATCTATATGTATGTATGTATACTACAGTGGGTCAACTTGTAAGAACCGAAAAAATCGACCCGGCGTAAATTCTAAGAAACTTTTTCCAAAAAACCATGGGGCTAAAATCAATTTCGAGGCAGCGGTTGTTAACGGGAAAATTTTTATCATAAAAAAAAACTGTTGAAAGTGATAAAAAAACTGGTTTGCATCGTTCTCAAAACAACTTATTTTAACAATAATTTTGTCTTTTTCATTCAAATTAGGCCCAAAAATATAGAAAAAATAGGTGCTTAGCTGGTAAATAGCCAGAAGTACTTATTTTACGATTTTTTTTATCACATATGAGCATGAGAAAGTATTCATACTGACCCATAGATCATATTTATATTTACAAATTGGTAATCGGTCTTTGGGTCCAAAAGATCTTCATTTTTATTTGCAATTTTTAAAAATACAAATTTTTAAGAATTTTTATTTCTAATTTTGAAGAATGAAATAAAGTTTTTTTAAATTTTTATATAAAAATTTATATAAAAATTTAAAAAAATTAACGAAAAGTAATCTCTTTTTATAAAAATTGGAAATAAAAATGTATCCCGACTTAGAAAATTCGGCTCGAAAAGTTGTATTCTGGTACATCCCCCTTTCAAATAGGACCTATCGTTTAGAAAAATTTGTATAATATATTTTTTATACTCTGTACCGTAGGTACATAGAGTATTATAAGTTTGTGCAAAAGTATGTAACATCCAGAAGGAAGCATCTCCGACCCCATAAAGTATATATATTCTTGATCAGCATCAACAGCCGAGTCGATAAAGCCATCTCCGTCTGTCCGTCTGTCTGTCCGTATGAACGCACAGATCTCAGAGATGGTAAGAGATAGAGGTTTGACGTGTCTGGGACATATGCTTCTTATGTCTGCAGGCAGATCAAGTTTATTTTCAATTTTGGCCACGCCCCCTCCCGCCCCCGCAATTTAGAAAAAACGTCATATCTCCCACAGTTTTGAAGATAGATGGCTTGTTCCTTCTGGACATATTTAGTTATTAGAATAACTTATCGATCCGCCAAAGGAATGAAGAAGATCGGATGAACGGTTTTCGAGTTATGATCAAAAGACAAATTTTCTTGGTACAGAGTATGTTATAGTCGGGCTTGACCGACTTTCTTTCTTGTTTTCCATTACTATTATTCGGTTCCTGATTTAATGATTAAATACTTCCAGGGTCTATTATCGCTTTTACGCAAACTGCGACCCAATCCGGATAAAGAGGCCCGCATATTGTTGCTTGGCCTGGACAATGCGGGCAAAACCACAATTCTGAAGCAATTGGCATCGGAGGTATATTACCACGGTGTGTATAAGGGAGCGGATATGTTTGCGTTTGCCTAAATTTTTTTGTACCAATCCACAGGTAACGCCCACGGCCGGATTCAATATTAAATCGGTAGCAGCTGACGGCTTTAAGCTCAATGTCTGGGACATTGGAGGTCAATGGAAAATTCGGCCATATTGGAAGAACTACTTTGCCAATACCGATGTTTTGGTAAGAATGGAAATCGAACAAGCAAGTTCTTGTTTTCAATACTTTCAAATCTTACCAGATTTATGTAATTGATTGCACGGATCGCTCGCGGTTGACGGAGACGGGTAGCGAACTGTTTGAAATGCTCATGGATAATCGACTAAAACAGGTGCCTTTGCTGGTGTTTGCCAACAAACAAGATTTGCCCGGTGCCATGAGCGCCTCGGAGGTGGCCGAGGCACTGGGTCTGGTGCGTCTGCAGGAGCGTACTTGGGAGATCAAAGCTTGTACAGCCGTAGATGGGACTGGTCTCAAGGAGGGCATGGATTGGGTGTGCAAAAATATGAAGAAATAGTTGCCTTAAAATTTAAGAAATAAATGATGAACAAAGTCAATGTTGCCTTACCACTCAGACACACACACTCACTCTCAGACAGTAGCTAAGCACAATGTGCTTCAACGGGCCCATTTCACTCATTCGAAAGCTGCTGCCCCATAGCTCACCGGAGCCTTGGTTGTTACTCCTGGGCCTGGATAATTCCGGCAAATCCACTTTGGCCGCTCGCCTAACTGAGAGTGCAGTAGACGACGTAACAAAGTATTGGCTACTCCACCAGCTTACACTAATTCTCTCGCCACCTACAGACCACACCCACTTTGGAGGCCACGGAGAAACATTTTAAAATCAAAAACTCGCGTATCCAAGTCTGGGACTTAAGTGGCCACTGGAGGGCGCGCCAATTGTGGTCCAACTATTATGAAAATGCCAAAGCCTTGGTATGAGTAGAGTGCCAATTTCTTTAACCCAAAAGCTAAACCGAAATTACCTGTAGATCTATGTAATCGATAGCAAGGATGCGGCACGACTAAGCGAGGCGCGTTGCGAGCTCTGCGATATATTGCTAAACGAACGACTACGGCAGGTTCCCTTGCTAATCTTGGCGAATAAGCAGGATGCCGCAGGTGCTTTATCCGATCAACTGGTAGTCGATTTGCTGGGTCTGGCACGCTTGAAGGGCCGCAGCTGGAAGATTCAGGAATGCTCCGCCTTAACTGGCAGCGGTATTGAGGTGGGTATTCCACAAGCTGTTGGAACTTTAATCACAAGGATCCCATTTTCAGACTATCATGGATTGGATATATAAGAGCGTTAAGAAACAACAGAAAGACTAACCAAATAAAAAGAAAACACTAGCGTTTGCTGAAGATTCTCTGATTCGTTCTTTAAATTTCGCTCTTGAAATCTATCTAAATTCGTTCTCAGTGTAGTGTTTTTAGGCAGGGGGAGTGAGGTAACGAAACTGAGAGAGGACAGCAAGCACATTTAAGAGAACACTGCGTTAAACTCGCTCTCTCAGTTTTGTTTTTTATGGGAGAGGGGTGTGCAATCGATTTTTGCACTCATTTTCCTTTGGAATTCCCAACTAGTTATGGCATTGCTGGCATAAACAGACGGCTGTTCGACAAGCTCAGCATGTTATGATTTTAAAAAGAATAAATGCATATATCAAGTTGTGGCTAAAAAAATGTACGCATTAATGGTTAGGTAGATTAGATTAAAATTTGAAAGCGTTTCTAGATGAATGCTTTCATTATTTGCCGCCTTGATATTTTGTAGTGTTTTGGAGCTTTGCTCTGTAGATTTTAAACTCAGAAAGAAGTTTTTAAAACTTGTCAAACGACATCTAAATTACCTTAAAGTCCCAACTATTCTAAACAAAGATGTGAATCGTGCTTGATTGTCCTTACTTGTTAGGCAAGATCAGCTTTAACGGACCAAGTAGAAGTCTTGGAGCTTTTCAACCCTTTTCAAACCAGATTTCCCTAACCAACTATTCCCTTCATGATCATTTATGTCAAACCTCAACTTGGCATTCAATTTATTTATATGTTACTTATGTTATAATTTAGGTTGGAATTAGTGCAGCCAGTTAAAAACTTTGTTCATTTGGCAAATAATAAATAAAGTTATAGAATGCTATAAAATGTTAAGCGAATGTTTTGAAGTTCTTGAAAGACACTAAATGTTGTAGAATGTTCTAAAATGTCATAGAAATTTATGGAAGTTCTAGAATGTTGAAAACATTTCTAAAACGTGAGGATAGTCATACAACTATCTAAGTAGTAGGTAGTAGAATGCTATTAAAGTTAGCAGAAAGTTCTTGAATGTTTGAGAAATTTCAAGAAAGTTCTAGTATGTTTGAGTTCTTAAACGTTATAAAACTAAAAAGATGTTTTAGAAAGATGAAGAATGTTAAAGAAAACTCTAGAATGTTTTTGAAATTTCTAGAAATTTTCAAGAATAGAAAACAAGCTTAAAAAAAATATCAACGAGAAAGCCAAGCTAACTTCGTAAATATTTTCAAAAAATATTTTTTTCCCATTTTCCGAACGATCGTTCGTATGGGAGCTATACGATATAGTCATCCGATTTGAACAAAAACTTGTAGAATTATGTAAAAGCAAACAAACAAATACAAAATTGCAGGATGCTACCATTAAAAACAAAAAAGTTTTTCTAACTAAGACTGTTTTTCAGACCTATCTTTTGTATGGCAGCTATACCATATAGTTCTCCGATTTTAATAAAAATTGGTAGGATTATTAAAAAACATATAAAACCTACGATTACAAAGTTTGGAGACGTTTCCATTGAAAAGAAAAAAGTTTTTTTTACTAAAACTAGTTTTCCGACCGATTGTTCCTATGGAGCTATGAGATATAGTCATCCGATCCGGTCGACACATTAGTAGTGTGCAGCAAAAAGAAGACTCTGTGCAAAATTTTAGCTCGATAGCTTCAAAACTGAGGGACTAGTTCGCGTAGAAACAGACAGACGGACGGACAGACGGACGGGCAAAGCTCAATCAACTCAGCTCGTCACCCTGATCAAGAATATATATAGTTTATGGGGTCGGAAATGAATATTTCTATGCGTTGCAAATTTCTGGGCAAAATTATAATACCCTTTGCAAGGGTATAAAAATTGTTACGGCCCGGGTGACGCCGGATATTCAGCTAGTATATTTATAATAGCAAAAAGTATCAACAGTAAAATTTTATGGAGCCGCTTCAAGAGTGAACCGCTCTTGATGTCTCAAAAGTTCTGAAGCAGCAACAGCCACAAGAAATTTTAAAAAGCACCCCGGCTATGGCCTTTTGCTGTGTATGTGCGTGCTTGTGGCTGTCTGATGCAAACGCAATCATTCGATGAATAACAGCAAATGTTACAAATCCAAACGCATGGTTATTTTTAATTGTATGCTGCAAGAGGCATAGTAGAGAAAGAGAAGAGAGACACATACATGGTTTTAGATGAAGGTTTGCTAAGCGCAAGCCGCTTTCAGTAATGGAATGGCTATGCGTAAATCAACAACAAATGCGGCTGATGCGTATATTATGCGGGCACTCCTGGTCTATAATTTAAAGATTGTTTTTAATTTTTCTTTACGCCTTCCAAATGACATACAAATTTATTTCAGCACAATACCTTATCCAAAAAAATTTTTTATTTATTTAAATGGATTTTTGTAACGTTTCCCGACCGCATTTCTGAAACATTGACGTATTGGCCAAATGTGATGAGGCTACACAATATTATTCATTATTTTGTCGATCCCATCAATGAGTCTTATCTTATTAATAATCTGCTCTATCTCTGATCAAGTCGCAACTATGTTAAAAAAAAGTGCATTTGATCTGGACTGCCCGTGCAAATCCAAGGCTAAGCAAACTCAGCTAGTTTTTGCTGCTGCTGATAAGTGAGAGTGTATAAAAAGCGAATCTTTAGCTGATTTGCTAAACATTTTCAAATATGCACTGTTTGCCCATCATAGCACTCGCTTGTCTCCTGGCCCTGTCTCAGGCCAGAAGCTTGGACTACGCTTTCTCCAGCAACGAGGATGTCACCTCCAGTTGGTCCCACACACACTCCTCGCTTTGGCCTCGCGATGTGGCCGACTATTCGCAGGCTTATGTGCTGATGCACAAGGTGGAAAAGCGCTTGGAGCGTATTGATGACGAACAGCTTAAGGATCGTATTGTGGCATACGTAACGGAGCAGCTGAGACTGTGCAAGACGGGCAACCAAATGGATGAGCATTGCGTTAAGCGTGCCATTGGCTTTACCATGTCCTTCATTAACCACCAGAGACAGCACAGAACTGCTTACTGAAATTAGTCAAAAACTTTGGTTGGTACAAAATAAATAAATGAACATTAAATCAAAATTAGAAATCTAGAACTGGGACTGATTTTGGTGATGCGGTGGGTGAAACGGCTGCACTCTGTTCATCTTCATTTGCTCCTCCCTTTGTCGCGCTTGCTCCACCTCGGCAAACTTGCTGCGCATGTAAAGCTGTTCCTTGAAGCGACTTCGTCGCTTCTCATCCATGGTGTAGCGTCTCAGCATATCCCGCCTATCAAAGATGGACATGGTAATGTCCTGACAGTCCCTCGAAGGCTGGCAAAAGGTCCAGGAGCCGAATATGGTGTCCACACAGCCGCAGGTGCGACAATAGCCAACAAAATTGCCAATCAAATTGGAATCCATTTTGCGACATGAAAGCGACACAGGACCTCCTAGTATATTGAGGGCATGTCCCGAGAAGGTCCAATCGGCAATATTTTCAATAATATCATGAGCACGCGGAGGCGTAGTTTCCTGTACGGTTACATTCAGCCAGGAGGAAGTGGATGCATGCTTCGGTCCTGTCATTTCTTTTATTTGGGTAGAGTTCGTTTTGACGCACTGTCGCCTGGTGAAGCTCGAAACGACGTTTTTTGGGCTGGCTACAAGTGGGCTTAACAGGTTCCTCCATTTCGACTGGCTTGACACTGCCACCTTTGATATTGATGCGTATACCCAGCAGCGGTGACTCCCAAGAGCCATTCAGATCACAGGGAGCACCTGTCGCAGAGGAAGATGCTTGTTAGATAAATGCATTCAATAATTTCAATTTCAATTCAATTTCAACGTTTTCCATGATATCAACACAGCAGATTTCAAACAAACTTCAAGCTCGCCATGAAAAAACGGTCACACTAAAACGAAATCAAATCTAAATCAGCCTCAAAGCCGAGTTTCAATAAATCTTGTGGTATGACCCTGAATTTCTCACTTGCTCTGGGCACACTAGACATATTGTATGAAGCAGCTGATCAGCGAAATCTAAAACTAATCGTTTATAGGCTATTTACAATAGGATTGCGTTATGCGTTAAGCGGCAACAAGCAGCTTTTTCCCCATACAAAAAGTATAGGGCCCTAGTGGTAACAAAAAGTTGAGATTCGTTTGGATGCACGTGCGTTTACTCGTTCTGCTCGATAAGTGTTGCCCATTTCTACCTATCGCGCTCAACTATCATCATTAGAACAACAAAAACCAGCCGTGGAACTTTTGCCTCGAGTTAAAAATAAAAAGTTAGTCATATTCATCACCTCCTGGAGCTGTGGGAGGAAAACATGGATGGATTTAGACTAAATTTTAGAGGACCACGGAAGAACAGCCATATTTATAAGGAGATGGCGGATAAAAAGAATCACTGGACCGTCTCACCATCATCATAACATCATTTTGCTCCATCGCGGATAATAATACAAATAAGTCGCTTGTATTAATTTTCCTTTTGTTTTTAAAAAGATACTTGCTGTTGCCAAATCCAAAACTAAACTCAGCTGTTTTCTTAACTCTTAGCGCATAACGCAACGCTGTGCTAATGTAAACACCTATTCTGCGTTATTGCGGCGATAACGATTTCGATAGCAAACTCAGTGTAGTGTAAAAGTTGCATTATTCAAATTTAAATCGCTTGTCCCCTTACAAATAATATTGCGGTGGGTGGCCGGTTCTGGTGCAGCGGGTAGTGTGTGTGCCTGCGGTGCAAGAGATTATGGGCTCGGCAACCCTATGTAATATTTTTTCAAAATATCAGTGCTTTCTTTTTGTGTGCAAATGAAATGTATGAGCTTGTTATTTCTTGTTATGCGAACCCCCTGTATATTAGTGTCTCACTCACCATCGGTTGGATCAGTGAAGCAACAGGGCAAAGGCTTCTCAGTCGATTGTGTTTCCTTGAATTCCTTGGTAATTTCAGCAAACGCCTGACTTATCTTGGCATCCTGCATGCTTTCCAAACGCTGCAATATCTTATCCAAAATGGGAGCCAGACCATCTGGCACCGGTGGCTGGCTGGGAGGAGTCACCACCTTGGCACTACTAGCGATTGCACTGGGCGTTTGGCTGGTGCTAATGGGACTTGCTTTTTCAAAAAGCTTTATAAGCTGAGGCAGAGTTAGCTACTCCAAAACACAACTTACCTAGCATGATTAGGTCCCTGAACGTTACGCACGGCAACCGAATTCGCTAAAGGAATTTCTCCCATACCCGAGGCAATGCGCTGGGCCAGCTCCAGGGGCGACAACTTCATTTGGCTGGCCAGGTTTTCTATGGAATTAGCCCTGAGCTGTGGTGACTGTTTAAGTAAAACCTCCGGGAAGGGTGACGGAACATCACGCTTGGAGTTGGGATGCTTCCACCCATGTGCCTGATCGAGTTGCTTCAACTGCCTCTGATACTCATCGAAAAGTTTAAAAAACGATTTGTGCGATTCTGTGCTTTGGCTTTGGGTTTTCAACTTGGGTTCCGGTGGCTTTGCATCAAGATCCTCCGATTTCCTATTGCCTGGTTTCATTCCAGTCTTAATCAAAGGTACTTCATTCCAAACCATCTGTCTGTTCTTCGAGTTGGGCAGGTAGTAGGGTTTCAGACCACCATTAAGGTGACCCTCCTTCTTATTCTTTAGCTTGACATACTTCTCCAGTGCCTTGCGACAGTTATTGTTCCTACCCGGTGGTTTCCCTTCCAAATCACACAGCTTGGCCAAGGCTTGTGCCTGAAGTGCATCCAAGTTAGCAGGCCTGTTGCTCTCGCAGCGACATGGGATTAAGACATTGGTCTTACAAGTGTCATCTTCTTGGTGGCTCATGGTATTGCGTGGATATTTCTGATCTTTGAGTATCTTAAAGAGACTCTTTTTATACTCTTCATAAAGACCACCAACTCGGATTTGAGGACGTGCCGCCTTCATTTCCAGGGCCACTCGCTTGAAAATGTTGGGTGCTTTGTGGGGATCTAGACTGTTGAGCAAACCATTGAGATCATTCGGGACTTTAGCTTGGTTGTGGTTTAGGGTTAGATGTGCCTCATTTCTGGCTTTTGGCGAAGCTTGTTCCATTTCTTCATTGATTTGGTGCGCAATGTCGCTAACCAAATTCGTTTGATGCAAGCGCTCCACCACGTCCAATAGCTCGTTCAAGGCATCCAGGCGCATTGGTTTGGCCGAACCGGCTTGAATGGCGGGCCTTGGCCTTGTTGGCTGTTGCCAGGCTTTCATAAATTCGTTATAAATTCGATTAAGCTCGGCAATGCGTTGCCCACCTGCATCCAGGTGTGGGGTACTTTTTGTCATGGTCGGTGACACCTCTACTTGAGAGGGCAAATCCAGTTTAAGTATAACCATGCCACTCACCCTAGGACTATTGGCTCCGGACTTCTCTGTTCTACTCTGTTGGACCTTTTCAACATTATTCTTGACCATTTCAAGGGACCGCTCGTCCGTTGCATCATATTTGGGTGTTTCTCTTTCCGGCTTAACTTCAGCTGGCATGGCCTTTACTTCCTCTTCAGGCTCGTCACTCTCTTCCCTCATTCGCTCTCTATAGGCATCGTAGAGTCGCTGAATATCCACCTTGGAGTTTCCGCCCGACATTCTCTTCCAGGTGGCGGCTTCTTTATGAGGCACATTGCGGGACAGCTTACGTTGTAGATGCCGATTCATAGGATTTGGCACGTGGGCGCTCGTCGGAGTTGGCATCAAAAGCAACAGAGCTATGCAAATGATAAGTTTACGAGATCCGCACTGAAGGTCATACCATCCAGACATTTCATGTTGTTCGACCAATTTATCGTAATCGTAGGCCCGGCAACCTATGCCAGGCAGCAATTGAAATGGCTTAATTTCTCGAAGCGGCTTAACGAATTTATTGACGTTTTATAGAAAGGTAGATAGGTTTTAAAGCTAGTGGGGTACGAAGGCAATCCTATACACAACAGTTGATACAAGAAATCTGAGCTTAAGTCAATCCAAGTTCACAGCAAGAAAACCTGAATAATTAAGATACATTTTTTTCAAATCCAAGCTCTATTAAATAAAGTGCTCTTACTGTTTCGCTTATAACTCCGGTGTTTTTTGTCCGATCTGATTGTACTTTTTAGAATAGATAGATATTGGGCCTAGCTTGATGCATACAAATCTACCTTCGTGCAAAAATTTGTGGCTCTATCTCTTATAGTCTCTGAGATCGACGCGTTCATACAGACAGACAGACGGACGGACGGACAGACGGACATGGCTATATCGACTCGGCTGTTCATGCTGATCAAGAATATATATACTTTATGGGGTCGGAAAATGTTCCTTCTCCCTGTTACATACATTCGCACAACTTCATGATCCCCCCTTTTCCCATTTTCAATGGGAACAGGGTATAAAAATATGGTTTTTTTGAAAGTTCGAACCAACAAATTTGGGCAAAACCTTTTGGTTCGACCCATGTTTTAGCCCTTTATATTCCTGAATACGCCGAGTATTTACAATACGACACGACTCTGACACGAATACCATATTTTAAACACGCACACCACACTCTCGGTCAAACATGTTCCTAGCCATAACATGCACGACTTTATTTAATATGAATTGAAATCAATGATCAATGATCAATCCTCACTATTAAGTTAAGAAATCGGAATAACAGAGGCGAAATCGAACACAAAAAAATATAAAAAAAAACAAAGTTATGATCCGGGTCTCAATATTATAAATGTCATATTACACACTTGAAAATGTCCTGTTCGAAAATATCAAATTGATATTTTCGGGCATGTAAAATCAATATTTTAAGAGCAAATTGATATTTTAGAATTTAAATTTGTCACCAAAAATAAAAAACATATTCGAAATAACAGGTTATACACCAAATACAACGTGCACACCGTGCAAATTTTTATACCCGTTACTCGTAGAGTAAAAAGGGTATACTAAAGTCGTGCAAATGTATGTAACAGGCAGAAGGAAGCATCTCCAATATCATAAAGTATATATCTTCTTCATCAGCATCCACAGCCGAGTCGATATAGCCATGTCCGTCTGTCCGTCCGTCCGTACGTCCGTCTGTATGAACACCTAGATCTCAGAGACTAGAAGAGCTAGAGCAACCAAATTTTAGATGTAAGCTAGCATTGTCTGCAGGCAGATCAAGTTTGTTTCAAATTTTGGCCACGCCCCCGCAAATAAAAATGTTGAATAGCTCAGATTTTGCAGTATAGTGCATGTGGCCAATATGTACAATCTCACAAATTTCCATCGGATCGGATAATAAAAACAGAGTTAAAAAAACGTTGCATACTTATCTGAGCCGCATTAGGTTATTAAACACTAATTGCCTTGAGTAACGGGTATTTCGAAGTCGGGCATGGCCGACTTTAACTTACGCTCTCGTTTGAAGATAGGTTCAGCGGTTAAAAGTAGTCTTGGCCCATGACACTGCCATTTGAAGACAACTGTCTTAACAAAGGGCTGTCTTCTGTATAGAAGTTTTCCCACTCCCGCACGTGTGGTTATGTCAAGTCCGAGATCCCTGAGCTTGAATCCCAAACGAGGTTCAACTCTTACTTTCTTTCTCAGCATTCATGATTAAGTTTTGTTCCTTTCTGGGTTCATTCATACCACCAAAGCCGTTCATAAAGTAGAGTCAAAATGTTAAAAAAAACTAATCCAATCTTTTTATAAGTGTAAACAATACGTTCATGAATTTAGAAAAGCGTGCTCAGTAGATTTTCGTCAACGAATGTTTGCGGTTTTTGTGCAGCCTATCAAAAATGCAATCAATAATTAAAAGTTAAATATCTCCTACAACATTTAAGATATCGAGCTCATTTAATGTAATGTATGTACAATCTCACAAATTTTCATGAAGATCGGATAATAAATGGCAGAGTTAAACAGGTTCTAAAAAACGTTCCATACTTATCTGCTTACAGAATGTTGGAAAATTCAAATTAATGTTATTGCTCTGCTAATTGACATGGGGAGAGGTTATTAAACACTAAATCCCCTGAGTAACGGGTATTTGTATATTCGGGTCAACATTAGTGCCAAATTTTGACAATCGCCCGGACGTTATTAGGCTTTTCGGATGGCTGTCCGAATAAATGTCCGCATTACCAACAGCTGATTGGGACTTGACAAGGTGGAAGGGTTAGAGGGATATGAAATAAACTGAAGCCTCATTTCAGTCGTAGTTATTTTCATGCGTATAATTTAACAACTTTTGCCTTAAATAGTTTCTTTAAAGTGACATTCCCAGTCTGCCTTAGTACGATAATTCACAGCTGCAGTCCGATACATCAAACTGACAACGTCGCTATCGACTTCTTGGAAACGCCTCGTGATTGTTAGCGATAACTGTCATAAATGTAGGCCAGGACTGCGATTTCAGTGTGTTATCAGCCCTGGTTTTCTGTTGTGCTACCTTGTTAATTTGGTATTATGGGCAAACATACATGAACAAGACGAAAAATAATGGTTGCTCAATTCACTTACTCCTCTTGATTTAAAAGCTACATTATGTATGAAACATTATGTATGAGAAGTCTGTATCAAAATTCGATATATATTTTTAATTAGTACTGTGCAATGCTATGATTAATACAAAGTAGGGGCGCTGCAGTCGAGTTTCCCGACCACAAAATACCCTGTTCATTTATTTTCATTTATTTGTTTTTGAATTTTTGAAGATGTCATCCTAAATGTAGGCAATACTTTTCTAGTCCTGATCAACAACTGGGGGGCTGCTTTTATCAGCTCAACTGTTTCGCTTATAACTCCGTGTTTTTGGTCCGATCCTATTGTACTTTTCAGAATAGATAGATATTGAGCCTAGCTTAATGTATACTAAACCACGAGGCTCTAACTTGAAAATTGTGGATCTGACGGCTTTTTAGGTCTTGGATTTATAGAGGAGGTCTAGGTTTTTTGGGGATAAAAAGGGGGGACGGGGTGGAATTTTTCAAATCTGATCTGCGTACAGCATAAATCTACCTTCGTGCAAAAATTTGTGGCTCTATCTCTTATAGTCTCTGAGATCGACGCGTTCATACAGACAGACAGACGGACAGACGGACGGACGGACAGACGGACAGACGGACATGGCTATATCGACTCGGCTGTTCATGCTGATCAAGAATATATATACTTTATGGGGTCGGAAAATGTTCCTTCTCCCTGTTACATACATTCGCACAACTTCATGATCCCACTTTTCCCATTTTCAATGGGAACAGGGTATAAAAATACCCATAACTGCCTACATAATTCTTGACATGGTCGATTAAGAACTTATAGTCCTGCATTTTATTGCTTTTACCACCGACTAAGAGACCTTAAAAAAAGTCGGTGCATTCAGTACATGGATAGTTTTAGAGCTCACGCGTTAACGGTTCCAGGGTTACACAATAAAATATTTGAAGTGCATACTGGAATCAAAAAGAACGATGTCAGAATTTAAATTCTCCATATAAAAGCGATTTTTCTATCGCTATCTAATATCTTATTCTTTGTTTAGTCTGTTAGAATGAACTCAGTTTTGTAAATTTCTGGCTTAATAAGTTAGCTTATAAGATATTAAAAGCGAGGTCCCTTTTTATTATCCCACTAGACGCAAATAAAGAGTTGCATTTCAAGGAAAAATACATAAGGGAATTTATTTTAAATTTCGACACTGACAAATTCGAAAAATTTTGCATCAGGAACGGATGTGGACTATGCTATCTCTTCATTCGTATCATCGGCCTCATCCACTTTGGTATCTGCTTCACCCACCTCTACCTTATTGTCGTACTGCTTGATCATACTCATTATGATGTCATCGTGAGATTGGTTTTCCCTAGTTATGTACTTTTTGAGAGCATTCAGGATGACATCATCTTCGCCTAACTCATTGTGCTTTTCATAATGGATCTGGTCTGAAATGTGCTCTTCTTCATAGTTTTCTACTGTCCTTTCGTTCTTATTAAGCAAGTCGGCTATGACCGCTTCTTCATCCAGCTCCAGCTGTTTACTCTTCTTTTGGTAGATAGCTTCTTCACATTTGTCTGCCGTCATTTCATGCTGATCGAGTGAAAACGTTAGGGACTCTTCCTCGACGTAAGCTCTGCTTTTTACTCTCTTCAAGTAGATTCTCCATAATCGCTAGTTCATCTCGCTCAATCTGATTGAATGCACTCGCTGAAGTCTCTTCTTCGATGTGAGCTTCCGTCCGTGCATTCTCTTTAAGCATGATCGGTTCTTCAACTTGCTCATGCTCATGATAGAGTGCACTCGGAAGAGTCTCTTCTAACGAGAGCTTCCGGCTGTGCATTCTCTTTAAGCGTGATCGGTTCTTCAACTCGTTCATTTTTGTCGAGTGCACTCGTAAAAGTCTCTTGTTCAGCTTGACCTTCCTGCTGTGCATTTTCTGTAAGCATGAATGGTTCTTCAACTTGCTCATGCTGATATGTTTCTTTTCTACCGTGATCTTCCTGCGGTGCCTTCTCTTTGAGCATATTCGCTATGATTGGTTCTTCCACTCGCTCATTCTCATCGAGTGCACTCGCTAGCGTGCCTTTTTCAGCGTGATCTTCCTGCGTGCCTTCTTTTTGAGCATATTTGCTATGATTGGTTCTTCCACTCGCTCATTCTCATCGAGTGCACTCGCTAGCGTGCCTTTTTCAGCGTGATCTTCCCGCGGTGCCTTCTCTATGAGCATATTCGCTATGATTGGTTCTTCCACTCTCTCATTCTCATCGAGTGCACTCGCTAGCGTGTCTTTTTCATCGTAAGCTTCTTCCTTTTCATTCGGCTTGATTATATTCTTTAGATGATCGCTGATCTCCATGTAAGGATAGTAAATGTTTAGGTGAGGCTTGAATGACTCCTTGATGACTTGCGGCGATGTCCAGCGCAACAAATTGTGCGGACTTCCAATCTTGTCATTGGTTCCCGTCATGTGACCAGCGCCAAATGGTTGCTGCGCCACCATGGAACCCGTGGACTTGTCATTGATATTCAGATTGCCCACATTCAACTTGAAGGCCTCGCATGCCTCCTGTATAAAATCATTGTCGCTGGCAAAGACGGACCCAATCAGTCCATGATTTACCTCGGCCACCTTCTTCATGGTCTGCTTCAGTTCCTTATCCGGATACACATACACACACAGTATGGGCGCCAACAGTTCATCCCTGCACAGACGATCATCGAGATCTTTGACCAGCACAATGGTGGGGTCTACGTAATATCCAGTCTTCTTGGAGCAAGTGCCGCCGGCGAGCACCTCGCAATTGGGATTGTCATGTATGTACCAGGTACACATGAATGCGATTGAAGGCGCGCTGATTGATCACCGCCGAGAAGAAACAGTCACAGTAGGTGGCCTCACTGACAAACAGTGCCTGACGACCTTCAGCAGAGACTCCTTAATCTGGGCCCTCCCACATCGATTCGGGCACATACAGCATGGAACAGGAGGGACACTTTTGACCCGCATACTCGAACGCCGCTCGAATGGTGCAGGCCAC
>JAWNNO010004080.1:0-124384 GCA_035044985.1 Lordiphosa fenestrarum
GTAGAGAGGAGCATTTCTTCATTTGAAAATGGAAAAATGTTGAGTAATGACTCTGAACTAATTTCAACTCGGTTCCAACAGGCTTAGCTTGTTCACCAAATTTTCCAGTTCAAGGCTAAAACAAGTTTCAAGTAAAAGCTCTTTAAACTTGTGTGAATTCGTCCGCTGCAATTTGTGGTTAATCTCTAAATACCAAATCGAAGAATTTTCCTTACCAAATTGAACCAAAAGCAGCAGTACTTGGCAGAGGCAGAGGCAGGGGGGGGAGGCCTGGGTTATTATGATGCATATGATAGACACTTCCGCACAACTTGCTGAATACTAGAGACAAGCGGAACAGGCGTTGACTACGTGCATAAGCCGAGAGACCACAATCAACCTACTAACACACACACACATAGACAATCTCTGCTGCCATCAACAAAATACAAAAAAAAGTGAAAAACTTGGCTGTTAACTTGGCTCATCCTTGTGACGGGTTCATCATCAGCATCATCAACATCAGTAAGCGGACAGCTGGCCGATAAAGTAAATAACTGTAGGGTAAAAATCTGCCTGCCATGCATAAAGTAAACTATTTAATGGCCTTTCGATTTGCCTCGTTGTGCCATAAACGCATTTGCCTCACAGCTCCACGGGGCCCGGCCGGAAATCGAAAACCGGAGAGGGGGGCAACAGTAGGAGGTGGCCATTGTTGTGCCGTTGCCTTTGCCTTGTCATCCTTCTGTCGACTTTGAACTCATTTTGCTTTGCGCAATTTGCCCTGACAGGCGGCATCTTTATATTATTTGCTTTTTTTTCTGTTGTTTTCCTTTGACTTTTGGCCACGTCTCAGGCTCTTGACATTCACACAGTTACCCAGCAAAGGTGTAGACTGGTAATAATGCAAATGACTTTGGCTTTCGCCAGGATATGTGCTAGGTGCTTAGGCAATGCCATTTTGCCTTTGTTGCCGGCACTTCTATATTTGGCGACAAGTTTTCCAACATTTCAACAACGCGGCGTATGCTTAATGTGAACAAAGAAAGGAATTTGTTTGAGATTCAATAAAAGTTTTGGCTTTAAAGAAATGGAAATGATTTCATTCATTCTTTTTATTAAAAAAAAAAGAAGAGATTCCCAGCTCCAGTCTCCCTTTGACCATTGACAGCTGTCAGCTTAGTCCAACCAGCTCACACATAAGCATGTCTTAGGCACACCTCCGCCCTGGTGTGTCTCTGGTCCAGGCACAACCAAAGCAAACATCTAAAAATTGAGTTCACACAGACGGGAAATTCAATTAAATTTCGAACAAGTTTTTTTGTATAAACATATTTAGATATTTTAATAGATTCCTTTATACAATTTTCAATATGAATTCTGCTGACACTGTTTGGAGCCGCGCCCAGATCAGACACCAGGGACACCCCCAGAGGAGGAAACCTTATTTTCACACTTCAGCAAATTTAAGTATCACAAAAAGGAGAGCGAAGAGGAGAGAGTTTAATATTAATGCCCTTTAATAACAGAGAAGTGGCGCTTCGCTATTATCAAGCGTTGAATTTAACTGAAGTGGAAGTATTTAAAATAAAGTAAGAATTGCTTTTGGTTGGTAAACGGCGAAACTTTTAGACTTAAGCGACTTCCACACTGTTTAGGTTCAGCTTGTTTCGATTATGTCTGCGTTTCTTCAATACCAATCTAAAAGCAGTTGATTGCATTCTCGATGTTTTTGTAAGAGATTTGTATTATGCCTTTAATTTGTGTATAGAAAAACTAATTGCATTAAGTAATTGATTTGCATTTACTGTTCAGTCACTTGAATAGATTCAAGCGAAACATTTTAAGTTGTGCTTTGTTTACAAAAGGCTACAAACTAAAACCCTTGTTATCTAGGAACTGCGTTATGCGTTAATAGCCAACATTCAGCTTCTTTTGTATGAGAAAAATGCCGATTGTTAGCTATTAACGGATAACGCACTCCTAGTGTAATAAGCCTATATATTGGAGCAATGGTCCTTACTCCAAATACCACTTTCCATGTGAACCGCACGAGTCTTTTGAAATAATGCATCACATCTAGCTTAATAGTAAATTGAGCTTAAAGTTGCTTAAAATATTAATTTTATTCCTTTTTGTACCCTTTTTATGGGAAACCTATATTCTTTTTGTATCCTCTCTTTAATATAATCGTATAGTGTTACTACTTAACTTTTAAATAAACTTTCCAAAGCAATTCTGCGATTTTTTAAAGCGCAAATATACCATTTTGAATACAAGTGTTAACAACTATGCAAAAACCTTCTTAAGCTATGTTCACACGGGCAAATTAGTTTGTCGAAAACGAGAAAAATTGTCAAAATGAGTTTGAGTGTCTAACGCCAAATTAAGTTGCAGCCAAACTCTTATGTCAAACGGTTTGCCGAGTTTGCACAGTCAAGTTTTCGACAAATTTGCGTGCTGTCTGAACACAATGTGAACACTCTCTTGCAAACTGTTATCCGTTATGCCGAGTTTGTTCTTACAGTCCAAATGTAAGAACAAACTATGTCAAATTTGTGATGCTTGTTTGAGTAATTAAAATTGCTTGGACGTTCGAAAAACAATTTTAGTATTTCGTTTGGATAAGTAGTAGCAAAATCATGTAAAAATAAGAACAATAATAATGTTTTATTGTAAAATCGCAAGGGTTGCATTTTTACAAGAATGCAGCCCTACGTGTTCTTTTATTTGCTGTTTAAATTGCTTCTTAATTGTAAGTTCATAAAATAAACGAATTAGCGAATTCGGTATAATTTAATTAATACATGTCAATGTTTAGATGGCCGAGATTTGCACAGAAGTTGGGGCATACAACGATGCAGCGCCAAGGCAAATAATTAATTGTATTTTTTGCAAAAATTTTAAGCAGCTAGAGATTTCGATTAACCCGATATTGTATATCGCACTAAGTCGATTAGTTGTCAACTGCTAGACAAATCAATTGGTTTGTGGAAACACAAAACTTTCGCAAACCAAGTTTGCGAGTGTGAACACTTAGCCAAATTCAGTGCAAACTTTTGGCGTGTGTGTGTGAACACCTTTACAAATTCGGGCACAAATCAGACAAACTCAGCCATGACAGTTTGTGTAAACTAATTTGCCCGTGTGAGCTTAGCTTTACTTGTTTTTATATGGATTTGGTCCCAGCTTATTTCACTTAGGCCCAACTACTCAAAAGTTGTTCCATCCTTCAAATTTGTTGCTCTAGATGACCAGCATTTAAGTCATTTGGATATCTCAACTACAGTTTTCCCGATATCGATAAATTTCTGTTGCTGCAGCAGTGTGACCAGACACTGTCAGTGCTAATGTGGCTGGCAATTGCCAAAATAGATCAAAAAATGCAACAGCGGGGCACACTTGTTTACTTGAATCGTTGAACTTACTCATGATGCAACAAAAGAGAGGTGAGGTGGCATCAGTGTGAGTTCTCTGCAAAAGTACCTTCTCGTTCAGTGCTGCGCGTACTTTTGAAGCGTAAGCTTTTGGCATAACGCCTCACCTTGTATTGTTGCATCATGAACTTACTTGACATTATCCTGATCAGAAATGTAATAGGGACTCTACCTGTACACCAAGGCAATACTTATTTGTTGCTCCATCTCTTCGAATTCCATTTTATTGCATTGTTGCTGCAAAATAATCAAAACAAGTGCTGGAGCCAGGCGTTTGTTTATCCATAGAAATATCAATAGTTTCATTGATTAAAGTTGACCTTGACTTGAGCTGTTGCAAAGTTTGTTTCTTCGCCTACTGAGACCCTAAAATTCCTCTAAACTGCAGGTCCAAATGGACATTAAGATATCAGGTCTGAACTAGCGGAAATGGTTAACAAGCCGCGAGATTTGGCCGTTTTTAAGCCGGCGACATCTGAGTTCGTGAAATGAAAAGTAAGTGCAAATTATAGGGATGCACAAACAGACAGCCCACGAAACTATTTTTATTCAGTTCTTTAACCTTTTTAGATTTGTCTTACGGATTCTCCCACTCAATTCGCATTAGGGCAATATTTTAAACAGTTATTTAGTAGAGACACACAAAATTGAGCGAGATGGAAAACTGCTCACAATAACAACAATTTGCGATTTGGCCATGTATGCCATGCGAGACTATCGATATATGACTATCGATATCATGAGTAGTGCCGCTGTTTTTGTTATGTCCACATTTTTAATGCCAAAAAAGGTTGAAACCAACCTCGGCCCAATTAAAACAATAGAGTACTTAATTCTAAACATTTCTGCATTTAAAGTTTTCAGCGTGTGAAAAATAAAAAATCCTACCGTGTTCCGCACTCCCCCGCTCCAAATTTGTCGCTAACTTTTCGTCGCTATTTTGACGCACATGTTTTGTGAAGTGAAATGACACAAAACAAGTTGGGAATGGAACATTATCCATAACAAAAACTGTCGAATTCAAAATAAGTTAAAGCCAAAAATAAGTTAAAGCCGGAGCATTGCTGTAAGTTTCCAATCGTTGGGCATGCTCTCTTTGGACCATATTCTGCATAGTAGTTGGTGAATAAACCTTACCAATTCCTCTTCGCCAGTCTACCACTTCGTCTCCAGAGAGGCGTCATTGCATAGATTCCACTTAAGTACAACATGAAAATGTTAAGTATAAGGAAATCGTTACGTCTGCTTTTTCTACCCTCCATTTTTTGTATGAAACTTATCGTTACTTCGAAAGTCCTTCTTTTTAAGAAGTAGTAGGATGAGGATGAGGAGCTAAGGTTATCATTAAGATGGGTAAATAGAGGCAAAGTTCAAAGAGTTAAATATGCATAATTCAGTGCTCAGAACAGGGGCTAGTAGTTCTAGTAAACTTTCTGCCCTGTGGATCTGAATTTGACACAGATCTTATCCATCAAAGTTCCTTCCACTCGTTCAAAGAGCATTATGAATTCGTTTAGTTCAGGTTCATGCTCTTTTCTTATTTCCACCTTTTAGTTATTAATGTTGTTGCTGTAATTGTTGTAGCACTTAATGTCTCGTCAAGTGCTCGGCCTCGCTTTCCTTTCGTATTCTTCATTCACCAGAAGCTCCTTTTATTTCCATGTACATTTTAATATTTACACAGTTTTTTTTTTGTTTTGTTATAGCTTTATTTTTTTGCATTGTTAACGCATCGCTTGACTTGAACACCCCGAACTGGCCTGGTGGGTGAGTGCCTTTCCTTGCTTTTTAACGGCTTCCTGTTTTTGGGTTTTGGCCACAACTTTTGCCCCTACCCCCCGGCAATTGACATTACTCTAATGTGGCGAGTGCTTCGATTTTCTTTCCCAGCTATTAACTTGAGCACTCCATCCAGCATACCATTCACGGCATTCATTAGACTCCTAACTCTCGGGAAGCTTAAACAAATTGCTTTGCTTCCGTTGCTTCATTACAGGACGCTTTAGCGTTTCATTATGCTCATTGTTTGTCTATTACGAGACCTTCCACCATACAGGAGGACCCTTCCTTTGTGTTGGTGTTGGTGTTGGTCCTGGCGTGTGTTTGCCTTAAATGCCGGCAAAAGTTTTCGCAAAAAGATTACAAAGCACTTGTAGGACCTTCTGCTGTTGATGTGGCCGCTGCTGCTGCTGCTGCATTGCAAAGTTATTGCAACTTTGTCCAAATAGCTCTCGCAGAAAACTTATTGATGAGCATTCGCCATTTCAGTTACAGTTGCAGCCGCATATTTATCTTTTCAAATAAGTTTTGGCCGAAAACTTAGCCGGTGTCGGTCCGGCCCGGTTTCAAGGGAGAAAGTCCAAGGAGAGGAAATGGCAACTGAAGCTAAAAATTTAAACTTAATGCACATTTTCCATAAATATTGCTAATATTCTGTCTAAACTCTAAGGAGAACATCTGCTAAAAATAATTCCAATTTTTAGACTTGACCACAAAGTTTGGGCAAATGGTTTACCACCCAAGATTATTGAGCACTAAATTGGACAACTTTGGCACATATCAACTGCGTGAGAACAACTAGTGCAGAACAGCTTGGTATTTGCTAGGATGCATTGTCCTGAATCGAATTAACCTTTTGATGTATTATTCCTATTTGCATAGCTACTGCTACAGCTTCCTTACCATTCATAATTCTACTCTTTTTGGAATTATTTTCAAAGTAAAACTTATGGGCTATTTATACTAGGAGTGCTCAGTGTCAGCTTTTTTCCCATACAAAAAAAGCTAAATGTAGGCTCTTAACGCATAATAGCCAATTCCCACAAGCCCACATTTACCGTTTGCCGTCTACCGTCAAAGACGGTACGTAAGAACTTGCCGTGTCAAATTGCTGGGGATGTTCCTATCTCATGCTGTTTCACTCATCGTGTATGCGATATTTCTGTGTCCACCACTAAAAAAATTGACATTTGCAACGAAAACGTAAACAATGTGAGCGCCCCAAGTGACTGGCAAACTTCAAATGTCGACTTGTGAAGAAACGACTACCAGGAGATGGCCATGCTGATAGAGGAAAGAGGGATTAAAATTCACTGGACTGATCATGATGCAACTATATAAGGTGAGGACACGCCAGTGTGAGGCGTACTGGCGTACTTTTGCTAAAGCTGCGAGAGAGATTGGGAGAGCGAGTGGGAGAGCGAGTGGCAGAGCGAGAGTGAGTGGCGCACATGGACGCACTTTATGTATGCGGTTGTGTCTGTGTGTGTAACAACAAATGCGATCGCTCAATCAATTGTCAGAAGAAAAATACATTTTAGGAAACAATCCAATACTAGTGTAAATATTAATTAAAACCATTTAAACATTAGTAATGTTAATAAAAAATAATTATTTGTATTTATCAGCTTCGTACTAACATTGGGATATGGGCATTTCCGCGATGCAAAATGATGTACAAAAAGATAGGCAAGAGAGATTCTATAACATTTGGTTACCTCTATGTTTGGTGCATAAAATTAAAAAAAAAAACAATATAACCTTTTTCAATTGTATTGTGTTATTTATTATTTATATACAAATTAAACAAATATTTGTGTGATACACTTTTTGTTGCATCATGATCATGGCCTTGGCCACAACAACACAAAATGTACACAGCTAAGTATGTATTCATTTTTTGCTACAGCGCAAAAAAACCACCCCCAAATACATAAACAAAACAAACAAAAAATCGACATCCGCGGACAACCTTACGCTTCAAGAGTACGCTCAGCACTGAACGTGGGGGTACTTTGCAGCGAACTCACACTGGCGTGTCCTCACCTTATATAGTTGCATCATGCTTTCATGTATGCAGCCAATTATATGCGCTCTCTCATTTTCTCCCGCACTGGCACTCTCTGCTGCCGACGCGTTCGTTTTTTTCGCTTGTTGTGATTGTTGGCATTGTTAACGGACTACTTTTTGCCGAAGAGACCACCTAATATTATTACATCATGTCTCTGCTTCTACTGGAGTCTGCTAACCAGTTTTGCCAATTTACCTATTTTCGCACCAGATCTAGGTATTTTGTAAGGTCGAAAGCCAGAATGTCTGTGCAAGAAAGCGATAGCAGCATGTGGGTTGTGAGCAGAGTTCGCAGCAACCGGTCCTCTCTATGCAGTTGTCAGAAAAAAAAAACGGTTACTTGCGGCACATTGACAGAGAGGGACGGAAGCAGCCGCGGATCTAGGATTTGCTTTTGGGGGAGGGGGGCTAAGGGTGCTCAAGAAAAATTTTTTTTAAAACGAATCATGTTTATTTATTGGTGTTATATAAGTCTTCATTTACATTTCGTATGAGATCATTATTTGAAAACATATTTTGAACTTCAACAATCCTCGGCATTATTGCCACGTCTAGAATGGCGGCTTTGTATATATTTGGTGAAGTTGCACAATTGTGCTCTGGGGGGGGCTTCAGCACCCATAGCCCCCCATTCAGAAAATAAGATTATTTCATCTCAATTCTCCAATTTTTGAGAACAAATGTTCATCACCGAAAAGTATAAGTATCCATTCAGACGTGCGGCTTGGCAACAGCCTAACGAGCTAACACGTCCGCCGTCGCGTCGTTGCGCGCTGGGCGTCTTGGGCTCCACTCCCAGTAAGTCCGAATTTTTTTTATTTTTTTAAAATTTAATTTTCTAAGGCAGGTGGGGTGTTGTACAAGGCGGATGTCTCTGCGGATTCAGAGCTGATATCGGACCTGGACTTGGAATTGGATCTGGTCCTGGACTGGATCCTGGACCCTGGACCTCAAATTTTTGTTATACCCTTGCAAAGGGTATTATAATATGGCCCAGAAGATTGCATCGCATAGAAATATTCATTTTCGACAACATAAACTATATTGATTCTTGATCAGGGTGACGTGCTGAGTCGATTGTGCTTTGTCCGTCCGTCTGTCTGTGTGTCCGGTTTTACGCGAACTAGTCTCTCAGTTTTAAAGCTATCGAGCTGAAATTTTGCACAGAGCCTTTTTTGCAGCATACTACTAATATGTCGGAATCGACCGGATCGGATGACTATATCTCATAGCTCCCATAGGAACAATCGGTCGGAAAACTAGTTTTAGTGAGAAAAACTTTTTTCTTTTCAATGGAAACGTCTCCAAACTTTGTAATCGTAGTTTTTCTTTGTTTTTTTATAATTCTCCAAGTTTTATTAAAATCGGACAACAACATGGTATAGCTGCCATTAAAAACATATTTTTGAAAAACAGTCTTAGTTAGAAAAACATTTTTGTTTTTAATGGTAGCATCCTGCAAATTGGCATTGGTTTGTTTTACATGCTTTCATATAGTTTTACAAATTTTTGTCCAAATCGGATGACTATATCATATAGCTCACATACGAACAATAGGTCGGAAAATGGGAAAATCAGTATTTTTTTAAAATATTAAAGCGATCACTTGCAAGGGTATAAAAACTTCGGCACAGACGAAGTTAGCTTAGCTTTCTCGTTTTAGTTTAAAATGTTCTCAAAAACTGAAAATCCGTTCATGATTAGTTTTTGACAACGAATGTGCTCATATGGACACCAATGTTCACGGTTTTTCACTCTGTGTATGCTCAAAAAAATCGACAATCGAAAATTGATTTTTGAAATGCCAAATTCGCGAGTCTGGTCATTGTGCGTCGCCCAGGCGTCTGCTAGTACTACTGTGGGCAAAAAGTAAGGTGATTTGTTTGTACAATGAAAAATCTTTATTTATTCTTCTAAATCAATTTCATCCCCTTTAAGGGGAGGTTCTAGTCCAGATGCCCGAAAATGTGCGTAATTTCATGATTTTTCTTAGAGAGTACATACGTATTTTTTTAAAAAAACTTTTGTGGCATTTATTTGTCTTTATTTGTTTTAAAAAGTTTACAAAATTTTTTCCAGTAAAAATAATACAAAATGGCAGCTCCAGCCCTCACTGACGGCGGTCGTGCGCTGCGGTGGACAGTGTGCGCGGGGCACTCTACAGCCCTGCCAAGTGATCTGAATCGAAAAAACCAAAAAAAATCTTAAAGTAGATGAAATTTGGGGGGCCTTATGATTTTCCGATTTTTAAAAAACCCTTTTTAAAAAAAATGGAGACCCTTTTTAGGAAAAACACCTTTTTTGCCTTGTTTTATTTGTTTTCACGTTAAAAAAAAACAGTAAAAAAAAATTTTTTTTTACAAAAAACGCTTCCTGAAGGCCCCTAAATTGAATAAGCTTTAATTAGAGCGCCAAACGGCGAAATCGGTGTAGTCGTTGAAGCGGAATCACGACCCGAGCGTAAAAAAAAGGTGTTTCGAGAAATACGCGTTTAAAGTTTGACGAGCGCGCGCTTCTATCTGTTTTTCGGCCGACGCGCTCTCTCGTCTATAGGCTATAACTCGTAAAATCAATTAGATAGGGAAATATCCTTTTGCCTACACATTTTTAAGACCGTAAGGATGAAAATAAAGCAATAAAAAAAAATGATTTTTTTTGGTCGATTTTGACTAGAACCTCCCCTTAAAGTAATCCCCTCCCGATAAAATACACTTATGCCAACGTTTTTTCCAATCCTCGAAGCATGCCAAATAGTCCCTTTCCGGTATAGCCATCAGCGCTTTCTTCGATTTTGCTTTTATCTCCTCAATCGACTCGAAACGCGTTCCCCGAAGTGGTCTCTTGAGTTTTGGGAATAGCCAGAAGTCACACGGAGCCAAATCAGGCGAATACGGTGGTTGCGGAACGATATGCGTCGAATTTTTGATGACTTTTTTGCAAGAAATTGAGAACTTTCGGTACCAAACGAGATTTGACTTTTCGTAGGCCCAAATGGTCTTTCAAAATGGTTTTCACAGATCCTTCTGATATTCCGATCATATCAGTAAGGTCTCTAACAGTCAACCGAAGATTTTTGCGCACTAATTCCTCCACTTCATTGACGTGTTGGTCATCTGTTGACGTCGATGGTCGTCCGGAGCGCTCCAAGTCATCCACACGTTCTCGACCCTCTTTGAAGTCTTTGTACCACTTATAAAATTTTTTTTTGTGACATGGTAGAATCACCAAAGGCCTTCCGTAACATCCTCAACGTTTCCGCAGCCGAAATTTCATTCCGCAAACAAAATTTGATGGCACTTCTCTGCTCAGACATTGTAAAAATCGAAAAATGCACTTTTGGTCGTTTGGAAAACACAAGCGTAAATATATTTCTGATAATGACATTCACATGAAATTTGGCACAGATATCATCAACAGTCCTGCCAACTCAAGAAAAAAAAAACCTGCCCGAATTGTTATGCCCGCGAAGTTTAAATTGACCCTTACACCTTACTTTTTGCTCACCGTAGTATCACGATAGCGATACGGTATTTCGAACTGCCGCTATGAAGCAGGTTTTACATTTACGAATCGTCATTCGATGCTCCGGAGCCGTTTGGCCATCACGGTCTAATCAGTCGGTCCAGTTTTGAACGATTTCTCCTTTAGCGCCTTTAGCCTTGATATTTGTCAGGTTCGACTTTTACTGTTAACGATTTTCAAGACTATCAATTGTGCTCACTATCGATAATTTTCAAACACCACTTTGTGGGTTTTGGTTTATGCTCTCACGTTGCTCTTACATTTACAATACACAAAACAAAACTACTTTATATTGATTTGCCAGTATTGTATTTTTAAATCAGATTATGATTATCCCTCGTAAAGAGCTTCGCTCGTACCGGGTGTTCCACGACGCCCACTTCTTTTTTGTTCTATTTAACCACTTAATTTGAATAATGGCATAGTTAGTAGTAGTAGTTTATTTGTTTTTTGAACGTTTTTGGCATGGTTCCTTGGAACCGTTAGCCGTTTACAAATTTGTGTATAACAAAAATTTATTTTATAATTAATAAAGTAACTAAAGAATTTTATGACTGATAGTTAGTGACTGATCGACCGTCATGACGAGGTAGGTACCCTCCATTAGCGAAATAAGGTTTCGCCGATACTGTAAGGAGTGAGAAAGGTAGTTAGACAGCATCCGCCAGTTTCTCCCATTCATCCACTCCAGTGTTTCAGCCTCAGACAATACTGAGCTCTGCAGGTGTAAAGCCCGTAGTATCGGGCAGATTGGACATCGTGCCAGAGTCCACTGATGAAAGTTAAGTCTCCATTTGGATCCCCTGCTGTTCTGCCGTTTACCGGCAGTAGGTTTAGCGTCTCACACATATCTAGCAGTTTTAGGCTTTTTCTGTCTGCTACTTTATCCATCGCCTTACGAGCTGTGCGTGCCAAACTTGGTAACGTGTCGAGTCCTCAATAAAAGTTTCATATAATAATATAACATCGTGCTTATTTATGAAGTTGAAAAACGGTTTTGAGATGAGCTTATTTCTTAGCCCCGCTATGTTGTTAATGCTAGATTTTGAATGGCGGTCGACAGTCTTATCGCTAAAACTCCTTGTTTCCTCCTTTGAATGATGGCCCTGGTTGTTGAACGTCGCTGCCAACGGACTTGCTGGTAAGTTCGTCTAGGATCTGCATCCCATCTTTGCCGTCGTACGTTAGTTTATTATAAACATCGAAATAGAACCTGGCTCCGTTGACCAATAGTGTGTCTCCCCGAATGGTGGCTTTTATATCGTCGCGTTTCGGAATGTTCTTTTTTATAGCAACTAGCCTTCTTATTCTGTCCCTTACTGATGGAGGATAATCTTTGTGAGCAGATGCTCCCCAGTTTTTTATATTCCTTAAGAACTTTTCCAACATCTTGAGTAGACTTTAGTGTTACGACTACCATGGCTGCATTGGGTTTATGTGACCTGAGGCTCCATGCGTCCGCTATTGGGTTGGTTCCTGCTTTGTTCAATACATCTATACATATTTTTTTGCCTTTTCCACTTGGTTTTCATCTGAAGATGTCTGAAGGTGGATTATAATATTTCTCTCGATTGCCTTTTTCAAAAGGTGTTCAACCTGCCGCTCCAGCGTGTTTTTGCGTGTTTCCAACTTCTCCAAACGATCCTCAAGTTCGATGTTCTTCTGCTGCAGCTCTTGGAAATTCTCATTTATCCCTGCTATATCTGCTTTTGTTGGAATATTCTGCAATTTCAAATCCAGTAGGTTTGACATCTTCGCCATCAGGTCTGAGAGATCGACCATAGCCATGAATCTGCAGCGGCCATGCCATTGTTTGTCTGTACTTTGCTTATATTTGGTTGTGCACTTGACGAAGGTAGAGCAACTCCAAAATCGGGGTTTCCAGGCGGTTTGGGTTGGTACACATCAGGGGATGTATCGCTAAGGGGCCTCTTTACAACTGAGCCGCCGGGCGTATTTGTTCCTACTGGCGAACGCTGAGTCTTCATTTTCAAAAATTTGCGCCAACTGGGTTTGTAATCGATAGGTATTTGCCAGAAATTCGACGTGCAAAAGCTCGTTGCTATGGCAGTGTTATCGGCGATCAGCTGTTCTCCTTTATTCACGTGTGTTGTGAAAGTGATCGCTGCTGCCTTTGACCTGTGTATTTTTGATTTGGCGCTTTCCACGAACTTTCGCCACCCGCTTGTGTGAAAATGAAACAACAACAAAACTCACTCAAAGTTAAAAGTGGATTTTGCACAGAAATTGCTGGCCCTCCTTGTATGGAAATCCAGGTGCCAGGCTGCTCAATCAAAGGTGTGTGCCTTGTGTGTCAATTGGCGTCCTCTTGAGGCAGTTCAGATTGCAGGGGCCGCCGAGATTCTTTTTTAAGCCGGAGCCACTTCGCCACACATCCACTCGCAACAGCCAACTCAACTCCAAAAAAAAAAAAAAAGTTTCAGAATATTTATTAGCAAAAACTCGCAATAAATGAAAATATCTCTTTAAAAAAGATTTTTAAGAACGATACAAATCGGCTTTTCACCAATTTCAACAGTCTTGGTCATAATTTTTGTGATGATAGTCATAATTTTTATATTTCGAAGCAATTTACCAGCTAAGCACCTATTTATACCCTGTTCCCGTTGAAAATGGGAAAAGGGGGATCATGAAGTTGTGCGAATGTATGTAACAGGGAGAAGGAAACATTTCCGACCCCATAAAGTCTGTATATTCTTGATCAGCATGAGTAACCGATTCGATATAGCCATGTCCGTCTGTCCATCCGTCCGTCTGTCCGTCTGTCTGTCTGTATGTACGCGTCAATATCAGAGACTTTAAGAGATAGAGCCACACATTTGCATGAAGGTAGATGTATGCCGTACGCAGATCAAGTTTGTTTTAGATTTGGAAAATTCCCCCCGTCCCCCATTTATCCCCAAAAAACCCTCAGATCCTAGACATAAAAAACCGTCAGATCCACAATTTTCAAGATAGAGCCTCGTGATAGTATTATTGTACTTGGTGTTTTTAGCATAAATCCTTCGGACCAGCAACTCTCACAAGTTTTCCATTGGATTCATGTCCGGGGAGCAGGCAGGCCACTCCAAAAACCGAACATTATTGCCTTCCAACCAAGAACGAGGCTCCCGGCTGACGTGCATTGATGCGTTGTCCTGTTGAAAAATAAACTTTTTACGCGTTGGACCGCGAAGAATGAAAATAAGTTCATTTTCAATATACCCACGGAATCCATGGAGTTCATATGAGTGCTTGGAAATGCCTTCGTCCAGTCATTTGCCATGTTATTCCTGGCGAGTTTTATCCGGGCTTCTTTATGACGGTCCAATAACCTTGAAGCAACTTTAAATTTTTGTCGCACTATGGTGTCGGATTTTTTTAAAACCCGTGCAACGGTCCAGCGAGACACTTTCAGGCCACATTTAGCCGATAACTCATTGGCGGTCTTCAATGTGTTGCTTGCAGCACTCACAAATCGGCGCTGATCACGCTGACTTAACTTCGGCTTGCGTCCTCCGGGTTTTTTTTTGCCGTATTCATTTTGATGTTTCCAAAAATTTCTTACAACTTTGTCGGATCGACCAAGGAGAATCTGACATTTCTTGGCATCAGAAAGCACTGGTGCACTTGGCATATTTATTTAGTCGTTCAAAATAGTTACTCAACCAAATGTGCGCAAAAAAAACACCGCCAGCCAAACACAGAATAAGAATTTAAGTTGTGCGGCCATAATTCAAAACGAAAATGAAACATAACGGTAAATTTTCTCATGGAGAGTGATGATGTTCGTCGTCTTTGTTTTCACTACACTCTACACTGAAAAAACTAGGTGCGGCCATAATTTTGCACCAGAGTTTATGTCACATGTTTTAGCGTTTCCATATGTAAAAATTTTCTTGTTAAAAACCACGGGCTCGAAATTGATTTTAGAGCCATGGTTTCTTGGGAAAAGTTTCTTAGAATATACCGTAGATTGCTATACTCCGGGTCGATTTTTTTCGGTCCATACAAATTTGTTTTGTTGATAACTAGCTTTATTTACCAGCGACTTCGCTCGCTTTGCATCAATTTGTTACTAATTTATCATGCTGGTATATTTTATAATGTGATGCTTTCAAAATGTTCATGGAGCTGATCAAATGAAGATCAAAAGAGTTGCATACAACAACTTTCCGCATATTTTTTAACTTTGTGGGTTGAATTTAAGAATATTTAAAGTCACGTATTCTGTACTTTTTTTGAATGTAGCTCATAAAATTCGTTTGGAGCTTATCGCTGGAAACTAAACTTTTATACAATCTTGACCACCAATATTCTACCCATGGCGCTGAATTTGTCGATACAACAGTCGTTGTTCAATTTTCGTTATCGTCATTGTTCTCGTTACCGTTACTGTTACCGCTATCGTTATAATTTTCGTTTTCGTTATCGCAATTTCTTATACTGTCCTTACAAACTTAGTTTCATGTCAATCGGATGAAATATAGTTTATTGCATTCGGAGTTTCCGGAAGTTTCCCGTCCCTAGGGCCAAATTTCCAAAACACGGAAAATCACATTACAAATAAATTTTTTTACGGTCCTTACAAACCGAGTTTGAAGTCAATCGGCTGAAAAACAGTTTTTTGGATGCAGAATTTTCCTAGATCCCTCTGTAGAATTTTCCGACATCGGAAAAATTAATCTCAATTTATTTCACTTACTATTCTTACTAACCGAATTTTTACTCAATCGGGAGAAAAATTGATTTTTGCAGATCGTTTCCGGCATTTTTCCTTGTGGGTCGATTTTCCAAAATCGGGAAAACATGTGTCCAATTATTTCGTATACTTTGCTTTCAAACCGAGTTTCAAGTCAATCGGATGGTAAATAAAATTTTCCCCATACAAACTTTTCCGACGCTTTTGCGTTCATTTTCCGGCCCTACGGTCAAATTTTCCAACATCGGAAACCGACATCTTAGTACGCACTTTCACCACATAAGGAAACTTCTGTCAAAATTTCAGCCTTCTATCTCTTACCGGTTAGGCTGTGCGGCGGTTACCAATCAGTCAGTCAATTAGTCAGGTTGAACAGTTTTATATTTTGTAATGGACTATTGTAGACGCATGGTGGCAGCTGGGACTGTTATGCGTTTACTTGTGTTAGTGACGTCGTCGGTTGGGATTCTTTCAGATACAGCTAGCGAAGCAGCCTGCGGGGGGGTTCTTTGACTCATTCCTAACACCCTACCATACACATTAAAATAGAATCCCTAAAAGCCTTTTTAAAGAAAGAAAACAAATATACAAAAAGAAAGGGATAAACGAAAGCGATTGAAGAAGAAAGAGAGAAAGAGAGAGATAGAAGAGATGAAAAGAATCAGGGCCTACACGGGGTTAAGCTACTAAGGTGTACTGTAGCTTCGCTTCTGCACCCACCCTACCGTTGATTTCCTGTTAGCGGACATATTTGTAGGAAATCCCTAATATGTGTTTTACGCCACCCTATGTTACCACAACACCCTCAAAAGGAATAAGAAATACTTTAGAATTCCATGTTTAATTCATACAAATTTATTCAAAAAAAATTTATAAAAATTAAAATATACTGTCGAAGTCTTCATATCGGGTATGTACTGTATTCAGGGTACATAATATTCGATGTAAAATTTAAATGTAAATGATGAAAGTGCATTCGGTTCATATGTATGAGTGCCTACTGTAAGCTTAAGCGCTACTATGAGTATTGAACTATAGGTGTGTTCATCCACCAGGGAAGTTATTTTGTATCCAAATATATTTATGATTTTAGGGTTCTATGCGAAATGATTTCTACGGTGGGTAAATGCATGCTTAATTTAAATGATTGACTTGCAATGTTTCATTATGCGAAATGTTAATTTTATGATTTTTAAAGCAATTTTAATATATGAGTGTACGCATACTTTTTAGAAGCACTATGCATATAAATGTGAACAATGAAGATGTACCAATTTTTTGTACGTAAAGCAGTTAGACGAAAGTTAGGTTCAAAACAAAAGCAAACAGCGAAAGCATAGGCAAGGTGATTGCATTGGTGCAGCTAACTTGGATCTGTCAGCTGATCTGATATGATAGCAAGCAATGCTGGCAAACAAAAAAAAAGGTTTGCACTTGTTTGTTTTGCTTATGCTATCCTTCTTTGGGATAGGTCATGGTGAAATGATCAGTGTAGGTAGATATGTGTTTCACTTACCCATGCATGTAACGATGAAGGCCTCCAAGGTCGATGATGGTTTAGTTTTTGTTTTGCTAGGACTTGAATGTTGAAAATTGCACCATGTATATGTATGGGTATGTTTGTATGTGATCGCCAAAAAGTTTGTATGTATACTGCTTATTTTGGTATATGTAACCTTATTTCAATTTGGAATAATTGTGGTTTTTAAATGCTTCAAAATTTTTTAAAATTTCATTTATAGTTTGTTTTATTAATTTATAATTATTTCTTTATTTATTTTTAGATATTTATTTTAGACTTTTATTTTGTTGTATAAAGTTTTACTTTGTGTGTGGAATTAACTGAGCCAAAAATGTAATAATGATTGTCTTTAGTTTGTCAAACATTTGTATGGTTGTATGTGTGCACTTGAATGTAGGTTTGAAACGATGTATGTATGTATGAAACGTGATAAATGATAAATTATTTTCTGATGTTTGTATGTTTGTAAATGATGATGTGATCGATTTCGTTGTAAATTACATTTTTCTTAGCACACGCGTACAGACATACAAATGCGCTTGCGGAGGCATGCGTATAAATATGTAGATATGTATTTACTTGGATTTTTAGGCGCAGAAAATTGCACACACTTTGCTTGGTTAATGTGGTTTTATGATTTTAGGTTTGCACTGCATTTATCCACTCACAAACAAAATTTATTGAACCAAAATTCTCTTGCCATGTGGCCAAAAAAAATGTACAAAAAAATATGCACAAAGGAGAATTTTGGACTTTTATGATAAGATTTTTCGGTGTCTGTATGAACAGAGGGACTCGGCCACAAAATTCACTGCACTTCACTAGTTTTTCAGCGATGTTGGGGGGTGCTGCTGCAGGCAAATTAATAAGATATGCCTGGCCTGACCTTGGCACTGTCTAGTTGGCGCAATGATGGTCTTGAGGTTTGAGGTTTTGATACTGATCTGGCCAAGCTCCTGAGGAAAATAATCACATTAGTTCTGAATGATTATGTCATCATTTCGGGACTATTTACCTGATTTTTGTTAAGGCCAAGAGTTTGTCAACTCGTGGGCAAAAGCAAATTTTCTGCTGTTGCTGGGCAAAAGGGGCTTGAAGCCCCTTCAGCAGGGGCTGGATTTACTTCTCTGGGTGGGTCTGGTTTTAGATTTGGGTTAGGTTGAAAAATTAAAGATTTTCTTTAATTTTCTCTTACCTTGCCCAAAAATATCAAAAGCCAATCTCAATTGCTATGTGTAAAATTAAGCAATAGCTCTGGATGGCTGTGATTAAAGGTGTATTTTCCAATAGTTAATTTTTCTCAATGCCATGTGCTAGGCAGAAAAAAAATTTTAGCAGCGAGACGTCTGTATGGCTTTAATGTTCAATTGGAAAAGAACAAGGCCTGACTTTCGGTATGCCAGCTAACCTAGTGGGCTAGAGCTTTGCCCTTGAAAAGGTTAACGAAGGCCGACCAATGCAAGCAGAGCTTTCGCTTATCTAGGTGCAAGCCTGCAGATGCAATCGGGATCTTCCCTGGGTGTGTGTCTCGACTAAATGACAGTTACTGACTTAAACCGACCGTTACGATTCAATTATAAAAGGAACAAAAAGCAGGAATTGTACATTACAACCACAAGATAGTTATAGATAAGTTTATCGGATAACTACCTTGAAAACAAACAATTACTGCCGGATATCCTTGCCATGAAACGTTCCTTGCAAGTGACCTTGGAGATTTTCTAAAACATAGAAGCTACTTCCTAGCTTTTCTCTCACTCTAGCCTTAATCCACTGTGGGTTAAGCTTAGCATTGACGTTTTTCTGGAAATTGCTTTGAGAAAAGTTTCTCCTAAAGACTTCTTGGCCTACTACGAACTGAACCTCTCTAGTACGAAGATGGTACTGCTGTGCATTTTGCTCATATGCTTTTGCAACATTTTTCCTCAGCTCTTTCCGCAATAATTTCATCTGATCATCTCGTTTCAGCACATTATCGGACTCATCTAATAGACTTAACTTTTTAAGCAACTCGAAGTTAGATCCATGAGTGATCATGTCGAAGCCATATAGTGCGTGAGAGGGAGAGCAACCGATACTTTGGTGAAATGCATTACGCAAAGCACAGCTAATGGCGTATATATGCATATCCCATTCACGATGGTCGTCTTGCAGATATGCACGAATTGCAGCTATTATCGAACGATTTACGCGTTCCGAAGCGTTCGACTGGGGCGAATAAAGGGCGGTATAAACATGTTTAATGCCAAGAGATGTGAGCCACGCATTAAAGTCTGCGGCTTTGAACTGCGAAACGTTATCTCTTACTATGGTCTCCGGGATACCGTAAGCAAAGAATATATGATTTTGAAGATATTCTTTAATAACCGAGGCAGTAAATTTCTTAAGTGGACACAGCCAATGAAATTTTGACAGGTGGTCGAGTACAAAGGCAAACCTATATATCCTCCTTTGCTTCGAGGATAGGGTCCTAAGATATCCACATACAACCTCTGGAAAGGACGAACTGACACCGTAGCCTTGCCCATGGGTGGCTTAAGTGTGTAATTAGGTGCCTTGGTGGTTTTGCACACATCGCAATTGCGAATATACTCTCGCACCTGTGATACCATTCCTGGCCAGTAAAAATTTCTTCGTATCAGTTCAAATGTTTTTGCCATACCTCCATGACAAGAAATAACAGCATCGTGAGCTCTTTTAATGACCTCAACAGACAGGCCAATTGGAACCCAAAGCTTCCAGATGGACTGTTGGTTCTGCTTTATGCCATCATCATGCTCTGTTCTAATGTACACGAATTTGTCAATAAGCTTTAAGTCTGGATATTGACTTTCATTTTGTAGGATCTTGTCCTTGAACTTTTGATAATCGTCATCATCAAAATGGGCAGAATTCAGATCTATTTCTGGGAGAATTTCTTCCAACACTAAGACTTCCTCACCGTGCATTCTGGAAAGGGCATCCTGTACAACGTTTTCTCGCCCTCGCCGATGACTTACGGAAAATGTATATCCTTGCAGCTTCATTGCCCACCGAGCAAGTCTATCTTTCAAATTAGGCTGCTTCATCAGCCAAACAAGGCTCGCGTGATCCGTAATCACCTCAAATTCCTGCATTTCAAGATAGCATCTGAATTTCTCTATCGCTTCAATAGCAGCTAGGCATTCGCGTTCCGTCACGCTGTAATTGCGTTGAGCAGTATTTCGCTTTCGTGACATAAATGCTATAGGTTTTTCTACGTCATAGTCTGACTTTTGCACTAAAACTGCGCCTATCCCGAAGTCACTTGCGTCGCAATGGACGTAAAACTTCTTATCAAAATTAGGGTTGCTCAAAATGGGAGCTGAAGTCAACAAATCCTTAAGCTTATCAAAAGCTTCCTGAGCTGCCTCATTCCAAACGAACTTTCGTTTGTTTGAGAGGAGTTCAGTAATTGGAAAGGTTACTTCTGAAAAATTCTCAATAAAACGTCTGTACCATCCAACTAAGCCAAGAAAACTTCTAGCTTGTCTAATGGTTTTTGGTGCTGGCCATTCTTTAATGGACTCAACCTTGCCAGGGTCAGTTGAAATGCCGCCGTTGCCAATCACATAACCGAGGTATGCTACCTGGGTTACGCAAAATTGGCTCTTTGCAACATTTAAAGTCAAATTTTCCCTACGAAATTGCTCAGACAATCGCACTAGAACAGACAGGTGTTGGTCAAAATCTTCTGATACCACACAGAGGTCGTCTAGGTAGCCAAAGACACAATATTTTAACTCCGGGGGAATTAACTCGTCCATAAGACGGCACATAGTCTGTGGGGCATTGCAGGGTCCAAACGGCATTACAGTATACTGATACAGGGGGCGTCCTGGAACAATGAATGCCGTAATTGCCTTGGATTCTGGGGTTAAAGAAATTTGCCAAAAGGCATCTTTCAAATCAATTTTTGAAATTATGTTAGCCTTCGGTAGCCTGGCGAAGATTCCTTCGATGCTAGGCAGAGGATACGCATCTTTTTTCGTCATCTCGTTTATTTTACGCGCATCGAGACATAGACGTACCTTGCTTGGTTTGACTACAAGACGAACTGGAGAACTCCATGGGCTGTTCGACTTTTCAATGACTCCTAAATCAAGCATCCTATCTAACTCCTTATACATAAAATTCTCCACTGCGGGTGAAACAGGATAGAATCGTTGCTTTATAGGTTTCGCGTTTTGCACGTCTATCTCATGACTCAATAAGGGAGTTTTTCCAAGTCCTTGCTCCTCACAGTTGGGAAAAAGTTTTATGACTGCTTCAAGCCGAAGTCGTTGCTGTGATGTTAACGGGTACTGATTATCGGATTGCAAATTAGTGCTTGGCGTTTCTAAAGATGAAATCAGGCCAGGAGCTAGATTGAACTTTCTCCAAAAATCAATGCCAAGTATGACTCGCTTGGAAATCGAGGGGATAATGAAGAATGTAATTTGCTCCTTGAGCTGTTTGTACTCGATATCAACTGTGATCTGTCCAAGGACAGGGTGACTCTTTCCATCAGCAGTCTTTATGCTTGAACATAGTTTTTGGAATTTTGGATATCTCGTCCAGTCAATGCTAGCTAAGCTTTCACCAATGCAACTGATGTTGGCACCAGTATCAAGCAAGCCAAGTTCAGAGAATTCGTAAAACGTTACTGGAGCGTAAAGTCGACCGTCTGTCAAATCATTGACAACAGCAGAAACAAGCAATTTTCTAGTTGTTTTAACGTTGCGCCAATAGTTGCGCATATGCACAGTAGAACGTTTTTGCTTACGATTGAAGGAAAGCACTTGTTTATTGAAAATTCGAGCTCTTGCTTCCATGTATCGTTTATAACGCTCATGATATGGGCTTACTGGGTATAAAATCGGATTATTGGATGCTGTAGAATTGTCCGAAAGGATTTTGCAATTTTTCACTGTTTTCAGAGGCCTTTATAAAAATAGACTTCTCTGACGGACTTGTTAGTGAAAGCTGCTGTGTTGGTTTTAATATTGTTTTGGGGCCATCCGACTCTGATCTGCGGATGGTCCCTTGCGGCGAGTTTTCCACCCTCTTGATGCATACTGCACATTGGGGTTTGTAGACTTTCTTCGCCCCACAACCGTAGCAGAAAATGTTACGTTGTTCGAGACACATATCCCATACATGCCCCGCCTGGTCGCAATTCCAACAAATAGGTGGCCTAGCTCTTAGCTCTTAGCAACAATGTTGAGAGCGCGTTAACAGATATTCTACTTATTGATAAACTTACTCAGTAGTATTGAAACAACAGCCGAGTTCATGTAGCCATGTCCGCCTGTCTGTCCGTATGGACGCAAAGATCTCAGAGATGGTAGGAGATAGAGGTTTAGAGAAACTTCATATACTTGCAGGCAGATCAAGTTTAGGGGCCACTCGCCCCCACAATTTAGAAGAAACGTCAAATCTTCCACGGTTTTAAAGATAGATGGTAATCAGGATTACTTATTGATCCGCCAAAAGAATGGTGAAGTTCGGATGAGCGGTTCTCGAGTTATGATCAAAAGACTGTCCGCTGCAGCAGCGCAGTAGCAGCGCTGTTTTCAGATACTACTGCAGCATCAAAATTTATGCTGAGCGTATAAATTCGTTGGTACTGAGCAGAAAACGGCTTCGGTTGATTGCAAAACGTTCATAAATAATCAACACCCGAATCAACATGTCTTTGCCTTCAAGCGTTCATCTTGCTCACTCACACATATTCTCTATTCAGTTTTGTTCATTCAAAAACATCAACACTAGTTGGCGCATTGATTACATTCATGCTCATTTTCACTCCGCTCGATTCGGGTGTTTGTTCTCGTATGCGTCTTTGCATATGCTAATACAGCGCTGCTCACAGTGCTGCTGACACAGATGGATGAGAGAGAGCGAGTTTGCTTTGTTATTTATAGCTGGGAGTCCCAAATCGAGAGAAAAGAAAAATGTGTTTGGATTGGTGAACAAAAGAGGCGATTAACGTTCAAACAACGGCATGCTTTGTTGATTGATTAATTGTGAGTGGTAATTTTTGTGTATGATGAAATCAAGAAAAAAGTGATTTTTGCAGTTCTCTGATACTTCTCTGATATTATAGTCGGGCTTGACCGACTTTCTTTCTTGTTTCAGACAGTCAAGCTGCATTTAAGGCCCTTGACGGCAAAACTAATAATTCAAGTGAGTGAGTGCCACAAATCTTAAAGTGAGAATTTAATCAGGACTCTGCCTTATAGGCAGGCATGCCGTAGGGACTGGTCTCAGCCACAATGACTACTGCAGAAGCTGTTGCTCAGCTGATAAAGAAGAATACGCCAAGCATTTAATATTTCACTGTCCAGCGCTCAGTAGGAGACGATTCTAAATCCTAGGTCACCATTTCCTACCAGACACTTCAGCAGTTTTTGAAATAGAGAATACTTTCAAAGTGGTTTAGAAGGGCTGACCCTCACTTTACTGCCTAAAAGTGAAAATCAGGGGTTATATGGTATTTAAATGGACCTATTATTGGTCCAAGTGAAGGAGCTTCTACTATCTCAAACTAACCTAACCTAACATCAGGCGAACTATTACTCCGAATGACTCAGACCACCAGACCCACCAACTTCGGGAGATGGAAGAAATAAAGGAACATGATCTTTACAAGAAGATCACAAGAGATGAATCGTTAAGTTTCTTTAACTTCACCTCAACCACTGCATAGAGGCGCATAACCGCTTGCGCAAACAGTCCTTGACTTACTTGTGTATGGCAGCAAAGTACCGATTAAGGCTCCAGGACGTTAAGACTGCAAAGATTGCATTTGTAACAGCAAAATATGGAGGCGTGTTCTGTCATAGCTGCTACCTGGAAAAATAAAAGTCATGCCACATTTTCAAATGATTTACACAAATTCAATTTTGGAAATGTTAATTAAGATTTATTGATCCTTCTAAAACTTGCCAGTACCGTTACTGATTATTCCATGCATCTTTAACAATTTTTTTCGCATATTGTAATATCATTTCATCAATTATAAGCTTAAGAACCTCATTCTCCTTATAGAGAAACATGCCCCAGTGCTCGTCCTCGTCATATAGTTCTTTAATAATAATCTTTTCAATATGATCCCGTTTAGCTCTATTGCCAAACATAAAGCTGATTTGATAGCGGTTAGATGGCATTTTTTCCATGGCCAGAGAGTAGCGCATTTCTTTATATATGGAATTCTGTATAGAACGTAGTCGATTCGGAGGATTGTAAAGGGCCAGAGAGCTATGGAAGTTGGACGGATCTCCTTGGATCATTACCTCCTTCAGCTCATTCATTAATTCTCGACATATTTCGAGAACCACACGTTCATAAATGTTAGTAATTTGTTCATCCAATGCAGAAGGGAGTGATTCTCCTTTATCGTTCACATAATCTGAAATAGGCAAAATACAACGTATGGGAATTAATGTAAACAACAAGTGTATGCTTACCAGTATTTAAGCGATGACAAAAAAGTTCATGTACGCGGCGAAAAGTAAGACATCTTATACGATCTTCGGAGGGAAAAATAGTAGTCATTGGACTGCCCGGAGCAGGTGGCATATATGGAGGAGGCGGTTTGTTTGGTATGACTTTAGTATACAATCGTGGATCCGCTTCTCCGTTGCTGACTTGTTTCTGAAAATAATTAGATATTTAGAATTCTTGTTCATTGTAGGTTTTAGCAATTAAAGTCAGTTTTCCAACACTTTGATTACAGGTCAAAGAACCTTATCAAAGCTCTTTAAAAAAATATAAGCTAAACCTGAACATGATCCGATAATTACAGATTTCTGCTTCAAAGAGCAGAGACATCAACAAATTCGACATAAGTTATCCTGATTACTAAATATGTCTAGAAGGAACGAACCATCTATCTTTAAAACTGTGGGAGATATTACGTTTTTTCTAAATTGCGGGGGCGGGAGGGGCCGTAACCAAAATTTAAAATAAACTTGATCTGCCGGCATACATAAGAAGCATATGTCCCATACATGACGAACCCCTATTTCTTACCATCTCTGGGATATGTGCGTTCATACGGACAGACAGACGGACATGTCGGACATGACTCGGCTGTTGATGCTGATCAAGAATATATATACTTTATAGGTTCGGAGATGCTTCCTTCTGGCTGTTACATACTTTTGCACAAACTTAATAACTTAACTCTATGTACCTACAGTACAGAGTATACAAATTTAGGAAAAACTGAGGAAAGCTAACTTCGGCTGATCCAAAGTTTTTATATCCTTGCTGATCGTACGAATTTTGAGGACGCCTTCATTGTAAATAGCCATAGAGTTGTTTCTCATATAATATAAGGTTGTCAAAAAAGTCTTGCGGTATTTCCGCAAGCTTGTCTTTGCAAGCGCGTAGTTCTAGTTGTATTCGTCGCATCGGTTCACGCTAGAGCATTTTGGAAAGCTCTTTTCACGCGCTAACACGTGTTTGATTTATTGTTGTTTGTTTTTAGTCGTTCGTGAGTTATAGTGTCGCAAACATGGAGCAAAATAAAGAGAATTCGGCATATTTTACAGTACTACTACGATAAAGGCAAAAATGCATCTCATGCTGCCAATAAAATTTGTGCAGTTTATGGACCCGATACAGTTTCCATTTCCACCGCACAACGATGGTTTCAACGTTTTCGTTCTGGTGCAGAGGTGATCGAAGATGCACCACGGTCCGGAAGGCCTGTCGTCGAAAATTGCGATAAAATCGCTGAATTGATCGAAAGAGACGGCATAGTAGCAGCCGTAGCATCGGCCAAGAGCTGGGCATGAGTCATCAAACCGTTATAAACCATTTGAAGAAGCTTGGATTCAAAAAGAAGCTCGATGTATGGGTGCCACACGACTTGACGCAAAAAAACATTTTGGCCCGTATGGATGCATGCGAATCGCTTCTGAATCGCAACAAAATCGACCCGTTTTTGAAGCGGATGGTGACTGGCGATGAAAAGTGGGTCACTTACGACAACGTGAAGCGCAAACGGTCGTGGTCGAAAAGCGGTGAAGCTGCCCAGACGGTGGCCAAGCCTGGATTGACGGCCAGGAAGGTTCTTCTGTGTGTTTGGTGGGATTGGCAGGGAATCATCCACTATGAGCTGCTCCCCTATGGCCAAACGCTCAATTCGGACCGGACCGCCAACAACTGGAACCGCTTGAATGCAGCACTCATGCAGAAGAGGCCATCTTTGATCAACAGAGGCCGAATCGTCTTCCATCAGGACAACGCCAGGCCACACACATCTTTGGTGACGCGCCAGAAGCTCCGGGAGCTCGGATGGGAGGTTCTTTTGCATCCACCGTATAGACCGGATCTCGCACCAAGTGATTACCACCTATTTCTGTCCATGGCGAACGAGCTTGGTAGCTGGAAGTTGGCCACAAGAGAGTCCTGTGAAAATTGGCTCTCCGAGTTTTTTGACAATAGGGAAGCGAGCTTCTATAAGAGGGGCATTATGAAGTTGGCATCTCGTTGGGAACTCGTCATCGAACAAAACGGCGCATATTTGACTTAAATCGCATTATTATAACCAATTTTATGAACAATTGAAAATTCAATAAAAATACCGCAAGACTTTTTTTGACAACCTTATATGATTAATGGGGTGTGTAAGATGCATGACACGTATTTATTTCTAGCCGACATTCTCTGATTTCGAAGGGCATTCCTCAAGGATCTAATAGGCGACTCCTGCGAATCCTGCAAATCCGACATCATAAATAATAAACATTCTTCTAAGGATTTTAAAGATAATCAATGAGTTTAAGAAATGATTTTTAAGCGGCTCAAGTTCATGTGATTGTATGTGCTTTTTTGAATTAAACACCGAACAGATCGCTTACCCGCTTAAGTGTGCGGAAATTACCATTACGACAGAAATTATAATATTTCATAATGTAACTTTGTGAACCACTTGAACAGAAACTATTTTTTGGTTAGCTCCACTAACCATGTAATGAATCGAACCAGGGGATCAGAAACTGTGTAAACCACTGAACCGACCCAGTACTTATTTTCGAGTGATTGACATCTCTGCTACATATACAGTTGAGCCCTGCATGAGATGAATCAAAGTTCCCCTTGACTTTCTTACTGATTTGATCTATCTATGAATTTCTAGTCATAGTTCACAAAATTATTGACTCATTGAATTATAGCTCATGACATGAGCATGAGCTATATAATCTGTTTGAAATAGTTCAGCTCAGCTCAGCTCATGCTCAACTCAAATAGCTCATAGGGTTCAATGTCAATATGAATAGATCAAACCATACCTGTTAAATAATGATTATTAATTGTAGTCATTATTAATTAGATTATTTTTGTTTAAAAGTTGAATTAATGATTAAATTGCGATTATTTTTGGTTTCACACAATTATTTAATGATTAAATTGCGATTATTTTTGGTTTCACACAATTATTTAATGATTACAAATAATCAAAAAATAATGGAAAATTACCATAAATTAAAATAATCGTTTTAATATTTTCCACTATTTTCCATTAATTTCCATTATTTCGACTATTTGAGACTATTTTGAGAGAAACCAATTATTTTCAACATCACATTTAATAACAACAATGTTTCTGTACGAGATTGGCTTACAACATATTAACAAGAACGTATTAAATATTACATGTTTTCACATTAAACAAACAATTATAAGTCTTTGAATGCTCACTTAATGACCATTTTGAATAATATAGACTATGTCGGCGTAACCACAGATTGCTGGACGTCAAGGGCCACAGAAGGATATATTACAGTAACCTGTCATTTTATAAATAACAATTTTGAACTACAGTCGGCAGTTTTGTCTACACAGAAACTTTTAACATCCACAAATCATACTGCAAAGAACATAGCAGAAACTTTGCTTTGCAATAAAGTTGTAACTGTAGTAACTGATAATGACGCAACTATAAAGAAAGCATGTGAGTTGCCAAGTCTAAATCACTTACCATGCTTTTCCCACTCGCTTAACTTACTGGTACCAGAATGCTTTAAAATTGACTTGTCTCAAAGGCATATTGACCAAGTGCAAGCGCATAGTCGCATACTTCAAGTCAAGCGCAATAGCTAATGCGAAGCTTAAGCAGTCACAGGACGTTGAAAGCCCCTTAGGGCTAATCCAAGAGGATCCAACTAGGTGGAACAGCGCATTTTTAATGATGAAGCGCATCATTACACTTAATGATTCTATTTATAAAGTGCTGCTAAATTTGCCTAAGGCTCCACAACCCTTTTCAGCTGATGAAATTATCCTTCTAACAGAGCTAACGGAACTGCTAAAGCCTTTTAACGACGCTACTGAGCAAATTTCCGCAAATAAGACAGCAACCATTTCACTCATAATACCGATGGTTAGCGAGCTGCACCAAAATCTAGACCAAATGCGTCCTAAAATAAAGTCTTCCATTGTCTTGGAAGCACACAACCTAATGATGCGTCGACTGCCAGAGAGATTTGCTTTGTACGAACAGAAGTCACTTCCGAGACTCGTAACTTTGCTTGACCCTCGCTTTAAAAAGGATGGCTTCTTAGATGCCTCGAATGCAGAAGAAGCAACAGAAGCTCTGGAAAGCGAAATTTTCGGCTATTTGTCCTGCATCGCACTGGAGCAACCAACACCACCCGAATCTACCAAACCAACTCGCTTTACATTTATGCAGTCGAAAATATCAGCCAAAGCCACTACAAACAAGAAAGAAAGTCGGTCAAGCCCGACTATAACATACTCTGTACCAAGAAATTTTGTCTTTTGATCATAACTCGAAAACCGTTCATCCGATCTTCTTCATTCCTTTGGCGGATCGATAAGTTATTCTAATAACTAAATATGTCCAGAAGGAACAAGCCATCTATCTTCAAAACTGTGGGAGATATGAGGTTTTTTCTAAATTGCGGGGGCGGGAGGGGGCGTGGCCAAAATTGAAAATAAACTTGATCTGCCTGCAGACATAAGAAGCATATGTCCCATACATGTCAAACCTCTATCTCTTACCATCTCTGAGATCTGTGCGTTCATACGGACAGACAGACAGACGGACATGGCTTTATCGACTCGGCTGTTGATGCTGATTAAGAATATATATACTTTATGGGGTCGGAGATGCTTCCTTCTGGATGTTACATACTTTTGCACAAACTTATAATACTCTATGTACCTACAAAAACCTCGATGTTTTTTTTTCCAAACATCGTAAACATCAATGGTTGCGAACATCGACTTTTTCCCAGCTCTAATATTTATAAAATGACACGTTACTGTAATATATCCTTCTGTGGCTCTTGACGTCCAGCAATCTGTGGTTATGCCGACATAATCTACATATATTATTCAAAATGGTCATTAAGTGAGCTTTCAAAGACTTATAATTGTTTGTTATACTCTGTACCGAAGGTACATAGAGTATTATAAGTTTGTGCAAAAGTATGTAACATCCAGAAGGAAGCATCTCCGACCCCATAAAGTATATATATTCTTGATCAGCATCAACAGCCGAGTCGATATAGCCATGTGCCGTCTGTCCGTCGGTCCGTCTGTCTGTCCGTATGAACTCACAGATCTCAGAGATGGTAAGAGATAGAGGTTTGACATGTATGGGACATATGCTTCTTATGTCTGCAGGCAGATCAAGTTTATTTTCAATTTTGGCCACGCCCCCTCCCGCCCCCGCAATTTAGAAAAAACGTCATATCTCCCACAGTTTTGAAGATAGATGGCTTGTTCCTTCTGGACATATTTAGTTATTAGGATAACTTATCGATCCGCCAAAGGAATGAAGAAGATCGGATGAACGGTTTTCGAGTTATGATCAAAAGACAAAATTTCTTGGTACAGAGTATGTTATAGTCGGGCTTGACCGACTTTCTTTCTTGTTTATTGTGAAAACATGTAATATTTAATACGTTCTTGTTAATATGTTGTAAGCCAATCTCGTACAGAAACATTGTTGTTATTAAATGTGATGTTGAAAATAATTTGTTTCTCTCAAAATAGTCTCAAATAGTCGAAATAATGGAAATTAATGGAAAATAATGGAAAATATTAAAACGATTATTTTCCATTATTTTCAATTATTTTCCATTAATTTCCATTATTTTTTGATTATTTGTAATCGTAATCATTAAATAATCATAAATTTCAATTGCAAAATTAAGACCTTTTAACCAGAAAAAAGTCTGTGAAGCCTGTACCAACGAAATTATACACTGAGCATAAATTTTGATGCTGCAGTTGCAGTTGAGAGCAGCGCTGCTACTGCTCTGCAGCAGTGAACAGTCTTTTGATCATAACTCGACAACCGTTCATACGATCTTTAACATTCCATTGGCGGATCGATAAGTTATCCTGATTACTAAATATGTCCAGAAAGAACAAACCATCTATCTTTAAAACTGTGGGATATATGAGGTTTTTTCTAAATTGCGGGGGAGGGAGGGGGCGTGGCCAAAAGTGAAAATAAACTTGATCTGCCTGCAGACATAAGAAGCATATGTCCCATACATGTCGAACCTCTATCTCTTACCATCTCTGAGATCTGTGCGTTCATACGGACAGACAGACGGACATGGCTATATCGACTCGGCTGTTGATGCTGATCAAGAATATATATACTTTATAGGGTCGGAGATGCTTCCTTCTGGCTGTTTAGTCGGTTGCCGAAAAAATGGTAGGACACCACAGATAACTCTACTAATTCAATGTTTTCCTTAATTCAAAAATATTCCTCATCGAATTCCACCGAGTTTTCAAAAACAATCTCAGAAAGCATCAAACGGAAGCTTATTTCAAGAGAACTCAAGATTTGTCAAAAGCGCGGCAGAAGCAAGGGAAGGTCGCCAACTTTGTTGGCTGCAGACAGTGCTGCAGTGTTTTTAAATTTAATAAAAGCACATCCAATTGGTCCCGGCATAAGTGCTTCAAAACCTCCGAAGACAACTCAAGCGATTATCCTTTTGAGCCGTGTTGCGTATTTTGTTTGTCGCCAGTTTATTGGCGATACGGATGGTATAGGCCGGCAAAAGGTCTTTATATCTGCTGGTAGAATGTCAAGGTTTTTATACATGGGGGAGTTACGCATGGGGTAGTTACGCATCGACTGTAAGCCAAGAAGGCTGTATCAGGAGCATAAGTGGATGTGTTTTGGGGGTCTGAAACCAGCAAGTCGGCGTTGTGCAGTTTCTACATAACTGGGCCAATTAAACTTCCTTGGAAGCATATATATTTAACTCGTACCTAAGCTCGACCATGAAGCAGCGTTCTTCGAGGAAGGAGCGAATTGCGCAGTTGGAAAATATGGTAACAAATTTTTTTTGTGTTGACTTAATTTTTGACTTGATATAATCTATTGAACCACTAGAGCACAGATGGGAGCTTGATCTATTTGGAGCTTGATCTATTTGGAGCTTCATCTGTTTGGAGTCATCATACATTTGAGCTGACTAAGTCAAAATATCGATCGAGTCAAAATATTTTCAGACTTGATTTACTTTAACCCTTTTTTTTAAACATGAATCAAAGGGCACTTTGATTCCACTTATGCAGGGCTCTAATATACAGGCCTGTCCCGCTTGTCACTTTTACTAAATTGGCTTGCATTCGATTTGGTTTTCTGTTCCCATTTTCACAATTTAATAAAAATAACTCGATTTGAACTCACATTGGACTTGCCTATATCGACTCGGCTGTGATGCTGGTCAAGAATATGTATACTTTATGGGATCGGAGATGCTTCCTTCTGGCTAATACATACTTTTGCACAAACTTATAATACTGTTTGTACCTACGCTACAGAGTATAAAAACATAACTAATTTTTTGGCCAAACAGCTGATAAATTCTCGCAAGGGGTCATAGAATTTATGAAACATATTTGCTAATTGTCAGATAGGTACCTCGAGAATAAAAAAATGGAAGCAAAAAGCACAAAAAATACCGAAAAGTCATTTGGAGAACTTTACCAAAGCATATCAAGAAGAAATTTGATCATTTCAGTGAATTCCAAAATGAAAAAATATATTTTTGTTGTATGTATTATGTGAATAATTATTGAGTTGCTGGTCTCTGGATGCCACCGTAATTTCAATACAGCGATGAGTTCTGCTAAGTCTGTAATTGAGAATGCGTTCGTACACAGCAGGTTTCAGAAACCGTAGGGTTTCATAATCCGTTTATGTAGAGGAAATTCATCATCCTCTATGGTGAAGTACTGAGTCGATTCTCCATTTATAATGATGTCCATTCAATAAATCTTTTCCGCGTCCTTTGTTTCCTGCAAATATAGGCTTACCAGCAAACAACAGCTGGCCAGTACAGGGTGAGCGTTTCAGATTCAGTAACATTTTGCTGTTTTCTGGTCACCCTACAGTCTCACAGGCCGCTCTGAGAATTATGAAACAATTCTCGCTGCGAGAAAATTATCAGCGTCTTCGTAGTGATCGCTCTAATATATTTTCAAAAATTATTTTTTTTTGCCACAACGACCCATTTTCCGACCGATCGTTCGTATGGGAGCTATATGATATAGTAACCCGATTTGGACAAAAACTTGTAGAATTGGGTTAAGGCATGTAAAACAAGCAAATATAAAATTGCAGGATGCTACCATTAAAAAAAGTTTTTCTAACTAAGACTGTTTTTCAGACCAATCTTTTGTATGGCAGCTATACCATATAGATGTCCGATTTTCATCAAACTTGGTAAAATTATCAAAAATCATAAAAAAAAACCATGAATAAAATGTTTGGACACGTTTCCATTGAAAAGAAAAAAGTTTTTTATACTAAAACTAGTTTTCCTAGATATAGTCATCCGATCCGGTTGGTTCCGACATATTAGCGTGTAGCAAAAAGAAGACTCTGTGCAAAATTTCAGCTCGATAGCTTCAAAACTGAGAGACTACTTCGCGTAGAAACAGACAGACAGACGGACGGACAGACGGATATACGGACAGACGGACGGACAAAGCTCAATCGACTCATCTCGTTTTTTATGCTTGGTTGGTATTTATTGGATCTTCTCTTAAAGAGACTAACAATAATTTTTAAAATCTTCATCTAGAAACTATTTAAAAAACTATCCCCTATTGGAGGTAGTTTGTGTTCTGCGGCCCCTAAAGCCAGTCGCTGGGTTGGTAGGTCGTTTCTTCGAAAACGAGAATGCGTTGCCAGCATGGTGAGAGCTATGCAAGGTGGTTTGGGTGGGCAAGAAGCTTCTCAGAATATTTGCGCTTAAGTTTCTCTATTTCAGTTTCAACCAGTGGGATGCTGAGGTCGTTGTGGATTGTTAGAGGGGAACGGGAGTTAATTAGCCACTGAAGGCTGTTGGCCTTAAGCTTTATCTGAAGTTTTGTGAGCCATGTGAGCCTTCTATCGAGGTGTAGACTAGAGCCCTGCATGAGATGAATCAAAGTTCCCCTTGACTTTCTTACTGATTTGATCTTTCTATGAATTTCTAGTCATAGTTCACAAAATTATTGACTCATTGAATTATAGCTCATGACATGAGGTAGCATTAGAAGCTGAAAGCAGCGGTGCTTTTGCGCTGCAGCAGCGAAAAATCTTTTGATCATAACTCGAAAACCGTTTATTAGATCTTCACCATTCCTTTGGCGGATCGATAAGTTACCCTGATTTCTAAATATGTCCAGAAAGAACAAACCATCTATCTTGGGATATGACGTTTTTTCCAAATGGCGGGGGCGTGGCCAAAAATGAAATGCAGCATAATTTGAATAATGAGACTGCACTAGACTCAAACCAATCTGTAACTCACTACATTAAATGCTAGTTTAATTTATAGCACGTTTAAACGCTTAGTCGGTTGCCGAAAAAATGGTAGGACCCCACAAATAACTCTACTAATTCAATGTTTTCCTTAATTCAAAAATAGTCCTCATCGAATTCCACCGAGTCTTCAGAGACAATCTCAGAAATCATAACTCAAGATTTGCCAAAAGCGCGGAAGAAGCTAGGGAGGTCGCAAACTTTTTTGGCTGCAGATAGTGCTGCAGTGTTCTTAAACTTAATAAAAGCACATCCAATTTGACCCGGCATAAGTGCTTCAAAACCTCCGAAGACAACTCAAGCGATGATCCTTTTGAGCCGTGTTCGTATTTTGCTTGTCGCCAGTTTATTGGCGATACGGATGGTATAGGGTATATGATCTAATGAACCACTGGAGCACAGATTGGAGCTTGATCTATTTGGAGCTTGATCTGTTTGGAGTCATTATAAATTTGAGCTGACTAACTCGAATCAAAATATTTTCAGACTTGATTTACTTGAACCTTTTTTTTAAACATGAATCAAAGGGCACTTTGATTCCACTCATGCAGGGCTCTAGTGTACACCTAGGTATACAACATCGTTTGATTGAGGGATCAAAGTCGCGTTTAGTGATAGCTGGGGACATTTGCTTCTGTTGAGTGTGAACGTCACGTGTTTACACTTTTGCTCGTTGATATTAATACGCCAGTTGGCCAGCCACTCTTCCACGTAGGTAAGGTGGCTTGCCAAAAGTCTTGTTGCGGTAATTGGACATTCTGATCTGCCTAATTTTGCCGTATCATCCGCAAAAGTACTTATTGTAAGTCATGAGTCTGTTGGTATGTCGGCAGTGTATAGTACGTATAGGAAAGGACCAAAAACTCCTATGGTGAACTCTTCTGTTGTGTTCTCATTTTGACGAACTGTAAATACTCTGTTACTGACGTAACTTTCTAGGACTTTGTGTGTATTTGGTGGAAGCATTGTATTTATCTTGAATGTAAGACCGTCCAACCATACGCGGTCAAATGCTTGGGCAACATCTAGGAAAATGGCAGAGCAGTAATCGTGGTTTTCCAACGCAGTCAGAATATCTGAAGTTATGCGGTTGACTTGCTCAATAGTCCCGTGTTTAGCTCGGAACCCAAATTGGTGTGAAGAAATGATATTTTGTGCATGGGAATCAATTTTACGGAGTAAGGTTTTCTCAAAAAGTTTTGATAAGCAAGGTAGCAGACTAATGGGTCTATATGATGACGCTTGGGTTTTATCCTTTCCTGGTTTATGGATCATTATGATTGTGGATTTCTTCCATTGGGTTGGGAAGTATCCACATCGCAGTACCGCATTGAAAAGTCTTGAGATATACTATATGTAATGGCAGGACTTGGAAGTTCCATAATCATTTTAGGCGTAATAAGGTCATGTCCAGGCGCTTTTCTGGGTTGTAGATCTCCGATAGCATTTTTTATTTCAAGTGAATGAACTTTGACTGGGTCAGTTTGTGCGGCGAGGGGAACCAATGGAAGTGCATAGCCATTAGTAGGTGGATTTGGCTGGAAGACATTTCAAAGGTGAACGCCGCTTTTCAGACACCTGTCGGTCTATGTAGCTGTTCGTTAATCTACTATCTTACTTGGGTGTTATTATTGTTGTTTGAGGGTTTGAATGATGAGCAGCAGCAGTAATGATAGAGCTGAGGGCTTGGACTGAGTTTTCAATGTCTACTTCGCTGTTTATGGTCGGGCTCAGCTCGATGTGACTGCTGATATATTTTATGCATTTGAGCCAGTTTGTCTTGTGTGAAGTCAGTCTCCGAGGATATTGTCTAGTCTGAGGGCACTCCAGAAGGGTGAATATTATTGAAGAATGGTCTGACGAAAAGTCTGCAAGGGTTTGTTTGATGCGCTTGAGTACGTTGTAGAGTTGCTTCCCCTTGGGATTAGTCAGTCTGGAGCCCCAGTGGGGATGTTTCGATTTATAGTCACCCACAGCGAAGAAGCGTTGACCAAGTGTATTAAAGAAATCTAGGAATTGTTTTTCTGATTTTGCAAATCGTGGGGGACAGTAAACCGCAGACAGAGTGATATTGCCTCGTTTAGATTTTACGCATATCGATGTGGCTTGTAGGTAGTTTTTCGAATATCCCGATAGTGGATAATGTTTGATGCGGCTTCTGACTAGGATACCAGTTCCGCCATGGGCTTTACCATCTGAGTGATTTGTGCCGTAAAATGCATATCCCGATAATTGGAAATTATATCGGTCCGACAGATGAGTTTCCGCCTGAAGCATTATGCTGATTTCATTGTCTTAAAGAAATTTGGATAACTCCATTTTGTGGCGAGGAATGCAATTTGCATTCCAGAGTGATACTCTTAGGAGAGCCATTATTTGAGTTGTTGCGAATCCAGCAGTTGAATGAGAAGGTCTTGCATTCTCATCTGTTCTTGCATTGCGTTTTGCATATACACCATAAAATCTTTCATGATTTGTTGTAACGATAGAAACATGGCTTCTAAGCTACTTTGGTTTGATGGTTGCTGAACATGTTTTGTTGTCAGAGTCGACTCAGTTCGAGTGTGAAATTGTTTTTTGTTTCAAGACGCTCGCTAAAGAAACGCCTTGGGTAGTAGTCGATGGGGCAAAAGAAGATCTTCTTGTTTTGCGGGGCATGAGGCAGTATTGTGCAGCTCTCCGCATGCTACACAGATAGGTCGCAGAGCGCAGTAGGATTTAGTGTGTCCAAATTCTTGGCAATTGGTACATTGCACTGGATTTGTGCGTTTGTGCGGTTCCTCTACAGTTACTCTGCGGTGCAATAAGTAAGGTCGTTTGTAAATTGGGTGCACTTTATTTTTGTTAGGAGCTATGTCTTCCGGGCTCAGCTCAAGTTTAAAAAGCGGCTGGGGTTTTTTGTCTCTGTTTATTAAATTTATTACGGACTTGACCTAAAATCCTTTTTTTTCCAAAGCATAAGCAACATCCGTTGCAGTTACACTTGATCAATACCTTTGATTACTACTTGTAGGCCTTTAGTACTTTTTAGTTGGTAGTAGCTTTTATTTTCAGCTCTTAAACATTTTTCGACAGCGCGATAGTCTTTATCGGTGTTTACTTGGAGCTTTATTTCACGTATGTTGCCTTTGCTGACGGATGCCACATAGAAGTTGTTGTTGCCTATTAGCGGGACAAGCTTTGTTACTAGGGCCGTACAGCTGGTATCCCTAATGCAGATTGGCGGAGGCTTTAGATTAGCGGCACTTGCAGTTGTTGTTGTTGAGTTCGTACAGGTTGATTGCGCTAGAGTAAGCGTTACCGTACTTTTTGTTACATTTGCCGAAAAGTTCATCATCGAGGGCTGAGGAGAGGGGGTGGGGCATTGGGAGCTCCACGTCGCGGTGGTAGTATGAGAGCTTACAGTCGCCGTGCTGGTGGGCTCGGGAGAGACAATTGCAAAATAAGCGTTGTTGCGCTGTATAGAAAGCCGGCGAACGTCTTGTTGTTGTTGCATTTGGGCATTGAGTTGGCTCTGACTGACATAAGCACGAGTGCTTATAAATGTTCATTAAAGTCTTTTATCGCGAGTCGAAAGTTTTTGTTTTAACAACTGATTTTATAGATTTTACAACGAATAAAACCGGAGCTCGACAAAAACACGTCTTCACACTTCAACCGACAGTGACAACTCGTCACCATGATCAAAAATATAATACATATGGTTTATGGGGTCGGAAATGAATATTGGTTTGCGTTGCAAACTTCTGGGCAAAATTATAATACTCTTTGCAAGGGTATAAAAATAATTGCATTGCCGAATAAGAATCGTATTCAATAATGCTACATTAAAGTATATGATTTTAGAGTATGAAAACCAAATAACACAGTGTTACAGCGAAAAAATATATCGAGTATAGCATTTCCTCCAACTTGAATTCTTCCTAACAACCCCAAAATCTGAAGATATGGCCCAAAAACCGAATTTGGCTTTTTGTTACTCACTTAAATTAATATTACTCACGCATAGTACAGCTGATTGAGTATAACCTTGGCCTAAAATATTACAATCAATGGCTTAATAGATTTACCTCGAGGGCTGAGAAATGCGGGTTACAGATCTGGCATTTTCAATTTTTTTTTTTAAATTTCCACTTTTGCCTCCACTGGTTTTATTATTTTGTTTTAGCGATTTTCTTTTAAGTTTTATTATAATGGCCCATTTAATTCTCCGTAGAAAAGATGATGTTTCTATAAATTTGGTTACCGTCCGACAAAGTTATTCGCGTATTTCTAAGTACACATCGACTATTTAGTATTTTGTTTTATGTCTGCCTACATATTAGTGTGAGCGTTAACATAGGTGCCCCTAAAAGTATGACATATTTTGTTTGGTCAATTAGGTTAAGATATATGAAATTGTAAATATGTAAAAATAAAGTTAAGAACAAATTGAATTGAACCACGGTAACCTACTTATGTTAGAATAATTAAGTTAAGTCACTCTCTGTGTGATCCTCTCTTACGGCCTATTCCGCACTTATGCTAGAAGCATAATCGGCCTTGCTTTGGCGGCAATAAATCAGTTCCATTTGGATGTCGAGTTGAACGGACGGACTTTCATTTTTTTGTCAAGCGCAGCAGCCACGCCAGTTCTTTAGCCTTTTCGGCGGTCCAACATACCTAAATATTCAATTTCGTTTCGTAATTTTACATGGCGCCCGAGCCGGGACCTCGTTAAGGTTTTGTTTCGGTCTTCAAATAAGACATTTCAAGATTGGTTGGCTGCTCGCGTTGCTAAAGTCGTCAATCCCGTAAAGCCGTTAACTCTAAGCTGTTGTTGCTGCACATAATCTGGATACACACACACACATGGATAAAAGGGAAGTCACCAACGACTCACCCAATGATCAGGTAACAGTGCCAATTGTAAGCATAACTGTGTGCTAATCGGCCAACAAATTAATAAATAAACGCAAATAAACAGCTGCACAAATTGGACATTCACATACAAATGTACAGATGCAGCATTTTTGAACTTACTGTTTCGCTTATAACTCCGGTGTTTTTTATCCGATCTGATTGTACTTTTCAGAATAGTTCCCATTGAAAATGGGAAAAGGGGGATCATGAAGTTGTGCGAATGTATGTAACAGGGAGAAGGAAAATTTTCCGACCCCATAAAGTATATATATTCTTGATCAGCATGAACAGCCGAGTCGATATAGCCATGTCCGTCTGTCCGTCCGTCCGTCTGTCCGTCTGTCTGTCTGTATGAACGCGTCGATCTCAGAGACTATAAGAGATAGAGCCACAAATTTTTGCACGAAGGTAGATTTATGCTGTACGCAGATCAAGTTTGTTTCAGATTTGAAAAATTCCACCCCGTCCCCCTTTTATCCCCAAAAAACCTAGACCTCCTCTATAAATCCAAGACCTAAAAAGCCGTCAGATCCACAGATTTTCAAGTTAGAGCCTCGTGGTTTAGTATACATCAAGCTTGGCTCAATATCTATCTATTCTGAAAAGTACAATCAGATCGGACCAAAAACACCGGAGTTATAAGCGAAACAGTTGAGCTGATAAAAGCAGCCCCCCAGTTGTTGATCAGGACTAGAAAAGTATTGCCTACATTTAGGATGACATCTTCAAAAATTCAAAAACAAATAAATGAAAATAAATGAACAGGGTATTTTGTGGTCGGGAAACTCGACTGCAGCGCCCTTACTTGTTTTTTTTAAGTTTGGTCGATTCGGATCGTTCGTTCGTTTTCCAATATCGAAAAGTTCATCCACTTAATATCGTGCCAGTCGCATGAGGCACTGGGAACGATTAAGGCCCTTCAGGTTTCCGATGCTAATTATTCGAAAGCTTTGGCAAGCTTGAAGCGCGATTACGATAATTAGTGCCTGATCTTTTTTGATACACTTGCACAGTTGTTCGATATAGCACCGATAAGCAAAACCTCAGCTTCCGTATTACGATCAATCGTCGATAAAGTGTCTGCTATTTTTGAGTCGCTATTGTCGCTTGGAGATGAACGCTATATTGCAAATGCCATCGTTATTCATATAGTTTTGTCAACAGTAGACCATGCGACCAAGTCCAAGTATGAAGAGCAACTGGACCATGATTGTTTGCCTCAGTGGTCGGATTGTGTTGCTGTACTAAATCGTAGGTACCAACATCTTTCTGCTGAAGAAAGTTCCAAGTCTAGAAGCACTCAAAGATCTGATCCGGCACCCAGACGAGGTGCAAGTAGCAATGGATTATATACTTGTTCAAAGATTGGAGGCCCAAATGAGCCTAAGTGTCAGTTATCATATTGGTAATTGCCAGGGTTTTAGTGCATTGCCTGTTTTGCAACGGTTCAATTTCGTAAAGTCAAATCAGTTATGCATAAACTGCTTACAGACGGGACACAGAGTGTCCAAGTGTACAGCATCCAAGTGCAGAGTATGCTCTCGCTTGCACCACAATTTGCTACATAGATATGCAACTTCTCAAAGCGCCAATCCAAGTCAGGATCAGAATTGTAAGTCGAGGAGTCAAGATCAAGCCTCATCACATGCACAGGTACATCACATTGCTAGTGAAGTCGATCACGTAATTCTCGCAACAGCGGTCGTACAAATTCGTGATCGGTTTGGACAAGTTCGCCTTTTAAAAGCTTTACTTGATTCCGGCTCGCAGGTCAATTTCATGACTGAGGAACTGGCTCAAACCCTTAGGCTTTCGAGGTCCAAAAATTGTCAAACGGTTACCTCTGTAGGCCAATCAAGTTTGGTCGCTAAAATTTAAGTTTCGGCCACTATCTCCTCCCGAATAAATGCTTGTCAGTTTAGCGCAGAGTTCTGGGTACTCAGTTCAATTCGAAAAGGCAACCAAATTGTGCGCTTCCTATTAGCCAGTGGAAAATTTGGAACTAGCCGACCCAGAATTCCATAAACCTCAGCGCATTGATTTGCTTCTAGAAGCAGACTCATTCTTCGACCTTTTATGTACTGGTCAATTCAGACTTGCTGAAGGGGCAGCTCTGGTGCATAAAACTCACCTAGGTTGGATAGTATCTGGAAAATGCAAACGGCTTCGCATCCAGAACCCATCATGCTGTGCGGTTATGTACTCAACTGAAGACAATAAGCTGGAGGCCCTCGTAGAGCGGTTCTGGGAGTTATAAAAAGTTCCTGAAGCAGGAGATTTGTCGAAGTTATCAGCGGAGCAACTCGCTTGTGAGAAAGATTTTGCCAATCGGGTACGCATATTACCGTCAAGTAGATTCGAAGTCAGTTTACCGTTTAAGACTGACCCTCAGGTATTAGGCTCATCCTTTGATGCAGCTAGGCGTCGGTTTCTTGCTCTAGAATGCAAAGTCTCAAAAGATAAAAATCTGGCTGAGATGTACGTTAAATTCATGAAGGAATATGTAGAGCTCGGCCACATGTCTGCCATTGAAACTAAAATTCCACCAGGACCACATTATTTTATACCCCATCAGTGCGTCCTGAGACCTGATAGCAGTTCCACCAAGCTTCGAGCCGTGTTTGACGCTTCCTGCAAAACGTCCTCGGCACAATCTCTAAACGATATTCTTATGGTGGGACCGACTATTCAGATGGAACTATTCTTATCGCTTGTTCGTTTTCGCTTAAACCGTTTTGCCTTCACGGCAGATATAGCTAAGATGTATCGCCAAGTCAGCATATCTGAAATTGACCGCTGGTTTCAACTTATTGATCGGCGAGAAAAACAGTCAGATGAGTTACAGCTCTTTAGACTGAATATGTGAGGCACAGCCTCAGCGCCCTTTCTAGCTATACGATGCCTGCATGAAGTTGGTGTTCGCCACTAGAAAACTCTTGCGATTGGTGCTGAAGTAGTTTGCAACGACTTTTATGACATTCTTACTGTAGCTGACGATACTGCCACACTAAAGCTTATTATCGTTCAACTGTCTGAAATTCTTAGCTCAGCAGGCTTTAAATTGGCAAAATGGTTTTCAAACCACCAAAATTTGGCTGAAGAAGGTGAATCTGAAAAGGTTGTTAACTTCAATAATATCGATTCGACAAAGACATTTGGAATGCGGTGGACTCCAACTACAGATATGTTCCGATATCAGTTGGACAATTATTTCACTGAGCTTAGCCCCACGAAACGCAATATATTGTCAGTAACCGCACGTATGTCTGACCCACTTGGACACTTGGCGTAAAGGCCAAAATCCTATTGCAGGAACTTTGGCGCATACAGCTGGCATAGGATGAAACTATTCCAATGCATCTGCATTCAAGGTGAGAGAAATTCAAGCAAAATTTTTTGGAGCTTGATATGATCTCAATTCCAAGATATGTACATGCCAGTGGGTGCTTAAACATACAAGTGCATGGGTTTGCTGATGCGTCCATTCAAGCATATGGCTGCTGTCTTCACATTCGAGCCGAGCACGAAATCAATATATACTGTCATTCCGATTCCAAGGCTCGAATTATGCGCAGCACACTTGTTGACTCAATTGTGGTCCTATGTTAAACAAGTACTTCAGAAATGTCGAATCGAGAGTGTGCACTTCTGGACAGATTCTGAAATCACACTACATTGGATAAGCATTTTGAGCTGTCAGCAGACATGATCAACAGTGCGACTAAAAAATCTGCTCAAGTTTGCTTAGCTGCCAGTCCAGATTGGATATCTACCTTCACCTCTCGAATTTCATCATACCGCAAAGATGTTCGAATTTTTGAGTATGTTTACAGATTTTTTAATTATTCGAAACTTCGAAGATGTAGTGCTGAACTAAGTCCACGAGAGCTTGATTGGGCATTTCTTAAACTTTTGGAAATGGTTCAGCGTACTGAGATTCGAGACGAATTTTCAAGACTTAAAAAGGGACAGCTACTCCAATCAAGTCTTCAGTCACTTACGCCTTTCATTCAAAAGTTCTTGGAATGTGGCAGAAACTTCTCACTGATTCGTGTAGGAGGCCGACTTTCAAATGCACCATTGGAATACGACGCTAAGTTTCCCATTTTGATGCATAAGAGTTCCCATTTTGTATGCATGCACTTACAGGACTTACGTTAGAAATTGTCACGCAGGTGTCTAAAACATAATAGAATTTCTTAGACAGCGAATTTGGTAAGTAAACGCGGGACGAGAAAGCACACAAGTGGTTCGAAAATGCGTGAACTGTTTTCGATACCGACCCAAGCTTATGGAACAAGTAATGGGAAATCTTCCAGCAGACCAAGTGACGGACATGCGACCATTTGTAGTTTGTGGAGTAGATTTTTGTGGACCCATTAATGTATCGTTGCGAATTCGAGGTCGTCCACCCATTAAAATGTACAGTGCTGTGTTTGTGTGTTTTGCTTCAAAAGCAGTTCATTTAGAACTTGTAGCAGATTTATCCACTAATTGCTTCATTCTAACCCTTAAAAGCTTCATCGCAAGACATTCCAGAACGGATGTACTCAGAAAACGAGAACAACTTCGTGGGGACCAACAACTTGCTCAAAGAACTTCAGGCGGAGTTCAACAAGCAGCAAGCCAGTCTGCAGTTGTTCGCAGCGGAACAAGGGATGAAGTCTATTGGAGGCGGCAGTAAAGTCGGCCAAGCATTTGCTGGTGCGTCAAATCGCAAACGCCTCGCTGGTGGAAAGCGAGGTCAGAGGTCATCTGGCAGAGGTCGAGGCAATTCTGAACTCTCGACCGCTAACTCCACTCAGCATTGATCCCAACGATGGCGAGGCCCTAACTCCGGGCCATCTCCTAATCGGACAGCCCCTTCGTTCGCTGCCGCAAGGATCCGAGCCGGACAAGCCAGGCAGCGCAATTACATATACACGCAGGTGGCAGCTACTGTCCACGCTCAGACAGCGGTTCTGGCAAGCGTGGTCGAAGGATTACGTTCACACTCTTCAAATGCGGACCAAATGGCTAACACACCAAGCCAATTTGGAAATCGGAATGCTGGTGGTCGTTCACGAGGACAACATGCCACCCCAGCGCTGGATGCTTGGCAGGATCGTCGAGTCCATGACGGGCAAAGATGGAAGAACTCGAGTCACAGGCGTCAAAACGGCAACAGACATAAGTAAACGCCCTATTCATAAGCTGGCGGTTTTACCAGTTTTTTGAAGGTCCAAGCGTGGTCCTTCAACGTGGCCGGCATGTTTGGTCAATTAGGTTAAGATATATGAAATTGTAAATATGTAAACATCAGAGACCTGCAACGAGCCTATAATTTTCGATCACACTCGCTCATTTACTCGGCTTGCATGCTACAAGAAGGAAAGAGAGGACCGTTTGTAATATAGAAATGCCAAATTTAGGCTGATATGCTATCTCTTTTGCTCTCTCAAGCTATTGTTTTCGTGTGCTTGTATCGATTGTGTACAAGCTTTGATCGTCACAGATCGCGACAGATCGGCAACAAGTACTGGCGATCATTTGCGACCGAAGCTACGAGCCAACGCGAGTATTTGTACCAAGCAAGCTTTACTCATGACAGCTCGCAGAAGTTACATTTCGGCAACTAGTACTGGCGATCACTCGTGACCGAAGCTACGAGTAATCGCGATCAATGATCGTCAATACTCGAGTGCTTTTGCGTTTTTTATTTTGTGTATGCTAAATGAACAAGCCCAACAAGCCGCGATCACTGAGTTTACTTTGATCGCATTTGAAGCATGGGTGAGCGAGCGCACTCGAGCCAACTCGTTGCAGTTCTCTGGTAAACATGAAGTTAAAAACAAATTGAATTGAACCACGGTAACCTATTTATGTTAGAAGACTTATGTTAAGTCACTCTCTGTGTGATCCTCTCTTACGGCCTATTCCGCACTTATGCTAGAAGCATAATCGGCCTTGCTTTGGCGGCAATAAATCAGTTCCATTTGTATGTCGAGTTGAACGGACGGACTCTCATTTATTTGTCAAGCGCAGCAGCCACGCCAATTCTTTAGCCTTTTCGCCAGTCCAACTTACCTAAATATTCAATTTCGTTTCGTAATTTTACATATTTTATTTGGCGGCAGGTTAAAATAACAAATATTAGTTTAGCGAATACTACTGCATTTGGACTCTTTGAACCTGGAAATATCATGTACAAGGGTTAGCGGACTGCTGCCTTTGGAGATCCTGCAAATGTGCTTTCCAGCTTAAGCTTGCTCTAAATGTCAGCAGTGGGCTGTAAGGTTCTTGAAACATCACCTAGTGTGACTTTTTTATACACTGTACCAATGGCATTAGCTAGAAGGAGGTATATTCGACCCCAAAAAGTACATATTCTCGATCACAATCAAGTGCTGAGTCACTGTAGCCGTGTACATCTGTCCGTCTGGTCGTCTGTCCTCCTGTATGACCGCTCAGATATCTTAGATAGTAGGAGCCTGAGGTTCGACATGTAAAGGACATATGCTCCTTATTTAATTATACTCTGTACCGTAGGTACATAGAGTATTATAAGTTTGTGCAAAAGGATGTAACATCCAGAAGGAAGCATCTCCGACCCCATAAAGTATATATATTCTTGATCAGCATCAACAGCCGAGTCGATATAGCCATGTCCGTCTGTCCGTCTGTCCGTATGAACGCACAGATCTCAGAGATGGTAAGAGATAGAGGTTTGACGTGTATGGGACATATGCTTCTTTATGTCTGCAGGCAGATCAAGTTTATTTTCAATTTTGGCCTCCCGCCCCCGCAATTTAGAAAAAACGTCATATCTCCCACAGTTTTGAAGATAGATGGCTTGTTGCTTCTGGACATATTTAGTTATTAGAATAACTTATCGATCCGCCAAAGGAATGAAGAAGATCGGATGAACGGTTTTCGAGTTATGATCAAAAGACAAAATTTCTTGGTACAGAGTATGTTATAGTCGGGCTTGACCGACTTTCTTTCTTGTTTTAAATATTGGTCTTCCCGCAATTTGGTAAATACCAAATAACTACCACTGTTTTATATTATATATAGACGGTTCGGACCTTGTAGACATATTTAGTAATCAGTATTATAAGCGGGAATACAGCTGTGAGAAAACTGTCTGCTACTAAATGACTAATCATGTAGTCGCGTCTACAATTTTCGCTATAAAGTTTTACTACAATCTAAGTAGGCTTAAATGAAAAGTTTCAAATTTCGCAAAATGCTTGACCTTCCATTTACCAACGCCTGCATTTAAATCTTAACATTAAACGCTTTCATATGATTGCTTCCATTATTGTCCATGGAACAATAAGCGAGTTAGTAGCGCATCTAACAGTCAAAAATTGCTTAATGCAATTGGATTCGCTTAACTTATATTTGTTGGGAACATTATTCGGGTATAGTTAATCTTGGTCAAATAGTATATATATTTGATACGAATTATTTAACCTGCCGCCAAACAAAACATGGCATACTTTTAGGGGCACGTAAGTTAACGCACACACTAATATATATGTAGAAATAAATCAAAGTACTAAATAGTCGATGTGTACTTAGAAATACGCGAATAACTTCGTCAGACGGTAACCAAATTCATAGAAACAACATCTGTTCTACGGAAAATGAATCGGCTATTATAATAAAACTTAAAAGAAAACCACATAGAACAAAATAGTAAAACCAGTGAAGGCCAAAGTTGAAATTTCCAAGAAAATATTGAAATTGCCATAACTGAAACCCGCATTTCTCAGACCTCGAGTTATATCTAACAAGCCATTGATTGAAATGTTTTAAGTTGGCTGACAAAAATTTTCTAACTGAACCTTCTTCGAGTGTGACGGCTGGGCAATGGACACCGTATGAACCTTGGCTTAAAGCGGGTAATACCCAGTGTCTCTTGCTCGTCTTACACCCAGGAAATGCAGTGCCCAGCTAGTGTGATGGCCCACACCCTCCAGCTCAATGTTGGGTAGAGTTGAGCCAAAGCCATGGTTAGAGGTGCCTGGCAGTAGGCATAAAATGCTATGGGGCGGTTCCCAACGAACAACAGAAATAACCCGACTTGGGCTGGAATATCAGACCAAACAACGGTAGAAGGCGTGACTGCTATCACCAGCGGGCACGGTGAAGCGGGATCCCCACTTCGTGTCGCCAGCGGTCACACCTCTGTCGTTGTTGGAGCAGGCCAGGACAGTTGTACTGCTGCTGCCAATACGACAAAGACCCAGGTTCTATTAATACGGAGGTTGAGGAAAAGCTTCTGCTATCTCCAGTTCGGGCGGGGTCTAGTACCAATAATAAGGAAAGACCCAAACGAACCAAGGAGGGCATGCGAGCGAAAGCCCAATACAAAGCGGCTCTCAAAATCGAGGCGCGACTGAACGGAGGCGGTGAGCGCACCTTAGAGGAGAGGAACAAGTTTGTGAGGGCCGAGCCGAGGGGTACCACAACCATGACGAAGGAGGCACACGGCGGCACGCCTCAAGGCGGAGTACTGTCACCCCTTCTATGGAACCATGTGGTTAACGAACTGCTAACGAAATTTCGCAGGAAAGCACCCAAGATAAGCGAATATGCCGATAACATAAGCATATCGTGGGAAAATGTCCATCGACTCTCAGCTCAATCATGGACTCTACACTCAAAGAGATACTAAAATGGGCCTCAGAAGCCGGACTTATTATTAATGCGGAGAAGACGGACCTCATTCTCTTTACCAAGAGATACGACGTACCGAAATGGACTCCACCAAAGACAAATGAAATACAACTACCGCCAAAGAATAACGTTAAATATCTTGGAGTAGTAATCGACAGTAAACTGTCATGGAAGCCGAGCGTGGCAGCAACACTGAAGAAGGCAACAAATGCATTAAATGCATCCCAGAAGATGCCAAGTGGCACTTGGCGGCTATCACCCAATCTGATGCATTGGCTCCTCATTTCAGTTATACGACCGATACTGCTACACGGCATACTGGTATGGTGGCAAGCCACGGAGATCTACACGTACCTATAGCTGATGGAGAGGACCCAGCGACTGGTACTGGTCTTTACTACGGGGGCGCTGAGGTACACTCCAACCAAAGCATTAGAACACATCTTAGGTGTCAACCCCCTGGACATCCAAGCACGCCTCATGGCACGAAAGACTGCTCAACGACTATGCAGGCACCAAGGCGCTACAAAGCTATGGACACAGCATAGTTGGTAGAGAGATCAATAGTAGCACGGACTACATTATCCCAAAGATCAACTCAATATGCACATCAGCACGCAGTAAGGAAAGCAGCGGAGTTGGTAGAAATTCAAGCTCTAAACAACCAAATAAATATTTACGTGGACAGCCAAGCGGCATTCAAGGCAATGCAGAGACACTCCATCAACTCCAGAAATGTCCTGGAGAGCAGGGAAGCACTAGATTCCCTTAGCATCTCCAGAAAGGTGCAAATCTATTGGAGTACCAGACACCGGGGCATCGATGGAAACGAGATGGGAGACAGTCTTGCAAAAGCGGGAGTCGTACTAGGCCAAGAAGAAACACTTATCATACCTATCTCAGTACAGACTCTAAACAGTAAGATGGAGGAGAGAGCAGAGAAAGAAGCAGAGGTAAGGTGGGAGAACACAACCGGATGCAGAATCTCCAAAATTATGTGTAAGACAAGAGGCGTAAAACTCACGCACTATCTGCTACAGCTCCAATGAAGAGACTGTAGACTGCCCATGTGCATACAATCGGAACACTGCCTAGCAGCCGCTCATGCGAAAAAGCTAGGCATAACGACAGAGGACACCTGCAGGAAATTCCTGGAACCTGGAGTCGCAGAAGCTGAAGAACACCTCATTGCCACGATAAGATTAAAACATCTGCACACCCCACGGTTCGCTTCTTTGCAAGAAGCGGGCAAGAGGCTCACAAAACCATTATTGGAATTCGTCGAAACGTCAAAAATCCTCCTAGATTTCTAAGTTAAACGTACCCAAATTATTACCCGGCCTCATTAAGGACCTTAAGGTGTATGTGTGACCCCATCTGGGGTCAGCCGTAACTACCTAACCTAACCATATATTTTAAGTTCCTTTCGTAGCTATCGGAATTGCCAAGGGTATACACAATCAGACTGTCTATGCGTGAGTAATTTCAATTTAAATTAGTAAAAAAATGCAAAAAGCGGGGTTTGGGCCATATCTTCAGATTTTGGGGGTGTTAGGAAGCAACCAAGTATGAGGAAATGCAATCCTCAACCTGTGTAGCACTGTGTAATCATTATTTACGCTCCCTGCTAATAAGTATGTGTATTTAAGCTATGCTACAATCATTAATATTAATAGTTACCTCAGCATCCAGGTTTTTTTGGAATTGTTTTTGTTGTTCTGAATTCCTTATTTTGTCGGAAATGCAGTGTGGGGCGCTGCTGTTTCTGCATTTTAATTTGGAAGCAAATGGTATTGTTAATCTCCTTTCATTCAATACCTCTGACGATACGCTCTTAATCATGCTCATATCCTTGGTATCCGGGTGTTTCCAATTTTTTGTGCTGGTTTTCAAATTTAAAGATAAATCTCCATTTATAAGAAACCTTTCGTGCAAATTAAACGTGGGCTCCAAAGGATATTTAACCAGATAGTGGATAATTTTCAAACCATTACAACTCAACGTTTCAATATTATGTGTGTCGAGACATATTGCGGATGTCGTTATACATTCCCGTCTTCTGGTCCCAGTTATATTGAATAGATATATTAATCTTTCTTGTAAGTGGCATATTGAGATGAAGATGGAAGGCCATCTTGAATTACAAAAATTAAAATATGTATTATCTATATAATGGAATTTGTTGGGAGTAAATGTTTCGAAATTTGCATTATTATAAGAACGGCTTTTACGTATGCTCATTTTTGTCAAGTCATTGACATTAATTCCAAAATTATTGATAGTCAGTTTATTTGCCGAGCTACCTAGTCTCAGAACGTCTACATAATTGGGTTCTTGCTGGGGGGGATATTGTTGGCAACTTATTTTACTGGAAGACTTAGTCAAAAATATATGAGATACGGCTACCTTGGCTTCCTCATACATTTCCTTAAAATCACTTTGGCATAACTTATACCGCTTGGATGATTCAAATTTATCAATCCTTTGCATTGTTAGACGACTCCACAGCATATTTAGCTTAGCGCCTGTTGTTTGAACCGAATCTGAACAACTGTAATTTTGATTCACAGTCAAATCGCGTAATCGACTTTCAATATATTTCAACAGGCGATTCGTTTCAGAATGAGTGCAAATATTTTTTTCTTTAAGATCCTGTGATGGCAGTGATAGTCTCGGCTTAACATCATTGTTTAAACGAATATATTGTTGTAGAAACTGTTCTCGATTGGGTCGCAGCAAGTAAGACTCCTCTTGACGATTTTGTGAGAGCTTTCTTATTAAGGAACACATTTGTTTATGGATTCTATGCTGATTGGGTGCAGGTTCTTTCCGTTCTTGTGACAGACTATGTCCGGGATCAATGGATGGTGTATCCGGATTCCGTTCATTATGTTTTAGTAATCTATTTAGAAAAATGAAACAAACCATATTAACGAGAGCGTAATTTTAAAATAGAGGAAAGGGTGACGTGACATAAAGCCCACGGACATAAAGCCCATATCACCATGTACTTCGAAATATCACTCAATTTTGGAATGGGCAATAAGTCCGCCTAGAACTCGGACACAATGCCCAGATTTTTTCAGACACAAGGCCCAAATGGAAATTTGAAATCAGTGTCAAAACACAGCTTAAACTTTTAATAAAAATACATAAATATACTGAAAAATAAGAATTTGCAACCTTAAAAGTTGGGAAATGGATTTCTGGAAGACGAGACGAGGAAGACGATATGTCGAGGAACAAAAGGATCTTCAAGGGAAAGCAATTGGTGGGATCGGCTTAAATGAAAGCCCAGCTATTCCTACAGTTGGTGCGATTGAGCCATGACATCAAGCAAAAACGAACACTGGCCAACCACTCGATGCCAAGACCAATCTTAATCACTGCAATTTCATAACTTTCTCGTTAATATTCTCCATATAATATTCCGCATTAATAATATCCATGGTTTCGATCGATGGCACCTGACCTCTGGCTTCCGGCAGTTTCTTTATACAAAGGATACTTCCTTTTTGTTTTTGTTTGCACTTAGAATTTTTAAAAAATTTATTCTTTTTTTTCATTTTTTTAAAGAAATGTTTTAAGAATATTCTCTAAAAATTTCAAGTCAATCCGATGAATAGTTTTCAAGATATTTAGTAATTACTGAAGCAACATTAAACCTCTCGATTGTGACAAGATGGAAAATTTTTGGTTAAATTTCATTTTACACTTGACATTGGAAATGAGTAGTCGATACACGTGTTTTTCGATTTGTGAAAATTTTTATCATGTATCGTGCGAAAGTTTCAAGAGTCTAATGGTGTTCGAAAAGAAAAAATGTTTTTAATCCAATGACAGCGGAACGTGATCAAAGTGTTCTTAGTTCGTCAGATAAAAAATTAGTGCGCCTGAAGATAATGGTGTTGAATACAGAATAACAAACTTTGTATCTGTTTTTACTGCTATTGCAAGTATTGTCAAGTGTAAGGAGTGTGATGGAGATGTGAAATTTCAGACAGCTAGTACACGTGGCTTGAGATTTAAAATTGTTGTGGCTTGTAATAATTGTGTTCACGAAAATATTCCCTCATGTTCTTTTATAGGTCGTTCCTATGAAATAAACAGACGATTCATATTTGTAAGTAGAGTCCTAGTATTGGGATATGAAGCCATGCGAAAATAAGCTAGTCGGATTAAATTTTTCTAGCAAAAATTTTCCAAAGTTGACTCAAACTCGATGAATATTGAATTTAACCAAATTTTGTAAAAATTCTTAAAATATACGATAATATAAAATGAATTTAAAAAAAGAAATTATTTAAACAATAAGCTATAAACAATATTGATGAAATTTTAATATTATCTTTTTGGCATTAAGAACTATTATTTAATCGAAGGATATTGATTTTTGTTGACAATTACTATATTTTATAAACAATTAACTTTTAACTTTTTATCGAAAATCAGATTCCAAAGTTTCAAATGACACCATTTTGTGACTTATCAAAAAAAAAAGATTCCATTAAAGACTGGATTTATTATTAAACTAAAGGTTTCACCTTGGTCTTTCGAATTCAGATGATCCAGAAGGCTGCTGTGATGGTCACCGCGAAACACTACTCGCGGGAGAGGATCCAACCAATATGGCGATATTTTAAAAAATAATACTGAAGTTTTTAGCCGGCTCGAGGTCATGTTATGTTTTCGCACAACTTTAAACGGAGACACAACACCACAAAGGAGGCTGGTAGATCGTACAGCTGTTTCAAGAGGAACCACCCTCTATCATCAGCGATCAATGCCTACCAACTGAACTTTTCTCTAAAGTCTCTCCATGTCTGCGGTGGATAATAACCGTTTGGGAATCCCAAAGCAGAATGCGCGCAAAAACCTCGAGAGGCAGCTCTACCCAACGATTTTTGGGAAATTCGCATCCTTTCCCTAAGATAATTTTTATACAATTTGTTCGACCCTCTAAATATCTTGCGATGCCGGCGAACTCCTCATATAAATTTCATCAATCTGTATTTTTTTCTCTAGTAGACAATATTTAGAGCTTTTTGTTGTGCTTCCTCACCTTTATTCAGTCTTGGACAGAAGTTTTTTCTCATATAATATGATAAATATTGTAGGTAAGATGCATGGTACATATTCTTTTCTAGCTGATATTCATTTTTTCATCTAGGTACTTATAGACGAATCCTGGAAATCCGACACAATAAACTTTGGACATTCTTCTAAGGAATTTAAAGATATTCAAATGGATTATAGGAATTCCATTTCGAAAGTGTTTGAAAAGTCACATTACTACAAAAAATCAGAATATTTCATAATGTGCCTTTGTGAACCACTGAACCGAACCGAAACCGTGGTTCAGTTAGCTCCAAAAACCAAGTAATGAACCGAACCGGCGGTTTAGAAACTGTTTGAACCACTAAACCGAGCCGGCACTTATTTTCGAGTGGTTTGCATCCCTGGTTTTTTGGATACTAATGGCCATAGTTGTACTTAATTGTTAGGTAGTGTTACCCCTAGCGCCATTTGAATATTTTAAAACTTTTCTTTTTAGTTCAGTTGGTGGGCAGGTATTCGCCTTAAATATTATCGTAAAACCGCCGTCTATTGTCGTCCAATTAACTTTTTTATTATCCGTTGCTAAAGGAAGATATATCCGCGGTGAGTTTTCGCGATTTTTTTTCTACATAGGATGTAATTTCACTTTATGGCTTTTAAGTCTCAATATTTTTACATTTCAAAGCTTAGACTCGTTCGAATTTTGAAAAAGCGATGCAGCGGCAGCAGTCGACGTTTCATAAATTTGTAATTCGACGCGATTCTAATTTCGGACAGCTGCGCATGTCACTCAGATTTATGCAAGTCGGCAGCATCGCCGTCTCGACTGAAGTTGGTCGCCCCTTTTGTGTATCCTTGCAGAGGGTATATTGAAATTGTCCAGATGTTTGTAACGCATAGAAGCAAGCATTTCCGACCACATAAAGTATATATATTCTTGATAAGAGATGAGAGATTTTGCAAGTTGGTTTGGGTGGGCAAGAAGCTTCTCAGAATATTTGCGCTTAAGTTCCTCTATTTCAGTTTCAATCAGTGGGATGCTGAGGTCGTTGTGGATACAATCATTGCGAATGTACCATGGCACTCCAGTGATGGTTCTAACGATTCTCGGCTGTGATCTTTGGAGGATGTCCACGCTGCTCGCACAAGCATTTACCCATAGCTGCGAGCCATAGGTCCAGACAGGCTTTATGACGCTCTTGTACAGTAAGACTTTATATCCCAGCTTTAGAGGGGAACGGGAGTTAATTAGCCAGTGAAGGCTGTTGGCCTTAAGCTTTATCTGAAGTTTTTTCGAGTCTATGTGTATGCGCCGTGTGAGCCTTCTATCGAGGTGTACACCTAGGTATACAACATCGTTTGATTGCGGGGATAGCCGGGGACAGGTGCTTCTGTTGAATGTAAACGTCACGTGTTTACATTTTTGCTCGTTGATATTAATACGCCAGTTGGCCAGCCACTCTTCCACGTAGGTAAGGTGGCTTGCCAAAAGTCTTGTTGCGGTAATTGGACATCGTGATCTGCTTAATATTGCCGTATCATCCGCAAAAGTACTTATTGGAAGTCGTGAGTCTGTTGGTATGTCGGCAGTGTATAGTACGTATAGGAAAGGACCACGAACACTTCCCTGCGGTACTCCGACTCCTATGGTGAACTCTTCTGTTGTGTTCTCATTTTGACGAAATGTAAGTACTCTGTTACTGACGTAACTTTCTAGGACTTTGTGTGTATTTGGTGGAAGCATTGTATTTATCTTGAATGTAAGACCGTCCAACCATACGCGGTCAAATGCTTGGGCAACATCTAGGAAAATGGCAGAGCAGTATTCGTGGTTTTCCAACGCAGTCAGAATATCTGAAGTTATGCGGTTGACTTGCTCAATAGTCCCGTGTTTAGCTCGGAACCCAAATTGGTGTGAAGAAATGATATTTTGTGCATGGGAATCAATTTTACGGAGTAAGGTTTTCTCAAAAAGTTTTGATAAGCAAGGTAGCAGACTAATGGGTCTATATGATGACGCTTGGGTTTTATCCATTCCTGGTTTATGGATCATTATGATTGTGGATTTCTTCCATTGGGTTGGGAAGTATCCACATCGCAGTACCGCATTGAAAAGTCTTGAGATATATGTAATGGCAGGACTTGGAAGTTGCTTAATCATTTTAGGCGTAATAAGGTCATGTCCAGGCGCTTTTCTGGGTTGTAGATCTCTGATAGCATTTTTTATTTCAAGTGAATGAACTTGGACTGGGTCAGTTTGTGCGGCGATGGGAACCAATGGAAGTGCATAGCCATTAGTTGGTGGATTTGGCTGGAAGACATTTCAAAGGTGAACGCCGCTTTTCAGACACCTGTCGGTCTATGTAGCTGTTCGTTAATCTACTATCTTACTTGGGTGTTATTATTGTTGTTTGAGGGTTTGAATGATGAGCAGCAGCAGTAATGATAGAGCTGAGGGCTTGGACTGAGTTTTCAATGTCTACTTCGCTGTTTATGGTCGGGCTCAGCTCGATGTGACTGCTGATATATTTTATGCATTTGAGCCAGTTTGTCTTGTGTGAAGTCAGTCTCCGAGGATATTGTCTGATCTGAGGGCACTCCAGAAGGGTGAATATTATTGAAGAATGGTCTGACGAAAAGTCTGCAAGGGTTTGTTTGATGCGCGCTTGAGTACGTTGTAGAGTTGCTTCCCTTGGGATTAGTCAGTCTGGAGCCCCAGTGGGGATGTTTCGAGTTATAGTGACCCGCAGCGAAGAAGCGTTGACCAAGTGTATCAAAGAAGTCTAGGAATTGTTTTTCTGATATTGCAAATCGTGGGGGACAGTAAACCGCAGACAGAGTGATATTGCCTCGTTTAGATTCTACGCATATCGATGTGGCTTGTAGGTAGTTTTTCGAATATCCCGATAGTGGATAATGTTTGATGCGGCTTCTGACTAGGATACCAGTTCCGCCATGGGCTTTACCATCTGGGTGATTTGTGCCGTAAAATGCATATCCCGATAATTGGAAATTATATCGGTCCGACAGATGAGTTTCCGCAAGAAGCATTATGTCGATTTCATTGTCTGGGAGAAATTTGGATATTATTTGGGTTGTTGCGAATCCAGCAGTTGAATGAGAAGGCTTTGCATTCTCATCTGTTCTTGCATTGCGTTTTGAATATACACCCTAAAATCTTTCAGGATTTGTTGTAACGATAGAAACATGGCTTCTAAGCTACTTTGGTTTGATGGTTGCTCCACATGTTTTGTTGTCAGAGTCGACTCAGTTCGAGTTTCGTGTGAAATTGTTTTTTGTTTCAAGACGCTTGCGAAAGAAACGCCTTGGGTAGTAGTCGATGGGGCAAAAGACGATCTCCATGTTTTGCGGGGCATGATGCAGTATTGTGCAGCTCTCCGCATGCTACACAGATAGATCGCAGAGCGCAGTAGGATTTAGTGTGTCCAAATTCTTGGCAATTGGTACATTGCACTGGATTTGTGCGTTTGTGCGGTTCCTCTACAGTTACTCTGCGGTGCAATAAGTAAGGTCGTTTGTAAATTGGGTGCACTTCATTTTTGTTAGGAGCTATGTCTTCCGGGCTCAGCTCAACTTTAAAAAGCGGCTGGGGTTTTTTGTCTCTGTTTATTAAATTTATTACGGACTTGACCTAAAATCCCTTTTTTTCCAAAGCATAAGCAACATCCGTTGCAGTTACACTTGATCAATACCTTTGATTACTACTTGTAGGCCTTTAGTACTTTTTAGTTGGTAGTAGCTTTTATTTTAAGCTCTTAAACATTTTTCGACAGCGCGATAGTCTTTATCGGTGTTTACTTGGAGCTTTATTTCACGTATGTTGCCTTTGCTGACGGATGCCACATAGAAGTTGTTGTTGCCTATTAGCGGGACAAGCTTTGTTACCAGGGCCGTACAGCTGGTATCCCTAATGCAGATTGGCGGAGGCTTTAGATTAGCGGCACTTGCAGTTGTTGTTGTTGAGTTCGTACAGGTTGATTGCGCTAGAGTAAGCGTTACCGTACTTTTTGTTACATTTGCCGAAAAGTTCATCATCGAGGGCTGAGGAGAGGGGGTGGGGCATTGGGAGCTCCACGTCGCGGTGGTAGTATGAGAGCTTACAGTCGCCGTGCTGGTGGGCTCGGGAGAGACAATTGCAAAATAAGCGTTGTTGCGCTGTATAGAAAGCCGGCGAACGTCTTGTTGTTGTTGCATTTGGGCATTGAGTTGGCTCTGACTCATGGTGTTGTTAGTGTTCTTTTCACTTGCATTTGCTGAATTTGTACGCGTAGTCATTCAATTAATTTAATTTAATTAAATATCAACTATAAGATATTATTGGACAACATAAGCACGAGTGCCTTTGAATGTCCATTAAAGTGGGGAGGTCTGGTGGCTGAGGAGAGGGGGTGGGGCATTGGGAGCTCTACGTCGAGGTGGTAGTATGAGAGCTTACAGTCGCCGTGCTGGTGGGCTCGGGAGAGACAATTTGCAAAATAAGCGTTGTTGCGCTGTATAGAAAGCCGGCGATCGTCTTGTTGTTGTTGCATTTCGGCATTGAGTTGGCTCTGACTCATGGTGTTGTTAGTGTTCTTTGCACTTGCATTTGCTGAATTTGTACGCGTAGTCATTCAATTAATTTAAATTAATTAAATATTATTGGACAACATAAGCACTAGTGCTTATGAATGTCCATTAAAGTCTTTTATCGCTAGTCGAAAGTTTTTGTTTTAACAACTGATTTTAAAGATTTTACAACGAATAAAACCGGAGCTCGACAAAAACACGTGTTCACACTTCAACCGACAGCGACAGATGCTCTATATAAATAGCATAAAAAAACTATTATCAAAAGACTATCTGGAGTTATAGCAAAAGCAAAAAAACGGAGCAAAGCAAATTTAGAGCGGCTCAGTCTGGGTATATTGAAATTGTCCACTTGTTTGTAACGCATAGAAGGAAGCATTTCCGACCACATAAAGTATATGTACTCTTGATCAGCATGACGAGCTGAGTCGATATAGCCATGTCCGTCTGTCCGTCTGTTTCTATGCTATCTCCTCCGTCAGTTTTAAAGCTATCGCCACCAAACTTTGCACGAAGTCTTCTGGTCCAAATACGCTGCACATTTGTCCGAACCGGCCGGATCAGATGACTATAACATATAGCTGCCATAGGAACGATCGGTCGAAAAACTAGTTCTAGTGAGAAAATCTTTTTTGTTTTTATGCAATCGTTTCCAAACTCAGTATTTACTAGTTTTTAATGCTTCTTCATAGTTCTGCCAAATTTGATCGAAATCGGACATCTATATAGTATGGCTGTCATACAAAAGTAGAGTCAGAAAAGTAGTCTTATTGGGGAAAACTTGTTTGTTATCAGTGGACATGCCTTCAAATTAGTTAAAAAACGTGCTGCAAGGGTATACAAACTTCGGCCGAGCCGAAGTTAACTCTCCTATACTTTTTTTTATTTAAACGTATATTTGAACCAACTTATTCATAATTAAGCAAGCGATAGCCCTGCACGATTATATTGGACTAAAGCTATCGATGCTTTAACGTCTTTAAGTTAGCGGCGTTAAATGGGATTTATATAAAGAATTCTGTACAAGGTGGTCATGTTAGGCAGCACAATTCGGATCGCGATAGCGGCCTTTTACTTCGTTTTTGTTGGTTCTATAGTTTGAGTCAACAAAATTGAAAACACCCTGTGAAAAAAGCCGATTTATTTGGAAAGAATTAATGTTCATTGGCCTACAATCAGCGATAAAAAACGTGAAGCGGAAAACGCGAATTCTTCTTAGCTCCTAGTAACCACGCTATCTCTTCACACTTGTACTTTTGCTACCCTTATCATAAAATCAAATAAAATTGAGCCCGCGAGTTCTTCAGGCCCATCGTAGGTCAATTTAAGACCTGCGATTCCCCATGATGCACTAATCTATACATCTCTACATATATATAAAATTGAAAGTATGTTTGTATATTTGTTCCTTATGGGTGTCTAAACCGCTGAACCGATTTTTACAAATTTTTCACAGTATGTTCATGTCTGTGACTTGGTCTAAAAACCACGAAAATTGAAAAATTAAAGCGTTCATCCGATTGCGAAGAAACTTTGGAGAACAGTTAAGTGCTTGCCCGGGAAGGCCTCTAAGTTGAAGAAGTAAGCGGAAAATGGTCAAAAAACCGCGAAATTTGCAAAATTCAACCGTTCATCCAATTGAAACTTTGGGGATTGGTTAAACGCTCGCCGGTTAAGGTTTATAAGTTGACGTAATAGGGGGGATATGGACCAAAAACTGAAATTGTACGGAATGGTTGGACGCTTGCAAGCAAAAATTTCTAAGGTCCAAAAATCCGCGAAACTTCTAAAATAATCATATGTATATCTATGAAAGTGCTTAAAGCTTAGATTAAAATCCAGCCGTGGGTAAATGGACGATGCAGATTGAACGGCTGAATTTTGATATTTTTCATTTGAGCTTATATTATTATATGAAGATTTCATAGACGGCAATTGTAGACTGGTTAATAGGAGGTGTATACCAAACTGTCAAAAAAGCCGCAAAATTAGCAAAGTTATAGTTAAAACTTTCATTTTCTCACAATGCAAAGGACCCGGGCGTCGCTGGGTATTCAGCTAGTGAGACTATAAAAATCAGAATTGAGCCACTCTGTTATAAGCTGTATGGAATTTTCAGCCAAAAGTTTGGTAGAACTACGTGGAGCAGCTACAGCAACTATTAGAAGCAGTTTTGGGAGCATGTCATATAGAAAATCTATGCCTGCTTTGCTCCGGCTTCTCTAATTTTTTTTGCTATGGCTGTAACTTCAGATAGTATTTTGAGTGTAGTTTTTTATACTATTTCTATAGTGCTGAAAAAATTGTCAGTTTGGAGCAAAGCAATAGTGCTCCAAATAAAGTTTGTTGCTTATGCTACTGCTCTGCTCCGATCACATTCAGAGCAGGAGCAAAAATTAAACACTACGAAATATCATAGCATTTTCAAACACTGGATAGAAGGTTCGTGCCTTCTGGACATATTTAGTAATCATTATTATTTATCGATTCGATATCGAGCGATAGTCGAGTTTAGGGAAAACAAACATTTATGATGGGCAGCACTGGCTGGAACAGCTATAGGCTGAACTTAACACACCTTAGCACTTTGTGTGGTTAATGAAAACTTAAAAAGTTAAAAAGTACAATCCGGCTTGACCGACTTTCTTACTTGTATTTGAAAAGCGTATAATAATTGTTTCCCGGATTTGCATCGCATTAAAGAAATCATCTCCGATTAAATGAGTTATAAATACTTTAGATCAGCATGACGAGCTGAGTCGATGGTGTTTCGTCCGTCCATCTGTCTGTTTCTCAGCAGTGGTCTTTCTCAGTCTTCAAGCTATCGTGCTGCTTAGTTTTGCATGCGAAAGCCGCTGATCGAATGCTTAAATCTTGTAGCTGCCACAGGAAAGATCCGTCGGAAAATGGGATACCATAAACTCGGTCATTATAAATATTATCAGGCCTGTTCTCAATTCTTCTTTTGAATGTTAATTGGATCTTTATGTCACAAACCCAAACCGATCAAGTTTGGCGGCGTGGAATAGAAAGTAATTGCCAAATTACTCAATCGGACGGTTGCTAGATGTACATGAAGTGAGTTTTCCCAAATTCTGTGATCAATCTATAAATTGCCAAGTTTTTAATTGATTTAATAATAATTAGCCAAGCCGCGCTTTTTCAATTTTTGGCTTGTGTGCTTCTTATTTTCGCACAACGGAAAGGGACCTACAGTTTAACGCCAAATCCAAACGACAAAGTTTAATGTTTTTTATGGCTAGACTCTTCACAGTTGTAAAAAAAAGTCGGTGAAGGTGACCGGGTGTGTAAGTTTATAAAGGAACATTTTTTTTCATTAGATATCCTGGGGCGGGATCGAGCCAACGACTTCCTGCACAGCGGGCGTACACACTACCCCATGTACGACACCCGGCTTTGATCATTTTTCTTTTTAAAATATAGTGGAATTGAGAACAAGCCTGCATTAGATTTCAAATAGATTTGTGAATTTGGTGGAAATCGGATGATAATTGTAGCATACAACGAACGGTTGCATCCTAGCTGAGCAGATGGTATATGTAGCCCTGTGCTTGACCCGGCTATCTTCGTCGGCACTGTGGGGGGAGTCCAAATGCGTTACCGCGGGCTACAAGCTCATGGCTTAGGGTTTAATTATTTAATTTTAAAAATTCACGGGTTATTTTGGTTTTTATAGGGTATTGGAAAGCCTATCATTTAGTCTAGGACTGGTTGAAGAAGGGACTAGAAGGATAGTATAGAAAAGAGAAGAAAGGAAAAGTTGGCTCAGAAGGACAAATATTAGTTCAGGCCACACTAAGGTGTTGGTTCAGTGGCCAATGTTTCCCACCCTACCAGGGGCAGATATGAACTGACGTTCATTGGCGATCCCTTGAACAAAGAAGTGTAGTTCACTTCATCCCATGGTGGCGCATTATGATTTCCGGAAAGACGAAAGCTTAGTTAGAGTTCATGATAATTTTAATATAGGGTTTCATAATTCAGGGTTTGGTTTTTAAGCATAACTAAAGTTTGATTGGAAAATAATACAAAGAAAAACTAAAATTAGGTTTAGCAAAACTTGAATTAAGAGTAGGGCAAATTTGCCTAGTAGCGAATTTTCTTTAATAGTAATTAATTGATAAGGAAAGAAAATTAACCAAAAAAATAAACTATTTAAAGCGCAAGTGAAAAGGTAAACAAAAACGCTGAAAATTAAAATTCAAATGACAATTCGCCATTTCATTAGTAACAAGTATGTAATATAATAAGGTGCAATTAATATAATTAATAATATGAAAGGAAACTAGAAAATAATAATAAGTAAGAGTGGATATGGTTTCACTTAGCGAAGTACTACCGTACGAGGCTGGAGCAGCTGCTTGGAGCAAGCCAATGAATAGGGCATCAAAGTAAACATTGCCCCGCAACGGTGAGGAGCGATCTCCGTTAGCTTGTTTTGTTTTGCTTTGCCATCCGCAGATGCTTATCGGTGGGCCATGTGGGCTTGCTTAAAATGTCTAGGTTTGATTTAATAATTAAATTTTACAAGAAGAGGTCTTGAGAGTCATCTTAAGAGCGGCACTTAAATTCTCTCATTATTAGGTAGGCCATAGGTGGGCGTTTTCCTTCAGGGCTGACCAAATGGGCTTGCAGTTGTGGGTGGCAAATGCGACAGAGGCAATTCAGTTTCTCTTTAAGTGGTTTTAAGAGTGGCCAGTCCCAAAAGCAATGAGAACAACAACAACAACTGTTGACTGATAAAGGGCGTATTAGCTTAACGCTCTTGATCTTTCTAACAGAATCAAAGCAAGTTTCGTTTACAGCCACATGGGCTAACACTTACGGCTTTCTTGATGATCCAACGGCGAAAGATCTTTCTCCGGAACGATCCGCTGTAACAAGGCTGGTAGAAGTTTTCGGTTGGTTTTGGGGGTTGTGGGTTTAGAAAACATTTGAGGAAAACAACACCATTGCTCAAGCCAATTTGTTCAGCCACGACACAAAAAAAATGAATTAGGAGAGCTTCTCTGCCAGCAGCAGCGCTCTGGTGCTTATTTGGCACACAAAAAAAAGGTTTTGGCTGGGGTTTTTCACTTTGGTGGGATCGCACTTTGTTTTGCAGCTTCTTTACCAACTGCTGTGGCTCGATGGCGATCGGTGGTCCCGGGATTTGGACTCCTGGCCAATGAGGTTAGGACCGCCAAAGGCAAGGGCTTTTTAGCTTGCAGCCGGGTCTAGGGGCCAGACCAATTGGCTGGCACCAAGTAAAGGTGGGCCGACGAAGGCGGCGACTGGAGTGGCTCTGCCACGAGGTTCAGCTTTTTTTCGCTCTACTCTTGCAGCCTGGTTGGTTTGGAAAGCAAGAAAAAGGTCAATTTTCCCCGAGGAAAATGCCAAGAATCAAATATTGTTGCGCCAAGCCGACAAGAACCAAGCTTTTGGGTATTTTATCCCCTTTAGATTTGACGAGTGTCATTGGTGGCTGCGCTTAGTCTTAAAATTTTGGTGGTTTTAAGGTTAAGCCAGGTTTAATTTTCTCACTGGCACGTCTGCTCGGCTCGAGGTGGTTTTTGTGAAAAGAATGAGGTTTGCGGTTAGCGAGACCACCTAGCCTTGCCCGGAAATACGTAGCACCTAGCGGTGTATCTTTCGATTAATTAATCGAGTGCTATAGCGGGGGTGATCTGAATTTTCCGAATCGACTATCGACTAATATTCGATCAAAGGTACGAGAAAAATGCTTTTCTGATAGGAGAAAATTAAATGTTTAATTAAATACTATTGGACGGTTCTATTGATTGACCAAAAGCGTTTGTCTGCAATTTTGCTTGTTGATCAGACGGCTTAAGCTTTCAACCAACAATAAAACTGAGGCGTAACTTTGAGCATACTTTCAGGCGTCGGTTTTTAAAATGCATGGTTTTAGGCTTAAAACTTATATTTACGGGACAAGCGCCACTACAAGGCCCCCCGACCAAAATAACACTTGATGATTGTCAGCAAGGGTGATCTGCGCTTGGACCTTCTAACAGATACAAGGGGTCATTAGCTCATTTCTTGATGTCCTTGGCGTGAAATTTGCCGACTGCTTTCCCTTGTAAGTCTTCCAACTCATAATAACTTTGGCCCATTTTGCGTCTGATTCTAGCTTTGAGGAATGTTGGGGCCAGTTTGGCATTGAAACCTTTTGCAAAGTTGCTTTGCTGAAAGTTCCTTCGGAACACTTCCTGGCCGACAGCAAAGGATACGTCAGCACTTCGCAAATTGTAAGCTTTTTCGTTGCGCGAGTGCTGTTTGCGCATGACACTCACGGCTTTGTTTCGCATAAGGTCAAATGAGTCGTCCTTATTAAAACAAACAGAACGATCCTCCAGCAAATTTAGTTCTCGCAACAGTTCGTATACTGACCCGTCGGTAACCATGTGCTGGCCGAAAGCTAAACGATAAGGGCTGTTGTTTACTGCGCTGTGCCAACTGGATCGCAAGGAGCAGCATATTTTGCTCAAATTTTCGTCCCAGTTGGACTGGTTAGGATGGACGTAAGCCTTTATTGACGAAATAACCGAACGGTTTACACGTTCAGAGGCGTTGGCTTGGGGCGCGTAAATCGCAGTATACGAATGGTTAATTCCATATTTTTGCAACAAATTGTTGAATACATGCGATTTGAATTGCACGCCGTTGTCTGAAAGTATAGTTTCAGGCACTCCGAAACAGTGGAAGAGTTCTTCTTCAAGATAGGGCAATATGGCGTCTGCGGTGAATTTCTTTACCGGCTTCAGAAATGGGAATTTGGTGAAGTGGTCTAGGACAATAAAAATGACTATATGGCCAGACTTGGAGCGAGGGTAGGGTCCTAAATAGTCCACAAAAAGTTTTTGGAAGAACCTTTGCGTTTCTCCAGTCTTTCCCAAAGGAGGTCTAAGTACTTTGTTGGATGGTTTGGTACTTTTGCATGTCTCGCAGTGGCGTACATATTCTTTGACATCATTTACCAAATTTGGCCAATAATAAAGTCGCCTCACTCTCTCGAGTGTCTTGTTTATGCCACCGTGAGAAGCTAACGGATCATCATGGGCTATTTTTAAGGCCGAAGGCACCAATTCGACTGGCAGCCATAGCTTTCAAACCAAATCATCGGCTATCCGGTCTCCGGATGCATGCTCAGAACGGCGATAGATGAATCCATCTTTCACTTTTACATCTGGCAACTGATTTTGCCTTTGAACCACTCTGGCAATAAGATCCTTATAACCGTCAGATTCAAAGTGAGGGGATTTCAAGTCTACGACTTGATTGTTATCAATGGCGGATAAGTCTTCGCAATGAGTACGCGATAAAGCGTCGGGTACGACGTTTTTTGTCCCTTTTCGATGCTGGATCGTGAAGGTGTAAGCTTGCAGCTTGAGTGCCCATCGGGCCAAACGCGTTCCGAGATCTGATTGCGACATTAGCCATTTCAATGAGGCATGGTCAGTAATAACGGTGAAGGGATGCCCTTCCACGTATGCCCTAAATTTCTTTATGCTCAGAATTGCCGCCAAACACTCTTTTTCAGTAACAGAGTAGTTACGTTGGCATTTGTAGAGCTTTTTGGACATGTAAGCAATAGGGATTTCATCACCTTCTTGGTTTATCTGCATGAGCACTCCTCCTATTCCGGTGTGACTTGCATCGCAATGGATATAGAAAGGGGATGCGAAATCAGGAGTGTGTAGTACCGGGGCTTTGGATAGTTCAGCTTTCAAAGCTACAAAAGCTTTTTCAGCCGACTCTGACCAATCAAAGCGTTGTTTGTGCTTCAATGCGTCTGTTAGTGGAGTAGCCAAGGAAGCGTAGTTTTTAATGAATTTCTGGTACCAGCCAGTCATGCCAAGAAAACGGCGCAGCTGTTTCACAGAGCGTGGTGCTGGGTACTCAGTAATAGCCTGTATTTTGTCAGTGTCCATGGAAATGGAACCATTTCCGACTATGTGACCTAAATATTTCACTTCCTTAACGCAAAATTGGCTTTTCTGGACATTGATAGTTAGTCCTGCTCCAGATAGACATTTAGCTATTTCCTTTAGGACGTCGAGGTGGCGTTCAAATGAGTCTGAGACTATAAGCAAATCGTCTAAGTACACGAACACCTCATTTCGGAATTTAACCGGAATTACTCGATCCATCAGTTTCGACATGGTGGCGGTTGCATTGGTGGGACCAAAGGGCATCACCCTAAATTGATAAAGGGCCCTACCTGGCACCGTAAAAGCCGTTTTATCTCTAGAGCTTGGATCTAGAGGAATCTGCCAATAGGCGTCCTTGAGGTCAATGCTCGATATGAATTCGGCTTTTGGCAACCGGCTCAGCAATCCGTCTATTATGGGAGTAGGATAAGCGTCCTTGCGCGTGGCTAAATTTACCTGTCTGCTGTCAAGGCAGAGACGAAGTTTGCCTGGCTTATTCACCAAGACAACAGGGGAAGACCATGAGCTTTCGGATTCTTCGATTACTCCAAGCGCAATCATTCGATCCAGCTCTTTGTAAACTAGCTTTTCCATGGCAGGAGAGATTGGATAGTGTCGCTGCTTGATGGGCTTGGCATCGCCAACATCAATCGCATGCGACAACAAGGAAGTTTTTCCCAGTCCTTTTTCGGCAAATGAAGGAAAGCTGTGAATTACTTCATATAAGCTTTTTTGCTGGGATTCGGACAAGGGTCTGAATAGTTGCAAGTCAACCTCTGCGAGGTGGGCAGGAATCGGTTTGCTAGACAAATCTGAGGGCAGCAGTTGAAACGCTGTCCAAAAATCAATGCCTAAATATAATGGTTGGACCAGTGACGGTATAACGTAAAAAGTAATTAGTTTAGAACTACCATTGTAGCGGACTGAAGTGCGCATCTTACCGACAATGCTTTGGGTTTTACCGTCTGCGGTGCGCACAGTTGACGAAATTGGTTTAAGTGGAGTGCTTTCTACAAGAATTTCTTTGGCCAAGCTGCCACCGATGCAGCTTATGGAAGCGCCGGTATCCATTAAACCACTAATTAATCTTCCTAATAAATATACCTGTGCATAAGGTCGAACGTCATGGTCTACAATTGCAGCTATCAGCGACTTATGCTCTAATATGCGTTTTTGGCGAAAATCAATTCGGCGCTGTTTTGAACGTTCAATTCTTCGGCTCTTGCAATAGTTAGCTCCAGATTGGGGCTGTTTTAAACGGTTATGAATAGGTAAAGCAGGTAGTGTGGTATGGGGTATAGGGAGTAGAAGAATTGGTCTCTTCTAATCGGTGTTGGTCGCTTTCGAAACTGTCGGTCTGTGTGCACTTTTCAGAGGTGCACGAGATGGGTAGTTTTTTGCACTACTACACTTTAGGCAGGAGGGTCGGTACGTATCCGCTTGGCCACAGCCATAGCAAAAGACGCGTCTTTCAGATACGCAATCTTGGTAGCGATGACCTTTCTTTGAACAATTCCAACAAGAAAGTTCAAGTGCTGATATGTCATTGTCGCTGATGTCGGACTCGCATTCGGATTCCACAGCGACAGCATGCACTAGCCGACGAGGTGCGGCACGTGGCTTCATAGTCTGTGGTTTCAACACGTTTTGAATAAATACCTCACGGGTACGCACGACATGTCTAAGTTCAGACATCGAGTGAATTTTTGCGTACAGTAATTCGTGTTGAATTTCAGGTAGCAAATTCGATCGCACGGACTCCAAAATCGAGGACTCTGGCAAGGGAACGGACAGTTTGTCGGCTAAAAGGACAATGGATTCGTAAAACTCATCAAAGGATTCACCTTCCATTTGTTTACGACGATCAATTGCGGCTCTGATGTTTACGTCAGTTCTCTCGTCTTTAAATTGAGCTCGGAAAGCGGTACAAAATGTTGACCAATCAACATGAGGCACGCTTTTGTGGTATCGCCAATACCAATCGCTGGCGCTGCCTTCCATCACATTGCTGATGTGACACGCCAAAATCTCAAAGTTGGCATCTAACGTTTGGTTTGTTAGGGCTTCGACACGATAAAGGAAATCGTCAACGCTAATGGCTGATCTTCCTGAGAACTTGATTTTCCAATTGCTTATGATCTGGCTGATTCGATCAGGTCGCAAATCGGAGCTCATGGAGGAATATCTCGGCGCTGGTGGAACCGGCCGAAAAGAAGTTTGATTTTCCAGGCTTGGAATTCTACTATTTGGCGGATTACCTTCTCTCGCTGGAGGCGAAGGTGCCTCTACCCGAGAGGTAATAGCGGTCAAAAGGCCTTGAAAGCCTGTAGTCATAGCCTGGCACAATATTTCTGTTTGCCTTATGGCTATGGCTTGCTGCATCTGGCTAGCTGAGGCGTGAAGTTCAGTGTTAGCACTAGAATTTTCCGGAGCGGTTTGAGTATTTGACTGAGCGCTCTCCATATTGTCGGGATTGGTATTATCTAATCTTTGTTGGCTTCTCGTGAGAGCTGGCATTGCTGAAGACGGCAAACTTTGGGTGGACTGGCTGAGTTTCGTATTTACGGTTAGATTCAACAAGGAGGTTTGCAACTGCGACTTGCAAACTGGACAAAATTCTCGGTTTGCTACTCTGGTGTTGAAACACACCCAATGAAATGTGTGGTTGCAGCTGGTAGTCAGCAACTGAGCAGAGTATTCAATGTCCTTAAGACAGATGTAGCACTGAATATCTCCAGCCAAGTCGTCACAGCTTCGGGCTACATACATGACAGCTTGCACCAGAAAAAGGATGATTTTGACTTAACCACTATTATAAATTGAACCAGAGCAAAATACGGTCTCAAGATTCCCTGAGTATGACTGCCTACTAAAAGTAAATAAAAGTATAATGAAAATAATAGTAATAATAAACAATGGTTTCGAAAAAAATTAAAAAAAACATAAATGGAATCCGGAAATCATGACTTGCTTTCATGGGAAAAAAATAGAACTGCGAAATGAGCTTCTGAGGATAGTGAAAGTAAACGATTTTTGTATCGAGATGTTAGAAAATTAATTAACTAAATTCAACGAATGCGTTTAGCAAAGGTACTACGAGATGACAGAGCTCCAAACCTGTCCAAGTTTTATTCGTGCACCAGCAAAAGCTATAAAACCTGGCGTGGTAGGTCTGATTTCGAGTAACAGATTCAGAAAAACTTGGTTAAACGCGCAGAAAGAAAAGAAGAAGAATAAAGAAAAGAGATAGAAGGATATGGGAGAGGATTCAGTTATCTAGTTAGTGAACTTTTTTCCGAAAGTATCACATTACTATCTGACAACTTAAGGTGTACTTTTTATCTGCTTTCGTTGAGCTGAAGGCCACAGATCTCGTCCATGAAAAACCTTTGTCCAGCTACAACTCCACATAATAAATAACACACAAGGATCATTCATCAAAAGCTAAATTGAAATTGCGGCGTTATATCTATTGCGAAGATGAAACTTGTCCTGCAATTCTAAGCTAATGTGCATGTATTTAATGGTTTCTCTTCAGCCGGGTAATGAAGCTATACTGAAACTACCATTGAGTCCTCAGCTTCAAACCAATAAATCAGGACAAGGGGATTGAAGGATAATCCAAGCCAAATGAGTTAAGTCAGATGAAGGTGACTGAAGATTCGTATTGTTTTGGGTATTAGAGGCTTACCGGATCACTCGGGCCCCACGTTGGGCGCCAAATAAAATTAAATAAATAATAATAATTGTAGCATACAACGAACGGTTGCATCCTAGCTGAGCAGATGATATATGTAGACCTGTGCGGAACCCGTGCTTGATCCGGCTATCTTCGTCGGCACTGTGGGGGGAGTCCAAATGCGTTACCGCGGGCTACAAGCTCATGGCTAGGGGTTTAATTATTTAATTTTAAAAATTCACGGGTTATTTTGGTTTTTATAGGGTATTGGAAAGCCTATCATTTAGTCTAGGACTGGTTGAAGAAGGGACTAGAAGGATAGTATAGAAAAGAGAAGAAAGGAAAAGTTGGCTCAGAAGGACAAATATTAGTTCAGGCCACACTAAGGTGTTGGTTCAGTGGCCAATGTTCCCCACCTTACCATGATCGCCAGGGGCAGATATGAACTGACGTTCATTGGCGATCCCTTGAACAAAGAAGTGTTGTTCACTTCATCCCATGGTGGCGCATTATGATTTCCGGAAAGACGAAAGCTTAGTTAGAGTTCATGATAATTTTAATATAGGGTTTCATAATTCAGGGTTTGGTTTTTAAGCATAACTAAAGTTTGATTGGAAAATAATACAAAGAAAAACTAAAATTAGGTTTAGCAAAACTTGAATTAAGAGTAGGGCAAATTTGCCTAGTAGCGAATTTTCTTTAATAGTAATTAATTGATAAGGAAAGAAAATTAACCAAAAAAATAAACTATTTAAAGCGCAAATGAAAAGGTAAACAAAAACGCGGAAAATTAAAATTCAAATGAAAATTCGCCATTTCATTAGTAACAAGTATGTAATATAATAAGGTGCAATTAATATAATTAATAATATGAAAGGAAACTAGAAAATAATAATAAGTAAGAGTGGATATGGTTCCACTTAGCGAAGTACTACCGTACGAGGCTGGAGCAGCTGCTTGGAGCAAGCCAATGAATAGGGCATCAAAGTAAACATTGCCCAGCAACGGTGAGGAGCGATCTCCGTTAGCTTGTTTTGTTTTGCTTTGCCATCCGCAGATGCTTATCGGTGGGCCATGTGGGCTTGCTTAAAATGTCTAGGTTTGATTTAATAATTAAATTTTACAAGAAGAGGTCTTGAGAGTCATCTTAAGAGCGGCACTTAAATTCTCTCATTATTAGGTAGGCCATAGGTGGGCGTTTTCCTTCAGGGCTGACCAAATGGGCTTGCAGTTGTGGGTGGCAAATGCGACAGAGGCAATTCAGTTTCTCTTTAAGTGGTTTTAAGAGAGTGGCCAGTCCCAAAAGCAATGAGAACAACAACAACAACTGTTGACTGATAAAGACGTATTAGCTTAACGCTCTTGATCTTTCGAACAGAATCAAAGCAAGTTTCGTTTACAGCCACATGGGCTAACACTTACGGCTTTCTTGATGATTCAACGGCGAAAGATCTTTCTCCGGAACGATCCGCTGTAACAAGGCTGGTAGAAGTTTTCGGTTGGTTTTGGGGGTTGTGGGTTTAGAAAACATTTGAGGAACGACACAAAAAAAATGAATTAGGAGAGCTTCTCTGCCAGCAGCAGCGCTCTGGTGCTTATTTGGCACACAAAAAAAAGGTTTAGGAAAAAAGCTAATTATGTTAGAGTACTAATGGCGCGTTTGTTACACTTTCACTTGGCTTGGTTACTGAGAAAACTTTTGGCTTAGGCTTATATTTTTTTTGTCTGATCCAACTGGAGCCTTAGGGTCTGCACTGGGCGTACTTTTTAGGGGAATTTCGTTTCAATTCACTGCACTGAACTAGGTTGAGATGACTTTGGCTGGGGTTTTTCACTTTGGTGGGATCGCACTTTGTTTTGCAGCTTCTTTACCAACTGCTGTGGCTCGATGGCGATCGGTGGTCCCGGGATTTGGACTCCTGGCCAATGAGGTTAGGACCGCCAAAGGCAAGGGCTTTTTAGCTTGCAGCCGGGTCTAGGGGCCAGACCAATTGGCTGGCACCAAGTAAAGGTGGGCCGACGAAGGCGGCGACTGGAGTGGCTCTGCCACGAGGTTCAGCTTTTTTCGCTCTACTCTTGCAGCCTGGTTGGAATGGTTTGGAAAGCAAGAAAAAGGTCAATTTTCCCCGAGGAAAATGCCAAGAATCAAATATTGTTGCGCCAAGCCGACAAGAACCAAGCTTTTGGGTATTTTATCCCCTTTAGCTTTGACGAGAGTCATTGGTGGCTGCGCTTAGTCTTAAAATTTTGGTGGTTTTAAGGTTAAGCCAGGTTTAATTTTCTCACTGGCACGTCTGCTCGGCTCGAGGTGGATTTTGTGAAAAGAATGAGGTTTGCGGTTAGCGAGACCACCTAGCCTTGCCCGGAAATACGTAGCACCTAGCGGTGTATCTTTCGATTAATTAATCGAGTGCTATCGCGGGGGTGATCTGAATTTTCCGAATCGACTATCGACTAATATTCGATCAAAGGTACGAGAAAATGCTTTTCTGATAGGAGAAAATTAAATGTTTAATTAAATACTATTGGACGGTTCTATTGATTGACCAAAAGCGTTTGTCTGCAATTTTGCTTGTTGATCAGACGGCTTATGCTTTCAACCAACAATAAAACTGGGGCGTAACTTTGAGCATACTTTTAGGCGTCGGTTTTTAAAATGCATGGTTTTAGGCTTAAAACTTATATTTACGGGACAAGCGCCACTACATAATATTTTATAGCCGCTTGGTAGGAAAAGAGTGAAGATGTCCCGAGGCGGGATCAAACCCACGACCTTTGGCACAGGAGAAAAACACACTAACCGCAGAACCACAACCAGCCACAGGAAATTAAATTCTCTTAGTTGATTTCTGTTGATTATTAAATTATAATAAATCCTTGACCTGGAGGCGGCTTACAAACAACAAAATCAGATCGCGATCAGAACAGATTGGATTTAACTTTTTCTGCTTTTTGAATGTTTTTTTGTGAAACAACAGTTGATTTCTTTTGAAAGTCGAAATACGACGACAAAAAAACATGCAATACACAATTTCACCTATATCTTTAAAGCAAAAGCTGATGGAGCCGAGACCAGTTTCGCAGTCAGTGAACAAAACTGAACCAGAATTTTTCATCAAAGAGGATGCAACATAGAAAAAGTGTCATTTTGTTCCCCTGTGTTATTATTAAAAAGAACTGTTTTGATTAAAAAATCTAATTGTAAAAAAATGTCTGATTATTTATTGATCACGATTATAAATAGTCAACAAATTATTTTAATAATCAAAAGTAATCAAAAAATAAATTTAAAGAGCATAAATGTGGTGCCCATCTGTTAATAGCTTCAACTGCTTTTAAAACGGTCAGAATTCGTTTTATACTCTGCACAGAGTATATTAAGTTTGTGCAAAACCACGTAACAGCCAAAAGCAAGCATCTCCGACAACATAAAGTGATCAGCATCAACAACCGAGTCGATATAGCCATGTCTGTCCGTCCGTTTGAACAAACGGATATGGTAAGAGATACAGCTTCGACATGTGCCCACACAATCTTCTTAAACTTCCAGGCAGATCAAGTTTTTTTCAATGTTTGCCACGCACCCTCCTTCACCCGCAATTTGAAAAAAACCTCAGATCTTTCATATTTTTTTATACATAGAGGTTGGTACCTTCTGGACATCTTAAGTAATCAGTGTTATTTATCGTTTCGCCGACCGGAATGGTAAAGATCGGATGAACGATAGTCAAGTTTTAGTTTTATGGCTATGGGGAAAACAAACATTTTTGCTGGTCAGCACAGGCTATAACAGCGATGGGCAGAACTTTACACTCTCCAACACTTCATATTTCACTTCAATACGAACAATAAATCAAATTAGGATTATAAAGGGTGATTTTTAAGCTATTATCTTTTTGGCAACACTGGTTTAAACAGCTCACGCACGTTTCGTGTTTTGTTTCACTGTCAAACATCTTCAGTTTGGTCTATAATTTAACCATGAATCGTCTTACAAACGAACAACGCTTGCAAATTATTGAATTTTATTATCAAAATGCGTGCTCTGTTAAGAAAGTTCATCGCGCGCTTCTTTCATTTTATGGTCAGTTTAATCGACCCACTGAAGCGGCTGTTCGGATATTCGGGCTATTGTGACTAAATTTCGCAGCAAATTTACATTGTTGGACATTAAACCACCAACACGCTTACGTAGAGTGCGAACTGAAGAAAATATCGCAGCTGTATCGGCCAGTGTTAATGATGACCATCAATTATTGATTCGTCGCCGTTCGCAGGAATTGGGCCTCTGTTACTCAACAACGTGGAAAATTATGCGAAAGGATTTAGGTGTGAAGCCTTTCAAAATCCAGCTGGTGCAAGAATTGAAGCCGAACGACCTACCGCAACGTAGACTTTTTGGTGAATGGGCTCTTGGAAAGTTGGCCGAAGATCCACTTTTTTACCGAAAAATTGTGTTCAGCGACGAAGCTCATTTTTGGCTCAATGGGTACGTAAATAAGCAGAATTGTCGATTTTGGAGTGAATACCAGCCAGAAGCATTGCAAGAACTACCAATGCATCCAGAAAAAGTCGCAGTTTGGTGCGGCTTATGGGATGGTGGCATCATTGGACCGCACTCTTCAAAAATGATGCGAATCGTAACGTAACTGTGAATGGTGAGCGCTACCGTGAGATGATATCCAAGTTTTTTTTGGACTAAGCGGATGGAAATGTTGACCGTGACTGCGCCTCAAATGGTCCACATTTGCATGAAATAATCTGCAAACATTAAATTATATGAACCGTACTATCGATTCAAATAAAGATTTCATGCATTTTTCTGAATTTTGTGTGTTCTTTTTAGAAAAACATTCCTATAGCTCTTAAAAAATCACCCTTTATATGTAATTTATCGATATTCGATTACAAAGTCAGCTATTAGCCATCGAAACCAGGAAAAAATACAAAACTTCACCGTACTAAAAACATTTTGTACACCGTTGCTTTCGTTTTTTATAAAAAATTTCTCAATTAAATATTGACTGGTTGTAAAAAGTCGCAATTGAAAATTTAATGGTAAGGAAATTTTTCAGTTAAAAATTGGCTGGTGTGAAAAATCCCAATTGAAAATTAAATGGAAGGGAAATATCCCAAGCAAAATTTTAATGGAAGGGAAATAAATATCAGCTGGCACTTGACTGGGTTCAAGTGTCATTAATAATTTATTGAAAGCTGCGAATGTTAACTAATTCTAAAATTTAATGAAAAAATTGAATCAAAATGCAATTGACTGCTAAAATAGTTGCGCTAAAATGTAAACAAAATTCAACAGGACTTAATTTGTAATTGAAAAGTTAAACTATTTAGCTCAAGTAATTGTTTGTAGCTTGAAAAAGTAAATAATTAATAAAAAAATGTGCAGCATTCCCAGCACTGGATATAACTACCGATTACCGTGAATGTTTTTAATGTACATTTCAACAACTTTGTACCTTTGCTAAAGAAACTGACAAAAATGCAACAAAATTTCCATAATAAGGCCATTTGATGCTGCAGTAGCAGCTAAAAGCAGCGCTGCTACTGCGCTGCAGCAGCGAACAGTCTTTTGATCATAGCTCGACAACCGTTCATCCGATTTTTACCATTACTTTGGCTGATTGATATGTCTAGAAGGTACGAACTATCTATCATTAAGACTGTGGGAGATATGACGTTTTTTCCGAGTTACGGGGGCTGGAGGGGGAGTGACTAAAATTTAAAGTAAACTTGATCTTCCTGCAGATATAAAAAGTATTTGTCCCATACATGTCAAACCTCTATATCTTACCATTTCTGAGATCGGACAGACAGACGGACATGTCTCTACCTACTCGGCTGTTGATGCTGATCAAGAATATATATATACTTTATAGCGTCGAAGATGCTTCCTTCTGGCTGTTACATACTTTTGCACCAACTTATTATATTCTATGTACCTACGGTACAGAGTAGAAAAATATCCGACAAAAACAACGGCTAGTAGCGGATGGATGAGTTACACAAAAATGCTGAAAACCAAGGAGACTTGGACTTTTAACGCCAATTTCGACACTATTGGCATATCGTGTGTTTGACTTTTCACTGCGCTGCAGCAGCGACCGATTTATCCGATATTACCAATACTTACTAAATATGTTCAGAGGGTACAAACCTTCTATCTGTAAAACTGTCGGAGATCTGACGCTTTTTCCAAATTGCGGGAGCGGAAGCAGGCGTGGCAAAAATTAAAAATAAAAGAAATCTGAATGCATGTGTAAGAAGTTTTTGTTCATTACATGTCGGAGCTCTATCTCGTCCATCCCTGAGATTTGTTTGTTCATACGGACAGATATGGGTGCATCGACTTCCTTTTGGCTGTAACTTACATCTGGCACAAAGTATAAAAATGAATAAATTGAGGAAAATTCTCTTGAAAGCGACAGCACACTTTCGGCTTCCCTGAAACGATTGTATTTAAAAACACGACTACTTAAGTTGGTATGTGAAGGGACAAATAAATATGCGATTGCTAGATACGGTCATTGGAAATTGATATATTTTGACGATTTGAATTTCGTAACAATATCTTCCGACCGGAGAGATAACTGGATACTGTAAAGTAGTAAGAGTCTTATGCAATATGAGAACGATTTTACGAAAAGCGCATAGTGTCAATCTCTGGAACATACACGTATACGGCATATTAAATAAAACGTAGTACCTTTTCATTTCTTTTAGGTCCTTTTCCATTTTAAGCAAGATGCTTCGCTGTTTTTTTTTAGTTGCCGAAATATCCTGTTTTAGACCTTTGGATTTTTGACGCTCTTTCTGTAGCTCTAGCCATGCAATCTTACTTTTTGTCCGATCAATCAGAAGTTTTTCCCGAATTTTCAACAGAATTTCCAATGGCTCCGACTTACTTCTTTCCACATGAATATATTTATCGCACTAGAAAAGTTATAACGAATAAAATTAATGAATCGTTTATGGGGTGTGTGCCACTTGCGACGGCGATTTTTGTGTAACCGTGTTTACATATTTCGAATATAAATAAGTGAAGCAATAAATACATCTGAAGTTATTCAGATCGAAAGAAAATTGGAAATATTTGACGATTTGAATCAGATTGGCTTTGGGCAGTTGGTTTAGTTTAACAAACTTTCTTAACCAGAACTATTCATCTATTAAATTGCGCACGATTTTATCGAAATCGCAGTCGTAATATGGACCGACAACTTTCTTCCATAATATGCACACTTACCAAATCAAAATTTGCTTGAATTATGCTTTCCAAATTTTTTTGTTCTTTAGGCACTTTAGTTGAGAATAAAGGCGATCCAGAATTCGAGCCACGGAAGTCATCGCAATATAATGAACATTTTTCGGAACTTAACGTTTCAGCAGTAGCGGATTTTGGACTTGTAGTGGTTTGGATATTCATCCATTTTCCTGACATACCGTTTGTTGAGTGTTTATATTTATCGCTAGGTCTACCCAATAAACCTGAAAATAAAAAAAAACACAAAAAATAATCATATGGTCAAAACTTTCTTCTCAAGAATTTTCATTTTTTAGCAGGGATGCAAACCGGTTCTGAACCGAACCGAACCGCTTATTCCAGCTGGTGAACCGAACCGCAAACCGAACCGGCTTCCTTTAAGAATTGCTGAACCAAACCGAAAACCACAAATAAAAACGGTTCGGTTCGGTTCAGTTCTCTGTCGAGTTTAAAGACGGGACTCGCTTTCCTCTAGCCAATGATACTTATTAATTTGAGAATTTGCATCGTTTCCCTAAGATCATTTTTCTACATTTCGTTTGACTCTCTAATTTCTTACCGATGCCGGATCTTTTAAGGATGACTTGACGAAAATGTAAGAGCAAGTAATCTTGCAAGTCTTCTGTATTTGCCCTCCGATCTCTTAATATACATACCATCAATCTAATCTTTAATTCAATCCTAACCAGGGTAGTTTTTACACTTTTCTATTCTAATCGTTTCTAGCCGACATTCTCTGTTTTCGATGATCGTTCCTCAAGGAACATATAGACGAATCCTTTGAATCCGGACATAATGTATTTGGGACAATCTTCTAAGGATTTTAATGATATTCAAATAAGAATTCAATTCGAAAGTGTGCAAAAATCACATGACAATAGAAATCATAATGTACCTTTGTAAACCACTGAACCGAACCGGAACCGAGGTTCAGTCAGCTCAAAAAATCAATTAATGAACCGAACCGGCGGTTCAGAAACTGTCTGAACCACTGAACCGAACCAGTCTTTATATTCGAGTGGTTTGCATCCCTGTTTTTTAGTTGCTAGTTGCAACTTTCTACTTGTTTCCCAAATATTTATAATAGAACATTAGTTTTTTTTTGTCATACTGTGCTCGTCATAAAACAGAAAACTGACACGTACTATACATGGTATTGAAGCTGTATTTTTGCTTGATGAGATCTCATATGAGAAAGTTGGCAGTTTTAGATCAATTTAACATTTAATGTATGTATGTTGTAAGGGTAGGGTACATTTGGTAGTGTACCTTTGAGTATAAAAACTGCGGAATGCAAAAGGGCCAATTTTAACATTTGGCTTCAAGAGAAACATACTATCAAATCATAAAACTTCACCCACCTCGGTTTTATCAAATTGCTTTTTATACCCTTTGCATATAATTATACACCTTAGATGAGCACGCTTGTAATTTTATATTTGTACTGAATCGCTCTTGCGAGCGATCCTTCTTTTATTCTATAAAAATCATCCCTTAAATCTAACTTATCTATTGCTTTGTTTGTAAGACGAAGCATGTGAATGTTTATGTGTATGTGCGTTGGTAATTATTTTTCTTCGGTATTAATGATTTTTCTTCTTGTTTTGGTTTCATAACAGTTTTCCACTTAATTGTGTTTGCTGTTGTTTCTTCGACCTCGTCGAAGAGTTCTATCTGTTGGCCGCCGTCTCTTCACGGGCCTGAAAGACATCCTTGTCCTTCATCTCGATGGTGATATCGCTCTTCATTACTTGTAGTTTGAGCTGCTCGATATTTAGACCTTGTTGGTTGCTGTCCTCATCTTCTCCATTGGGTTGCTGATCCAGATTGTTGGACTCTGTTGCTGGATGCGTGGACTCCGAGGCAGCCTGAGTGTTGACCTGGGCGATAATGACATCTGGCGCTCGCTGGTGTTCTTTGAACAGACTTCCACGATTGATCGTTGAAGTCTGCTCCTTGGGGGTTTTGGGTAACCCTCAACGGCGTACGTGCTGGTTTCAGATTAGGCTGACTGATTTTCAACTTTTCTGTGAATCTGTTCCAGTTTTCACTGTGGATCTTGCATATACTGTCCCATGCTGTTGAATAGTACGAAGAACTGGTAATAAGTGAGGAGGTGAGTTTGTTTCTAGCTTCTCCTTTCAGACACGAGTTCAGATAGTACATCCTAATGGCATCTCCGAAATCTGCTTTTTCGTGAATTGCCATTTTAAACCATCCATAGAATTTAATCCACTCTTTGGGTTTTCCACTAAATGGGGGCATTTCCATTGCTGGTGTAGCTGGCTGAGGTGGTCTTGCATTCTTTAATTCTTGGAGACGCTGTTTCCTTTCCAGTCTTTCCATCATCGCCGTGGCCTTAATCCTCATCTCGATATTGTTATCGTTGTCAATCTCATTGAGCTTATACATGGTCAATACCTTTCGATGCTTCTCGACTACCACCGTCATCCTATTTTCAATCTTCGATTTATACTCCAGAATTCCATATCTGTTCAATTCCATGATGCATCTCCTAGCTTCATTAATAGCCTGGTTTAGTTTGCCTGCAAGTAGTTCCAATTGAATCGCCATTTCGAATATTGGGCTTACAGAGCCAAAATTGTCCGCTTCGGTAGCATATGTGGGCGTCGTGTACCGCTGCACATCATTTTGTACTGATGGCCCGGCGTCCTGCATGGCGTGATCACTCATATTGACCTTCAATCTCGTTATGAGTTGCGCCATTGTTTTGTCGAATATTCAAACATTCGCACCCACTTTACAGACTTTGATAAACCAAAATTGTGTATACGCTAACATCAACTTTCGCGAATATCAAACATATGGCTCGAAGGACCAAAAAATTTATAGAATTATACACCTTAGATGAGCACGCTTGTAGTTTTATAAATGTACTGAATCGCTCTTGCGAGCGATCCTTCTTTTATTCTATAAAAATCATTCCTTAAATCTAACTTATCTATTGCTTTGTTTGTAAGATGAAGCATGTGTATGTGCGTTGGTAATTACCATATGCACACATATGTGTCGGTCTAGTGGGAGGGGTGCATCGCCTGTGCATCTCAAAGGGTCCCTACGCGTAGGGTTAGATCGTCCAGACCCTTGTCAATGTGGCTATTAATATTTATGTTATTACTACGAGACATGTTTATGGGTTAGGCAAATGATATCTATCGCTAGATGTTTAGATTAGATTAAACATGAGTCCACGATCCCACGACTCACATCTAGCGATAGATATCATATCACTAAATACCCTTGCAGAGGGTATATTGAAATTGTCCAGATGTCTGTAACGCATTGAAGGAAGCATCTCCAACCACATAAAGTATATAGATTCTTGATCAGCATGACAAGCTGAGTCGATATAGCCATGTTCGTCTATCCGTCCGTCTGTCTGTTTCTATGCGATTTCCTCCGTCAATTTTAACGCTATCGTGACCAAACTTTGCACGAAGTCTTGTAGTACAAATACGCTGCACATATAGCCTGTTGGCAAATTTTTTCTCAAGTTGTCTCGTATTCCTCATTTCCAACTAACCTTACAGAAATATTTTGTAAATTTTGAATAGCTCATTGATACAACTCTTTAGGGGTTTGTATGGGGTTATTCAATCTTTGAGACTCGCTCTAGCAGGTAATCTTTTCACCGTACCCCCCAAGCCATCGCATGCACCTTTACCGTGAGATGTGGGGAAAAAGTGTCATTCTGCATTAATACCAAAATCTTTCTAATGGTGCGATAGATTTGCAAAAAAAATTTGTTTTTGTAATGGGCGCTTTCACCATCGGAAAAGTATATAATTTTGGTTGCCGTTTAATTTTTCTTTTATGAGTTTTATGAAGTGTTTCTGATACACGTGAACGTCTATTTTATCATGATGCAAGCACTCTAATATCACTACCAAGCTTAGCATTCCAACGTTACCGTCATTGTGTTTATAATATTTGCCAAATGGATGAATAGTTGCTTGGTTGTTGTTCCAATTAATGCCCTGTATAGCGTTTTGGACGACGAAAGCGAAGTTTTCGGAGAAATCACATATTACAATGCACTCATGATTTTCTAACATTTGTTTTCTATAGTTAAAGAACTCACTCTAGTTCCGTACAAAAAATGCATGAGTATGCAGTTTCTCTAAGCCAGTCCTGAGCTTAAGGAAATATTCCTTAATAGAGCTTTAGATAAATTGCAAAGTAGTTCTGTCCACTTTTGTCCATTGCTGTAAGTTATTTCATGAATTGAACTATTTTGAAACAATTTTATAATTTGATTAAAAAAATTATTGGCACCTGGGCACTTAAAGCATGTTGTAAAATAGCAATATTCTGACGGGCTAACATAAATCATTTTGCTAAGGCAATCCTGATAAGTGGTTACCTATTCGACCATATAAGCAGTTAATTTTTTCAGGTTTGCCCCCTCAATAAGTAGCTTGACATTTTCATGAATGGCTCAAACGCAAACTGAATGCGCTCCACTTTCACCTGCCAGAACACAATATTTTGGCCTAAGCGCCGCAGACTTTGGAAAACTGCTCTTTACATCTAGATAATTTTGTTGAAATAAATGGAAAAGTTCGCTTAGTCTCTTTTGCGTATGAACTCTTTTGTTATCAACTTTTACTGAGACAAAGTCTTTTCTTCCAGGCATCATTCGACAGTTCTCGTCCATTTTAGAAAATCAAAGATTTATGGAGGTTATAGATGACGCATGTGAAACAAAAAACGTTTGTTTCTGGTAGCTGACATTGGCTACCACTTTTTGCTGCACTGTCTTTACGAGGAGACATATATTGGAATGTAGCTACGCAACTAATGTAATCGGCGTTGGCTGAGTGGTTGGGTTAGCTGCCTCATATTTTAAATTTCATGGTTCGAGTCCCGGTAGAGACAGAGGCTGGTTTTCTTTATTTGTTTTCCTTCATTTTTTGTTGTTGTTTTTTTGTATGTTTTTTTTTTTTTTGGTCGACAAAAACCCTCTAAATGAACCCTCCACGAGGGTGTCGGCTGGGCAATGGACACTGTATGCACCTCGGCTTAAAGCGGGTAAAACATAGTGTCTCTTGCTCGTCTTACACCTAGGAAATGCAGTGTCCAGCTAAGGTGATGGCCAACACTACCACAACAGCACAATGTTGGGTGGAGCTGAGCCAAAGCCATGGTTAGAGGTGCCTAGCAGCAGGCATAAAATGCTATGGGGTGGTTCCCACGAACAAAAATTAACCACTATGGGTACATTAATAATGGAACACACAAAGAACCCAACTCGGGCTGGGATATCAGCCCAAACGTCGGTGGAAGGCGTGACTGCTACCACCGGCGGGCACGGTGGGGAGAGATCCCCACTTCGTGTCGCCAGCGGTCACACCTCTGTCGTGGTTGGAGCAGGCCAGGACAGTTGTACAGCTACTGCCGATACGACAAGGACCAAAGTGTGGCGCGGTACTGCAGTCGATACAGACTCGGACTGTGAATCGCATGGAGGTTCAACTAATACAGAGGCGGAAGAAAAGCTGCTGCTATCTCCAGTTCGGGCGGGGTCTAGTACCAAAAATAAGGAAAAACCCACACGAACAAAGGAGGGCATGCGAGCCCAGTATAAAGCGGCTCTCAAAATCAAGGCGAGACTGAACGGAAGCGGTGAGCTCACCCTAGAGGAGAGAAACAAGCTTGCGTGGGCCGAGCAAAAGCCGTAGCTATCGTCGACAAAAGCGACCCTAACGGCAAAATGACGCCCGAACAGTGGAAGCAAGTAGAGGAGAAGCTGTTCGAGGAAATTTTTAAAAGGATGGAAGACCCAGCAGCGCAACCTGTAGCGTTTTACGGAGCAGGCTGGCTGTATGGAGTCAAAATCCTAAGATGTAAGGACGACCCCACCCTTAAGTGGGTCTCAAGCGTCGTTGCAGACATGGGAAGCCTGTGGGAGAGTGCCCAGCTGGAGGTTGTGGACAGAACCTGCATTCCGTCCGTTCCGAAGGCGAAAGTACTCTTTCCACGGGTCACACCAAAGGAGCAGGCGCTGAAACTTCTACAGTGGCAGAATCCTGATGTGCCAACTGGAGACTGGAAGGTACTACATGTTGCAAAGGCCGACAAAAACGGGCAGCACATGGTCCTCCAGATCAACAAGGAAGCCGAGGATCTGCTCTACCCAAGATTCGGGGTGATGGCATGGGGAGTAGGTAGCGTGCACCTACGTCTCAAGAAACGCCACCCCGAGGACACTAATGAGCACACACTGAAGGCTGGAGAGGTGGAGAACGACCTCGGCATCGACATGATGGTCGAAAAAGCCAGCAGCCTCGATATTACGGGGGCAGTACAGTCTGCTGAAGAAGACGAGGATGGCGACACAACCTTGCAGGCTGACCCATCGGGACCGGCGGATGCGGACACCAGTCATGCAGTTGAAGGTCCTCCAGGTCAACTTGCATAAGAGCAAGATCGCCTCGGCGGAGCTCCTTCTAACCTTGGAGGAAGGGCCCGCAGATGTGGCTTTAGTTCAGGAACCTTGGATAGCGGCGGGAAACAAGGTCTCCGGACTAAAGTCACAAAACTACAACATCTTTTACCCCACCCCAGTAAGTAGAGCAAGGACTGCTATTCTGGTAAGAAAAGGCATCTATGCGTATTTAATGACTAGTTACAGCACGGACGATCTCACTGTTGTGGCCTTGGAGGGTGGCAGGGACGAGCCAATTCTTATGGCGTCCTGCTACATGGCGCATGAGCGAGAGGCACCACCAGCTGAACACGGAAGACTGACGGCGGAGGCAAGCTACAAGAAGCAACCCCTCGTCATCGGAACGGACGCCAACGCACAACACACTGTGTGGGGCAGCCCGGACATCAACGACAGAGGTGAGTCTCTCTAACATTTTATTATGCAAACCAGTCTAAGTGTAGAAAACGTTGGAGACGTACCCACATATGTGGGACCAACCTCAGCCAACGTCCTAGACTTAACCATGACCCTAGGGAACAGTACTCAGGCGTCAGAATGGAGAGTTCTTGATAAACCCTCCTTCTCCGACCACAAGTACATCCAGTTCAAGATACAATTTGACTATTGTCAAACTAGAAACGTCTATAGGAACCCCCGGAATACCAACTGGGTGAAGTACCTTAAGACAGTGGAATCAAAACTGCCGACGTCAACGCCCATCTGCTCGGTGGAAGATATTGAGAAGTCCGTGAAGACGCTCACTGTCAATCTCATCGAAGCATACAAAACCTCGTGTAGGCTCACAGTTACAAAAAGGAGAACCAGACCCCCCTGGTGGACCCCAGAACTGAAAGAGCAGAGGAAGGACGTCCAGGAATGCTTCAAACTCGCCAAACAAGTGGATGAAGTGATCATCTGGGAGGAGTACAAGATAAGACTTCGCTTATTCAAAAAAGAAGTAAGGAAGGCAAAGCAATACTCATGGAGAACCTTCTGCTCCAGCATAGAGAAGGTTTCGGACATCCCAACCAACTTAGTCACTCCAGGAAAAATCCGATGGGCGATCGACTCGTTCGCGAGCTACAAGTCCCCCGGTCTGGATGGCATAATTCCCGCCATGCTAAAAACGACTAAAGATTTAGTCGTACCATGGCTACAGTCCATTTTTGAAGCCTGCCTGGGGTGGGGCTATGTACCTGTGGCCTGGAGGACAGCACGTGTTGTGTTCCTACCCAAAGCGGGGAAATGCAGTCACGTGCAGCCAAAAGACTACAGGCCCATTAGCCTCACTTCATTCCTGCTTAAAACAATGTAAAAATTACTTGATCTCCACATAAGAGAAGGCATGAACCTGACCTTGGAGAACAACCAACACGCATACACGAAAGGGAAATCGGTGGAAACAGCGCTACACTCCCTAGTAGCCACCATCGAGAAAGCAATGTACCATAAAGAGTATGCCTTGGGAGCATTCCTTGACATATCTGGTGCATTCAACAACGTCTCCACGGAGGCGATAATGCGCAGCCTAAGAGCTGTATCAATACATAAGGCTTTGAACTCGTGGATATACAACCTGCTGAGCTGCAGAAGAGTACAAGCCGAGTGGGGTACCACAACCATGACGAAGGAGGCACACGGCGGCACGCCTCAAGGCGGAGTACTGTCACCCCTTCTATGGAACCTTGTGGTTAACGAACTGCTTACAAAATTTCGCAGGAAAGCACCCAAGATAACTGCATATGCCGACGACATATGCATAATTATCATCGGAAAATGTCCATCGACTCTCAGCTCAATCATGGACTCTACACTCAAAGAGATACTAAAATGGGCCACAGAAGCCGGTATTTTGGGGCTCAAAACCAAACCTTGGGTTCAGTTTTCGTGATCGTTATTTAACTAAGTTTACATAGAAACTAGTTTGTTTTGAATATTGTTATTAATGTGGCTAAAGGACCTAGAAATGTGAACAAACCTCGTTCAACTGACGTTCATGCAAATTTCTCATAAACCTGACGTGGTGGGGCAAAACGGACAATTTTTTTTAATTCAGCGCTCAAAAATACTTTAGGATCGTCTGCTATCTTCTCTGGTTAAAAAGTTGCCTTCTTTTGTAAACTTGAATAATCAATAAAAAAGACAATAACCTAATTAAATAATGAAAATAAATAAAAGGAGCAGATGATAATAAAAAAATAAAAAGATTACATGCCAGCACCAGGACTCGAACACACAACCTCCGTTCTGTAAAGAAAGCATCTGCCCTCAACACCACCGCAGACTTTGGTTGTCTCTGTAAAAATGTGAAACATAGTCGGTCATGCTTTGTTGTAATAAAATTGAAGCTATGAAACTCTTGGCGGCTTGGAAGCTTCAAAACGAAAAATAAGGGAGTTTGTATGAGACGCGGTATCTATTATATGTAGTGTCTTTGATAAAATTTTACTATTAAGTCAACCACGTCTTTTTGCATAAGGGGATTTTTCTTCGGGTTGACGTCGGCTGAAATCCCCTTTTCTTTGGCAAGAACTTTGGCAAATGTAATCATGTGCCACGGAGGCAGTCGGAAAATTATGTTAAATTTTCAAGAAAGGCCATTGAACAACAATTGTTAAGATTTATTATATTGAAATTGAGGAGATCGTTATCGTTATCGAAACCGGTAGGTCGCTTTTTGACAAGCAGCTCCGCAACATATTTAATAAAACGAGAAAAAGTCTTCAAAACATTACAAAAAGTTAATCCGCGAAGCATCCAAAGTGACTAGACATTTGCCCTGCCCATTGGCTTGTGATAAGTGACAATGTGCTGTGCCGGATTTTTTTTGGTTGTTTGCCACTTGTTTGTTTTTTGGCGCAGACCATAACCTACCCCACTCTGTGCACTTGTTGTTGTTGTAGGTGCCGGTGAAAGCTCTGCCCCGTGGACACAAATACGCAGCGAAGGACGGACAAATCCAGACCAGCCAGGTGGGAGAGTGTTTAAGCGCACTGAGGTGCATTGTGGAGAAAGTTTTAAGGCGCCAGTTCGCTTGGAATTCATAAAACTTGCATTGTTTTGATTGTTGTGCGGGAGAATGACCCTGTTTCTAGTCAGTGCTGCGCTAACAGTGCTGACACTTTAGCTACCAAGCTAGTTTTGGAATCTAGCTATAAAAATAATATTTTCAGCAGGCTATATTTTTAAATAAATTTCCCAACACAAAAAGAGTTTATAGGAAATATAGCACTGTAGAATCTAGCCGTTTTAGGGCTAGATTCGACATGATGTTTAGGCATCTATCTATTTCATTTAATTATCTTGTATTTAAATTATTTAGATGAGGCCCAAGGATGCAAACCAGCCCAAGAAAAATGGTTCTCGAGCCGCGATACGCTCGGGCTCGAGTAACTCGGGTACCTCAGCTCCGCTTGCTCGGGATGCGCAGACAGTGGCGTCTTCCAGTAAGAAGAGCTCCAGTCAGCCACAAGCGGCTGGACCTTCTGCTGGTGGAAGGCCAGTGGGTGCTTCCATCGTGAGCAATAGAGCCGCGGACTTTACCTGGCCCGATCCGACCAAACCCGGGCCATATGAAAAACGCAAGGACTTTCGTATCCTGAGACGGAACCTTACAAATCCGATGAGGGAGGATCAGACCACCAGGGAGGATTTTGCCAAAATACAGGAAGACATTGCCTGGGCGAAGATTGTGTTCCCTAATTTCTCCATGGATCAGGCTCCAAGTAGTCCACCACCGAGGGTCCATCACCCCACTGTGACTGTGCAGTCAGCCACCGCTACTGCGAAGTCGGTCCCGGCTACAACGCAAAAACGAGCAAAAACTCACGGGGCTCCACTAAAATTATCCTTTGCTGAGGTGGCAAAAAGCAAGAGGATAGTGGGAGTCGTTGACGACAGCAGCTCGAGCGGTACAATTCCGAAAAACCACTGGAAGTGGATCGAGGCGGCTGCTTGTCGAGTCATCCTGGACGTATTGCTCGAAAACCCAGGAGCACCACTCTCATGTGATAGCATCGGATGGTTTCAAGGAAACATTTGACTTGTTGCATGTGAGGATGAGCGATCGGTGGTGCTGTATATGGCTGGCAACAAGACGGACAAGATGGAGCTTGCGAACCTAGCGGCGAACATAGAGGAAGAGACGCCCAGTGCTGAGGAGATGGAAGACAAGCGCACCCCTCCAGATGAGGGACGCTGCGGCTACATCTCGGGAGGGTCGGACTATGGTCCATCCTTTGGGCGACTCTACACGGAGCAAGAGCTTCTCCAACCCGAGGAAGCCGATGCTACATTGACGGAGGAGGGTGCAATTAGCAACAATGAGGCAGGTCCTTCAAATTAACCTGCATCACTCAAGAGCAGCAACCGCTGCACTTCTACTTCGCCTGGAAACAGGCGTTGTAGATATCGTATTTGTCCAAGAGCCGTGGATTTCTGGAGAAAGAATCAACGGCTTGAGGACACCTAAGTCTCTTTCAAACCCACGGTAAGGGAAAAATACGCACTTGTATTTTCACAAAAAATCATTTTAACACCCTCTTACTTCCCCATCACCACGGTCAGCCTGACATTGGGGGAGAGAACATTCAAGCTGGCCTCTTTCTACATGGCTCACGACACTGAGAGCAAACCACCACCAGAAAAACTAAAAGCCCTGATTGCAAACAGCAGGAATAGCCGCACTAGCCTCATACTAGGGGGTGATGCGAATGCCCACCATACACAATGGGGCAGCTCTGATATTAATGAACGTGGTGAGTCACACTTTAATTATCTTCTTAGCACCAATATGGTTATCGCCAACGAAGGTAGCGACCCCACCATTATCATAAACGAGAGCATAAGTTAACGTCGGCCCTACCCGTTACTCAGCTCAGCTCGGATAAGTATGCAACATTTTTTTTAACTCGGCCATTTATTTTTTGATCCTTTTGAAAATTTGTAAGATTGTAGATATTGGCCACATAGACTACACTGCAAAATCTGATATCTTAAAAATTGTGGGAGTTATTAAATATTTTTTATTGGGGGGGCGGGAGGGGGCGTGGCCAAAATTTGAAACAAACTTGATCTGCCTACAGACAATACTAGCTTACGTATAAAATTTGGTTGCTCTAGCTCTTCTAGTCTCTGAGATCTAGGTGTTCATACAGACGGACGGACGGACGGACAGACGGACGGACCGACAGACGGACGGACGGACAGACGGACGGACAGACGGACATGGCTATATCAACTCGGCTGTTGATGCTGATGAAGAATATATATACTTTATGATATCGGAGATGCTTCATTCTGCCTGTTACATTCATTTGCACTACTTTAGTATACCCTTTTTACTCTACGAGTAACGGGTATAAGAACCGAAAAGAGGTGTTGGACATCACTCTCATTTCGGAGGACTTATGTGACCAACTTGTGTCCTGGAAGGTCCTAGCAGAGCACTCTTTTTGGGACCATCGCTACATAGAGTGCATATTTAGCAATAAATGCCCTCCCCCCATGAAATTCCAAAATCCTAGAAGAACCAACTGGGTAATTTATAATAAATTTTTAACAAAAAATATTGAATCCGTTCCGCCGTTTACACCAAACACCGAGTAACAAATAGATGAACTGGTCAACACGCTTACCAGCGCGTACTCTAAATCATTCAATAGGGCCTGTCCCCCTAGAAAACAAAAATCCACTCACAAACCTCCATGGTGGAGCACCGAACTAGATAAACTTAGAAAGGATTGCAGACTTACCTTCAATGCAGCCAAGTATAATGACCATACCACCTCATGGGAATTATACAAGAAAAAACTCAGTATATATAAAAAAGCCCTAAGAAATGCTAAACGCACCCCTTGGGCTAATTTCTGTAGCAATATAGAATCAACTTCTGACGCATCGCGTCTTAGGAAGATCTTGGCCAAATCACCTGTTTCGCCAGGTCTCATACAAAAGGAAGACGGTACCTGGACTGACTCCAGTGAAGAATCGTTGGATCTCCTGCTGACCACACACTTTCCAGTATGTTCTAGCACGCCACAACCGATAATTAGGCAACCAGACCTTGTAAGACTAAACTATAGCGATATCGTTACAAAGGCCAGAATTAAATGGGCCATCGATACATTCGAGCCATTTAAGTCACCAGGGCCAGACAATATATTTCCAGCGCAGCTACAAAACTCTTTGGAGCACACCATGGCGTGGATATATACGATTTTCACAAGCTGCCTTAAGGCGAGCTATATACCTATAAAATGAAGGGAAGCTAAAGTGTATTAATACCCAAAGATGGTAAAGCCTCACATGCAAAACCCGACGACTATAGGCCAATAAGCCTATCCTCATTTCTTCTCAAAACACTTGAAACATTAATTGACGCCCATCTAAGGCAGACTATCAACCATTCCCTACTAGCAAATACACAACATGCTTACTGTAAAGGCAGATCCACCGAAACTGCCTTACACTCCTTAGTTTCGAGGATTGAAAAATCTCTAGAAATAAAAGAATACTTTTGGCAGCATTTCTAGACATACAGGTGCATTTAATATTGTCCTACCCGGGGCCATCACCTCTGCCTTGGCGTCTGTGGGAGTGGACGTGCCGCTGGTGGAATTCATCAACCTGATGCTCTCAAGTAGAGCAGTGAATTCTAGCCTTGGCGGTGCGTCCGCTCGCAGATTCGTCCATCGAGGCACTCCGCAAGGGGGTGTTCTCTCCCCGTTTCTTTGGGTCGTTATAGCCAACCAACTGCTGCGCCTCATGGAGGCGGAGGGACATGTGGTGGTAGCTTACGCGGTCGACATTGTCATTTTCAAATGTGGAATCTTTCCACAAACCTTATGCGATCTTATGCAGACCGCATTGGCGATACTTTCTGAGTGGGCGTCTACTTGCGGCTTGGGCGTAAACCCGAAAAAAACGGAACTAGTCCTCTTCACACGGAGATTCAAAGTTCCGGTCTTTATCCCTCCTAGACTTAACAATATAAGTCTGGAGTTCAAAAAAAATGCCAAATACCTGGGCGTAGTTCTGGACAGGAAACTACTACGGCATGACAATGTCACAGAGCGAGTAAAGAAGGCATACATTGCCCTCTTTTCATGCAAGCAGGCGGTAGGCCGAAAATGGGGTTTTCCCCCAAGTAATTGTTCATTGGCTATACACAGCCATAGTACGTCCCATACTGCTCTATGGAGTTTTAGTATGGTGGCCAGCACTCGGGAAACAATCAGTCCTGAACACCTTACATAAAGTACAGAGAAGTGCGGAATTATGCATGAGCGGCGCCCTCCGAACCACCCCAACGGAGGCGCTTAACACCATATTTCATCTTCTTCCTTTAGACTTAACGTCAAAAAAGATAGCGAGCATCACAGCCCTGAGATTAAGAGAGTCTGAAGCCTGGAACGCGGGCAACTCGGGACACTCAACCATACTCAGCCATCAAACCGCGGTTCCCGCCGTTACAGATTACTGCATACCTACGACGTCATTCCAGAAACTTTATGACGTCAATATCCCTAGTAGACTCGACTGGGAGAACTTACCACATAGCAGAGCTAATGCCATTAACATCTACACTGATGGATCTAAGCTCGACAACAAAGTAGGAGGGGGAGTTTTCTCCGCCGACCTAGATATGGAAGTATCTTTCCGACTCCCTGACCATTGCAGCGTGTACCAAGCAGAACTGGTGGCCATCCAGGAGGCCGCCAAATATCTCAGCACACTCATGGTCGTAGAAAGGAATATATACATCTACTCAGACAGTCAAGCAGCTCTAAGGGCGCTTGACTCTTACACCAATAATGCTAAAACGCTCACGGAATGCCGTAGATCCTTAAATGAGATCGCTCGGCATCTCTGTATCCACCTTATCTGGGTGCCTGGTCACCGCAACATTGAGGGTAACGAGTCAGCCGACAGGCTGGCTAGACAGGGCACTACCATCCAGCTCCTCCCGGAGAAGAGCACGATAGGGATGCCCTTGGCCTCATATAAACTAATCACAAGAAATGAAACCTGGCGCCTGGCTACTGAACGATGGAACAACCTTCCGGTTTGCGCTGTAGCTAGGGTCACGTGGCCCACGTTCGACCTAAAACGTACCACAAGCCTTTTACGCCAAAGTAGAGGAAACATATCACTTCTAGTCGGAGCCCTAACGGGTCACTGCCTTATCGGTAGACACGCAGCACGCTTGGGCGTCGCTTACAACGACTTCTGTAGAAGCTGCAAGAGTGAGGAAGAAGAGGAAACATTACCGCATCTTATATGCCACTGCCCAGCACTTAGTAGGAGGAGACTCAACACACTTGGCCACCCCTTTCTACTCAACCTCTCGGAACTATCTGAGATAGAGATTCCGTCTCTACTAAAATTTTTACTGATTTCACAATGGTTTAATCGGGAGGAACCCCCCCTGGTTTAAATAGGGAATATATATGGTATCGCAATGGGCCTATCTTGGCCTAAGTGAAGGGACAATTTTATTGTCCCTAGCTATTTCAACCTAACCTAACCTAATATTGAAATTGTTTTCTGCAACAACCGTAGATGTATCTTCACCACCTTTCTAAGGCCTCCTTTTGGATGACTTTCGTTTTTGAAAGGACGAAAACATCTCTCCGGACGCATTTTTAATAATTTTTTCTTTTTCATAAAGTGTGGTTCTCAATTCGCTTTTCCGCTTTTAAATAGTGTGATCAAACTTTCAAACCCTAAAGTTGCCAAAAATCATTGTTATTGAAGTAAAAAACCTAGTGGTTAATGGCTGGCTGGATGGCTTCAGTATTAATTGTTATTTAAAATTTTACGGAATTTTAATCATTTTTAGCAGACTCTTCAACAAATATATACAATTACTTATAAAAATTATATATTGTGTTTTAGGCACCGTAATATAGGTTATGCATAGGGAAATAAATTGTATACTCTTAGAAGAATAATGGTGGTTAACACTGAGAGAAAATTATATGTAATGTATTATATATGTATGTTTTAGCAACAATTATTTAATATTATTAAGTAATAAAAATGTTTATTAAAATAGGATCTAAGTAGGTGTAGTAAATTGCCCTTTTCTTCCACTTTTTGGTTTTTTTTTATTTTTGAAATTGATTCTAAAATGAATTAAAAAAAGTTGTGCAAAACTGCCAATTTCGTTTTGGTGGGCATGTCAAGATTTAATTTCGAAAAAAAATTTTTGGATTTTAGATTTGGATCAAATTGCAAAGTTGTGTCACCGCAATCAAAAAAACATTTTAATAATTCAGAATATAGTACTAAAATTCGGCTTTGGCAACCGATGGTACCAATATCGGCACAAGTGTCTCCTACTTTGAACCAAAATGTTGCTCAAACATTTCGAAGATACAAAAAATCAACATCGAAATTTCTCCCAATTGTATATTTTTTAACATTTAAATGTAGGTTTTATTGCAATACTTACCGTTAAAGTTTATACAGTTATGCTGAAGGACAGCTCTATTATTATCGCAGTTGTTACTTTTTTTGCACTTCAGTTTTTTATTGACATCAATTGCCTCTTGTAAGCTTCGGTTGAAGTCGGTAAGGAGTCTCGATAAGTCATTATGAGGTTCATGCTTTTTCTTGTTTTGTTGGTTAGCAAGAGACGCGTTTTTGCCAACATAAGTCTTTGTTTCTATTTCGGGGCGACATAGCCTTAAATGCTTAACTAAATCCAGTGCATTTGGGTCTTTCTCCTTATTGCTACAAAATAATGTCTGGCAATCACAGTGGTCGTCCCAAATGGAACTTGACGCAGTAGTATTATTTTCGAATCCTTGATTTGAAAGATCAATTTGCATAAGCATATTTGATTTTTTGTTGTTTGGTGGAGGATTTAGTTGAGTTTGTACGAAATACTGTTCGTTATCAAACATGTCATCAGTTGAACTGATTTGTACCACAGTTTTTAATTTTTTTCGAACAGCCAATAAAAAGTTATATGGATACCTTTGCACCTGATTTGGTCCTAACCAAAATGGCCGTTTCAAAGTACTCTTTTTGGTGTGCGTTAAACTCTTTATAAGACTTTCTTCAGATCGAAAATGTTTTTCATTCCTCCATTGCTTTTTGTACATTAAAAATTTGAAGATCAAATTAGTTATTGAGAATGTGTGTTTGTCAATGGCGTTTTCGTTTGGTTTGGATAGTTCTAAAGTCTGTCCGATATGTTTTTGATAATTTTCGACAAATTTTTTAATTTTTAGCCCAGAGACTGAAGAGATTGACTGATTGCATCTACTTTCCTCGGTTGCTTTCTCTGCTAATATTTTTCTTTTTCGTAAATCGATATATTCGTGGGAGTCAGAGCTTGATTGATTCCTTGGATGTGAGGAGATTGTCGCCACTGACTTTAATAAGTTGCGCAATTTCTGCTCCTTTTGCCGATTTTTCTGAATGTTTTTTAAAAGCAATATTCTCGATTTCTTATTTAACTGTTCAAGTCGTTTCTTTATATGTTCTCTATTGGCTATAGTTTTATTTGAACTGGAGGTCTGTGAGTGATCAGTCGGTTTCTCATCAAAATTTCGTTGCTTGAGTTCAATGTAATTAATTCCCGTAGCTTTACTGCTAGGACTCCGGAGTACATCTTTATTTGAAGAAGAACGATTTAAGTTCCTTTGTCCACATTCCAATAATATGTCTTTGTTTTCAAAATGTGTCATTTTTTTCCTTCAACATAGTAAGTAAGTAAGTAAGTGGATAAATTGTTGACTAATTCCAGCGTATGATGGATTGAATCTGAAAATATACGACAAGCATAAGTTTTGTAATCGGCATACAAATAAAGTCTTAGTGGTATCCCAAATAAAATGTGTGACATAGTTCTATGGTCACTAGATAAAGTCCAATTAAATTGTACGACTTAAAGTCACTAAATAAAGAGTTACCATTTTCAATTCGTAAAATATTTTTAAAAAATGTAGACTTCATCTAATAGCCACAGATATACATAAACATTAAGGCTTCAGGTGCCAAGTTCGCAAAACTTGATTTTGACCAAATTGTTCGAATCTGCTTGAAAGCACATAATGGCCGAACAGAGTATGATACAACAGTAAAGGTAGGGTGCTTGCAGAGTGCGTCATCGCGCAAAAGCTTAGAACTTAAAATAAAAATTAGGCGCCGCTCCTTCTTTGTTGTATAGGCTGATTTCCAGAACAACTGAAAGCTCTAATATGGTCAGAAAGTCCTAAAAAATTCCTGAAATAGGTGCCACAGAGTAGGGTCATACTGATTTGCCGGCCGCTTGTACTCAAACAGCGTTTATTAAATTCAAGTTCAAGCAATTTTAAAATCATATTACAGCTTTTAAAGTCGAATGAGATACCACCACAAATATGGGCGACATCGTGAACTCTGCTGCTGCAACTGATTCTTGGCAGATACTCAAACTTAGAAGGTTATTACAATTAAAATTAATAAATGGGTCGATTTTATATGCAAATTCATTTATTACTTCTGGTACCTTTTTGTTGAGACTCGCTTTTGCATCCAATTTGTTCCATGTTGTCCGAAAAAATGTGCTGCAAGTTATTTATTTTCAATTTAGTTTCACCAAATCGGCTGTGCTTGCAATTCACACGATCTATCGATGTGATACCGCTACGCTTATTTATGTTCTCTTCTGGAAATCAATAAATGAGACTAAATAAATTGCTCATCAGCTGTTTAAAACTGTTTTTTTTATATGAAGTTCGACATAAAAGTTTATTTTCGTGCGTTCTGAAAATCAACCGTATCATAGAAAAGAGCAAGCAATAAAACCAAAAAGTTTTTGACTTAGAAACGAAAGCTTAAGCTCTTGCTTGTAGGAAAGTGACGCTTGCCCCACGAAAGCTTTTTTAAGAACTTTATAAAGCTTGCTCCACCGCACCTTGGGCCAGATTTCAGTTTGGGCGGTATAAATTAAAAATCATTATGGAAATAAATCGTGGTTTTAATCAAATGTTCTTAAAGAGCATATATTAGGCATGTTAAATCCACTTAGGATTTTAATATCAGTGCAGCCCTGGATTTTTATCAGGGCTGCAAAGTCAAGTGTTTGTTCAGCTGCTTGTTGTGTAAAAAAAAAACGAGAGTCGGTCACTCAACTTTAAGCTTGTGCCAATTTATCACCTTTGAGTAAAAATTGAATGTAAAATATGGAAATTAACGGCAATGGTATGTAGAATGTGAAAATGAAACGAATTGTGTGTTGTTTTTGTGAAATGTTGTTTTTGTTTATCGGTTTGTTACGTTCTTATTTAGAAAATTAAGGTGAATTGTGGAGTTTAAACTAAATTTCTGACAATTTCTGTCAAAAAGTAAATATGTAGAGATTGACCTTAAGGTAGTAGACCGGTGTGATGGGCCAAAAAAATCGATTTATTTTTTTTTACATTTTTCGGAAGAACCACATTTTAAAAATATGCTCTTAAATTTTCAGACCGAAATTTAGAATATTTCCAAAGTTACAGGCAAAACAAGAGAGCGCGCCGTAGAATGTATGAAAGTGTGTTGACACGCCAGCGGCAGCTGCTCTGACCGTTCCCTCTTTTATTGTCCTTCCAACCTTTATTATTTAAAGAAACCAAGGTATATCTAATGCTAATGACGATTTTGAGGAAACAGAAGGATTGCTGTATGCACCGGGCTTAGCTGATTAAATAATGTTAGTATTATTTGTTGCGAAAACTTGAAACGCGTTTTTCTCGAAACCATGTTTTTGAAATTTCGAGGAAGCACTGACTCAAAACTTTTCAACCGATTTGGCTCAAAATTTAACTAGTTATTCTACATACACATTTCTAAATAACTAACCATTAAAACATTTAATTTTTTAATAATAAATTAATTTTTTTTATTATGCATATTATTGGTTAGTTCATTAAAATAAGGTCTACACAATAATAATCTTTATGATTTTTTCATTTCGGATGACTACGGAAGGCTGAGTGCTTCCCCGAAACAGCTCATCATTCTTTAGAGGACTCCACTTTGACATTACATATTGTAAATAAATGAATGGAAAACTAAATAATATAAAAATTTTTGTATCACTTAAAGTACTAAAACAAATATGTAAAAGTTACAAAACGATCGTATATTATTTACTAGTTAAAAAAAGGTCACGAAAAAAGTCGAAATTTCGGCCGTCACACCGGCCTACTACCTTAAAGTGTTCTTCCCATCGTGTTATTAATGCTTTTTGTGGCTTTGCGCACATTCACTTGACATTTGTAGATAAGTTTGAGTTAAGTCATGCAACTCTGTTTAATGTATAGAATGCAAACAGCCGAAATGCCCTCGCCAAGCATTTCATTTTTCAGAAGCTTAAGGAGCATGCAGTGAGCACAGAAAAGAGAATGAAGCTGACACAAAAATTAAAAACTTTGAGGTTTATTTAAAAAAAGCGGTCGAAAAACACAATCCGCTGTTTGGCTAGAGTTGTATGTTCTTGCAGTTCTTTGTTCAGACCTAAGCAGAAGGAATAATTAAATTCATCCCTACATTCATGCATGTTTCAGTACTTCCTATATAACTCACTTATGAGTTCAGTAATGAAATATATCTAGTACTTCCCATTTAACTCACTCATGAGTTCAGTACTGGAATCAGCTAAGATCATGAAGTATTTAGTAGCACATGTCTGTGTTAAATTCATGGCTGAAACTCATATAAAGGATGCCATGAGTTCAGTATCAATCCTTCCACTTCATGGCTGATTCAGCTAAGATTCAGATCTGAGCCGAACTGAAGGGGCATTATACATTATTTAATAGGTACTAGCTATCCAAAATAACTGGGTTGCCAACACAAACCATAAAGATATTTTGGATTAGGTTATATTTTGCCATGTGCATGGAGTTTCTAGTACGCGCTAACGACAGCGACAAAGAAAACCGCTTTCTGTCATTTCAAGAATTTTTGCCTTCTCTCGTCCGAGACGCCTCAAACATTATTATATTCGTTTATTTCTTTTATTTTTTTGTGGTTAATTAATTAATTTCAAATAGATATACATACGTTTTATTATTCATATCACACTAACGAGAAATATAATTTCATTCGGAATTCTTTCTTTTGAATTAACAATTATTTAATATTTTGTGGTCCCACACTTGGCTTTAATTTCGCATTTGACGCTATTTTGCATTGAATCGTATAAAGCATTTAAATATTCATCCTTTATTTCCTCAAACCATACTTTTTTTATAGTTTCCATTAATTTAACCATAGTTTTTGGCATCCGCTTTCCAATTTTCGTGCTCATAAGACCCCAGACATTCTCTATGGGATTGAGGTCAGGACTGTTACCTGGCCTACTAAGAACTTAATACCCAATACCTCCTTTAAAATGAATATCAGTCGTTTAAGAAAAGTCAAAAGTAATTAAAGAAAATTATTAAACCAACACAAAGTCAAATAATAACTTACAGACAGCGTCCGACGACAAGGTGCAGAATGGTCCTGAAATATGGGCTCTTGTTCCCTCTCAGTAACGGATTCAATACTAGGAACTAGTCCACTGAAAATAACCAGGGCTGCAAACCCAAAAATATTTTGGGAGCTCCGGCTCGCGGGTTCGAACTAAAATTAAAAATGGTTTAGGTTCAGAATCTTGAGGTTCAAGGTTTTTGGGCAACGGTTTTGGTTCGAACCTTGGTTCAGCCCATGCTTAATACAAGTTAATATAGTAATCGACCTAAAAACGAAATAAACTGTATGGAAATTGCGTCGATTTCCGTAACAAAAGTGTTTCCACAGTAATGTTAAGCTCTTATTTTGTGAATAATTCAGTAAGCTTTGGAGAAAAGGATCTTAAAAAACAGAGGCTAGGGATTCTAATGGTAATTCTGAACATTTATATGGTTGCTTACATTAAACCTTCCTGCCGATTGAAAGACTCAGTCTTCCAGAACCATCATGATAAGAGAAGAAGTTGCTAGGAAATAGGTCAACTTTTTTCATGTCTTTAATAATTGTTGAACCGAACCGAAATTATAGGTTCGGAACAGGTTCAGGTTCAGCTTTAATACCTTAAGAGGTTCGGTTCGAGGTTCGAACCGGTTCGGTTCAAAACCGGTTTGTAGCCCTAAAAATAACTTTTTCATACTTCATAAAAGAGTATTTTTTGAAAATATTTAAGCGAGCACTTGCAAGGGTATAAAAACTTCGGCACAGACGAAGTTAGCTTATCTTTCTTGTTTGTATTCACCGTTCCCTGAAGCATTAAAAGCGATTCAGATTTATGTTTGGATATGCATCCCCATATCATTATATAAGGCGAATGCTTTACAGTTGCAATGCAGCAGTTATCGGAATATCGATTCCCTGTTCTACGGCGATCTTTGGGGGAGCCATCGGGTCCTTTCAAATTGAATTTGGATTCATACGAGAATATAATTCGTGACCACTCAAACTCACCCCAATTTTGCTTATCCTTCGCCCATTTTAAGCGAGCATTCTTCATTCGAAGATTTAGAAGTGGCTTTTTGGCAGGTGCCCTTGCCATTATAGGTGATGGCTGAGAGTGACAAGCCACTCTCCCACTTAGGCCACATGGGCCCGTTGCGATACCATATCTTCCTTGTTAATCCCTATTATACCCTAGGGTGATCTTCGGTACTGAACCATTGTGTGGACAGAATAAATTTTAATAGGGCTGGGATTTCTATTTCGGATATCTCTGACAGGTTGAATAGGAGGGGCTGACCAAGAAACCTAAGTCTCCTCCTACTTAAAGCGGGGCAATGACACGGAAGGTGCTATATCGTTTCCTCCTCTTTCTCAAATCTGCAGCTTCTACAGAAATCGTAATGTTGTACGCCTAGGCGTAATGCGTGTCTGCCTATAAGACAAAGACCCGTCAGGGCCCCTACCAGAAGTGATAAGTGTTCCCTTCTGTAACGTAAAAGTGTGTTAGTACGATTAAAGTCAAATGCTGGTCCCGTTAGTCTCACTACCGCACAGGTGGAAAGGTCTTTCCACCGGTCCGTGGCGAGGCGTAGTGTTTCGGTTTTTTTGTGAAGCTTGAAGGTAGCCATAGCCATTCTGTCCGCAGAATCGTTTCCATATATGTTCCGGTGTCCAGCCACCCATATTAGGTGAATACTGAAGTGTCGGCCAATATCGATCAGAGATAAGCGGCATTCAGTGAGCGTTGACTGTCTGAGTATATAAATACGTTTCCTTCCAGGTCGCTAAACCCACAGTCATACGTTTCCTTCCTTTATCGTGAGTGTGCTGAGGTAGATGGCAGCTTCCTGGATGGCTACCACTTCCGCTTGGTACACACTAGTGTTGGGAAAACCATCGATTGAGAATTTAGCTAACCATCGATTGTTGTCACCCCCAAATCGATAGTACTGTGCACAATTTCAACAACTTTATGATATAATAAATTAAAAATAAAATTACATGGAAAATCTAAGCAAGAGGCATCAACAATATGAAACAGAAGCTTTTTGATGAATTCAAATGCTGCTACTTAAGAAGCTTGTAGCTTTGGTTCTACTTTGCGCAGACGACCTTCTGATATTAGAAGATCTGTCAACTTAGTTATCATTTTTTGATAGTACACAATTATGTTCTTGAAGCAGCAAATCATCTTGAAACTCAAAAAGGTGTGCCCCGTGCTTCTTGAAAAAAAAAAACAAATACCAGACTCACCCGATTTGGACCCGATATTTAGGAAGGACGGATTCCGGTGTGGTAGCTGGCCTCCCTAAAAGCTTATACTCCCGAACAACTGCCAGCACCGTCATATGCTTCGGCTGAACTTGACGACCCTTCCACTAGTCCACTAATTAAACTGTTAAATACTAAACATTTTTCCAACATAAGATCCAAAAAAGTGGATTAAGTCTCTACGAGATTACCTGAAGCAAAGCAATTCTCAAAGAATTCCCGAAAATGTAAGCCGTCTGTTATTTTAAAAGAAGAACAATAGCCTTTTTATTTTCGGAATTCATGAGTTATTCTGATATATCCCAGTGGCGCAAATGATCATTATTACGTCCATTATTAATGCATTACCTCTCGCCTTTATGCATTCAAAAACCCAATACAACCTGCCTTACTTTCTTAAGAAATGGCCAAATTTTCCGCACGGTACATGAGTTTATTGAATTTTGTAATGCAGAAAGTAATGACGTGCCGAAGTTTCTTTCGGGTCTCCATTACACAAGCGTATTCTTTTACCATATTGTAATGCAGAAATTCTCGAGCCATTACAAATGTGCTGAAAAAAAATCTCATAGGTAATGCACATACATTGTGGCTCGTGCGTAATGCATTATTTCGACCGACCACATTCAGCCCAGCGCCACTGGGATGTTACCTATTAGATTAAAGTATTTTCTAGGTTGCTATTACATATGAAATTGTTATGGAATTAAAAATGTATGTTTTGAATGTTGTTAATTATTTGTTGATATGTTCAAAACCTATGTTTTTCGATAGCACTATCGATACTATCGACTGTGTACACTGTCGTTGTGCAAACTATCGTTTTGCGGTCGTTTATGTTGTCATTCCAGAGTAGTTCCGGTTCCAGAATGACTCCCAAGTATTTGGCATTGTGATAAAATTCGAGGCTTACTCCATTGATTTTTGGAGATATAAGATTAGCAATTTAGTACTTTCTGGTGAAGAAAATAAGTTCTGACTTGACTGGGTTCACGCCTAGTCCGCAAGTTGTTTTACACTGGGCAAGTGTTGTCAGTGCGGTCTGCACGAGGTCTACCACATTTAAAGACAGCAGTATCGTCAGCGTAGGCCACCACCACAACTCCCTCCGCTTCCATAAGTCGAAGCAGTTGGTTAACTGTCACTGTCACGATCCATAGTAGCGGAGGGGGTTCACCTCCTTGGGGCCGTAACACCTCCGAGTTGCATGTACACCGTCCTGCTGGTTAGCAATTGGTCGAAGAATCGAATCAGAGGTATATCTGCTCCCACATTTGCTTAGGCAGAGGTGACGGCATAAGGTTGTACGTTATTAAGGGCACCTTCTATGTCGAGAAATGATACTAAAGAGAAGTCTCCCACTTCAAAAGATTTTTCAATTTTTGAGACCAGGGCAGGGCGGTGGACCTTCCCTTGCTGTATTCATGTTCCGAATGTGCTAAATGCGAGTGGTTTAAGTTTGCCTTAGGTAGACATCTATAAGTCTCTCAAGGGTTTTAAGGAGAAACGAGGATAGACTGATTGGTCTATAGTCGTTTGGATTTACCTGCTTCTGTATGAAGACTACTTTGGTTTCTCCCAATCTAGTGGTTGACAGCTCACAAAGATCATGTGAAGCCAGTCCATTGGGTTATACCATGATGTGTATTGGTGGTGTATTGTAATTGGGCAGGCAATATGCTAGCAGGACCTGGCGATTTAAATGACTCGAACGAGTCGATTGCCCACTTAATAATGGTCACTGTGACAATAATCTTGTTGTATTGTAGAGTCAGGTTTGTTGGCCTAACAATTAGTGTTGAGTTTACGGAGCATTCAGGGAAAGGAGGGAGTGCTCAGTAGAAGATCTATGTACTTTTCGCTGGAATTGGTCCAGGATGCTATTTGTATTAGCCCTGGCAAGGTTGGTGAGCTAGCCGGGATCTTCCTAAGGCGAGATGCGTCAGAGGTTGAATCTATATTACTACAGAAGTGGGCCAAGAGGTGCGTCTAGCCCGTCTGGTAGTTTTTTTGTAAATGCTTAGCTTTTGTTTATACAACTCCCAAGCGGTAGTTTGGCCGTTGTGTTTAGATTCGTTAAATGTATGTCGGCACTCTTTCCTGAGCTTATCTAGCTCCGCTCACTGAGCTTTCATCGAAATTAGTTTTATCCGCTATTTTGTTCAGCCAATGCAATAACTCTTGCTTTGCAGCCAGAGTCAGTTGTTTCCCTTTAGCCATAATTTCTAAAGAGCTCTAAGAAAAAGTTCAGCAAAATGTGCTTTTAGCAGCTGGGACGCCGAAATTGACGTTGAATGATATTTGGGGAAACCCCGAAGTAGAGATGGCAAAAATGCATGACATATCAGAGTGCGGCTTTTTTTTTGTCGCTGGCTGTATATATGTAGTGTAGGTGTAGTCCATGGCAAAACGAGTGCCTTCGTAAGGTAGTCTACTCGGCTGCCTTTGCTTTCGGGTTTACTAGCTCTTTTGCCAGTGCACGTTTGCTTGTCAAAGTGGAAGGTTGGTTACATACATACATACATCATACAAGAGCTAGTTTGGCAGCCGAGTAGACTACCTTATACACAAGCACTTATTTTGCCATGGTGTAGTCCTGAAACACTTCTTACACTTTGCATTACAAATCGGTGTGTTCATGTACAAGCATGAGTTGGCATGGTTTCCTATATAAACACTGATTACTTGTAACAATTGTGTTGTATGATAATGACATATACTTACGCGAAATAACGAAAAAAAAATTAAATAAAGGTGTGAGAACCAACAACACGTTCTGTTGTAGTTTGTTTTGTTTATAAATACTTGTAAGCACATACATCTGAACTAGCTTAAATGAACTGTTGCAGTCAACTAGTTATTCAAGTTTTAGCGTCTTACAGGAACGTGGAAATAGAACAAAGGCATTGACATTAATTAAGGGGGGTTATGGAATAGTGTGGAAAAAAACACACATTTTAATATTTTTTTTGACGAAACTACTAAATATTTTGCAATGCTTTTTTTTTATAATATTGTTCAGTAACGTTTGAAGTATTTTTTCGAGATTTTGTGCGAAAAAATATCGAGAAACAACGGAGTTACAGCCACTTTTGGTAGGCCACGTCAGTTCTTAAACTCCTTACGGTAACACGGATTAAAAATCTTAGCATTATCGGAAACACATGGGAAAATAAAAAAAAATGTTTGGAAGTATATCTCCCAACCAACGATGCCCTTTTAAAATAAATGTTTTTTTTTTCATTTTTTTACGGTCAGTTAAGTTATAAATACGGTTAGAAGCAAGAAATAAATACATGGGAATGTAGTCACCAAAGTCAAAATTTGTGAAAAAACCAATTTTATGGTACCTAAAAAAAATTATTTTTATTTTTATTTTGTCAATTTTCTTCAAAATTTTGATCACAATTCTTAAGAGAAGGTATATCTAATTAATCATTAAATTGTTTATTCTCTTCTAAATAATCTTCAATATTGGGACCAAAATCCAATAAGCTTAACATTTCGGAGCTATAGCTATTTGCTTCCAAATCCTTTCGTGATTTTACGTGTCTTAGCGATGATATTAGAGGATCTGAAGAGGCCGACAGCATGTTAAAAAGGTCTTAATTCTGCCTTTTCCGCGAAATCTTGCATGTATTCGTGTATCTGAATTTTTTATAGTCTTTGTTTCTGCATTCCTGTGCTTCTTTCGATAACTCACTAATTGGTAAACATTGATAGGTTAGGTTAGGTTGAGATGGCTAGGGACAATAAAATTGCCCCTTCACTTAGGCCAAGATAGGCCCATTGCGATACCATATATATTCCCTATTTAAACCAAGCGGGGGTTTCCTCCCGAATAAACCATTGTGAAATCAATAAAAATTTTAGTAGAGACGGAATCTCTATCTCAGATAGTTCCGAGAGGTTGAGTAAGAAGAGGTGGCCAAGTGTGTTGAGTCTCCTCCTACTAAGTGCTGGGCAGTGGCATATAAGATGCGGTAATTTTTCCTCTTCTTCCTCACTTTTGCAGCTTCTACAGAAGTCGTCGCGTGTCTACCGATAAGGCAGTGACCCGTTAGGGCTCCGACTAGAAGTGATATGTTACGTTTAAGGTCGAACGTGGGCCACGTGACAATAGCTACAGCGCAAACCGGAAGGTTGTTCCATCGTTCAGTAGCCAGGCGCCAGGTTTAATTTCTTGTGATTAGTTTATATGAGGCCAAGAGCATCCCTATCGTGCTCTTCTCCGGGAGGAGCTCGATGGTAGTGCCCTGTCTAGCCAGCCTGTCGGCTGACTCGTTACCCTCAATGTTGCGGTGACCAGGCACCCAGATAAGGTGGATACAGAGATGCCGAGCGATCTCATTTAAGGATCTCCGGCATTCCGTGAGCGTTTAAGCATTATTGGTGTAAGAGTCAAGCGCCCTTAGAGCTTGACTGTCTGAGTAGATGTATATATTCCTTTCTACGACCATGAGTGTGCTGAGATATTTGGCGGCCTCCTGGATGGCCACCAGTTCTGCTTGGTACACGCTGCAATGGTCAGGGAGTCGGAAAGATACTTCCATATCTAGGTCGGCGGAGAAAACTCCCCCTCCTACTTTGTTGTCGAGCTTAGATCCATCAGTGTAGATGTTAATGGCATTAGCTCTGCTATGTGGTAAGTTCTCCTAGTCGAGTCTACTAGGGATATTGATGTCATAAAGTTTCTGGAATGACGTCGTAGGTATGCAGTAATCTGTAACGGCGGGAACCACGGTTTGATGGCTGAGTATGGTTGAGTGTCCCGAGTTGCCCGCGTTCCAGGCTTCAGACTCTCTTAATCTCAGGGCTGTGATGCTCGCTATCTTTTTTGACGTTAAGTCTAAAGGAAGAAGATGAAATGTGGTGTTAAGCGCCTCCGTTGGGGTGGTTCGGAGGGCGCCGCTCATGCATAATTCCGCACTTCTCTGTACTTTATGTAAGGTGTTCAGGACTGATTGTTTCCCGAGTGCTGGTCACCATACTAAAACTCCATAGAGCAGTTTGGGACGTACTATGGCTGTGTATAGCCAATGAACAATTACTTGGGGAAAACCCCATTTTCGGCCTACCGCCTGCTTGCATGAAAAGAGGGCAATGTATGCCTTCTTTACTCGCTCTGTGACATTGTCATGCCGTAGTAGTTTCCTGTCCAGAACTACGCCCAGGTATTTGGCATTTTTTTTTAACTCCAGACTTATATTGTTAAGTCTAGGAGGGATAAGGACCGGAACTTTGTATCTCCGTGTGAAGAGGATTAGTTCCGTTTTTTTCGGGTTTACGCCCAAGCCGCAAGTAGACGCCCACTCAGAAAGTATCGCCAATGCGGTCTGCATAAGGTCTCATAAGGTTTGTGGAAAGATTCCACATTTGAAAATGACAATGTCGACCGCGTAAGCTACCACCACATGTCCCTCCGCCTCCATGAGGCGCAGCAGTTGGTTGACTATAACGACGCAAAGAAACGGGGAGAGAACACCCCCTTACGGAGTGCCTTGATGGACGAATCTGCGAGCGGACGCACCGCCAAGGCTAGAATTCACTGCTCTACTTGAGAGCATCAGGTTGATGAGTTCCACCAGCGGCACGTCCACTGCCACAGACGCCAAGGCAGAGGTGATGGCCCCGGGTAGGACAATATTAAATGCACCTGTATGTCTAGAAATGCTGCCAAAAGTATTCTTTTATTTCTAGAGATTTTTCAATTCTCGAAACTAAGGAGTGTAAGGCAGTTTCGGTGGATCTGCCTTTACAGTAAGCATGTTGTGTATTTGCTAGTAGGGATGGGTTGATAGTCTGCCTTAGATGGGCGTCAATTAATGTTTCAAGTGTTTTGAGAAGAAATGAGGATAGGCTTATTGGCCTATAGTCGCCGGGTTTTGCATGTGAGGCTTTACCATCTTTGGGTATTAATACGCTTTAGCTTCCCTTCATGTTATAGGTATATAGCTCGCCTTAAGGCAGCTTGTAAAAATCGTATATATCCACGCCATGGTGTGCTCCAAAGAGTTTTGTAGCTGCGCTGGAAATATATTGTCTGGCCCTGGTGACTTAAATGGCTCGAATATATCGATGGCCCATTTAATTCTGGCCTTTGTAACGATATCGCTATTGTTTAGTCTTACAAGGTCTGGTTGCCTAATTATCGGTTGTGGAGTGCTAGAACATGCTGGAAAGTGTGTGGTCAGCAGGAGATCCAACGATTCTTCACTGGAGTCAGTCAGAAGTTGATTCTATATTGCTACAGAAATTAGCCCAAGAGGTGCGTTTAGCATTTCTTAGGGCTTTTTTATATATACTGAGTTTTTTCTTGTATAATTCCCATGAGGTCATTATACTTGGCTGCATTGAAGGTAAGTCTGCAATCCTTTCTAAGTTTATCTAGTTCGGTGCTCCACCATGGAGGTTTGTGAGTGGATTTTTGTTTTCTAGGGGGAAAGGCCCTGTTTGGTTATCCAACCAACAGAGCAGCAGCAGCCCAAATCTACTAATTAAACTCTTTTTAAATCATGTTGTTGCTCTGTGAAGCAAAGGCGCATCTAAAGTAACTTCTCTTATTATTGTTTTGTTTTGCTAAAGCGCTCTCCTTGCAACTCTCTTGCTCTGTTAAACTCTTCTATTTTGCTTGCCCTTGGCCTTCAGCTCAAGGGGCAGCGCACGTAATTATCAGTTTCGCTTTCGTTGTGCTAGGCATCAGTTGTCGTTCTGATCCGCCTCAGCAAATATTCTTTCGTTTGTCGTAACAGCACGGATCAATTTGGATTCGCCTGCTTGCTAAACATTAACTTTGTTAATAATTTGAATTTCGGTTTGAGCACTGCCAGTCAGCCTGCTTAATAATTTACGCAATCTAAATCGGCCCTGTGCGGCAAATAAACAAATCTACTCGTTGAAAAAACACAATTCGGTGTTAACTTATTCGGACAAATTTATTGCAAAATTTAATAGCTATTGAAAAAGCTCAATAGCTCAACATTTTGGTGACCCCGACGTGATCTAAAACAAAAAATAAATCATTTTATAATTGTTTAAACATTTCAAAATTTTCCATTCAAATCGCGCGTCATTTCGGGCGCAAATTGCATGCATACACACACACATAAGCTGATCAACCGTTGTGTCTCTGCTTGTGTGAAACCGTTGCATTTTCGACTGTCCTCTTTGCGTTCGTTGCTTAGAACCGTTGGACATCAAGAACTTGGATTTTCGTCGTCTGTGCTTTCTCTTGTTCGCTCAACTCGTGGGCCGGCAAGCAAATTGCGTTTGGTTGCTGCAAATCGGCAGTGCCTGCAAATCCGTGTTAAAAAACTGTGCGCGCATTTCAAACTGTTGTGCGTGCAAAACTTCAAACTACTGTGACTCTGAAACTGTGGCTGAATTTCGCGCTTATCAAACTGTGAACTGATGTCGGGTTTGAGTGTCTCTTGAGTAGAGCAGTGCATTTCAAACTATTCGTAAAGTTTGTCAGCTAATTATGCCAGACGAAATGGACATCCTGCCTGAATTTAGTGGTGGCTACACCAAGTATGCTCACTTCTTCCAAATGTTTTCCGCAATCATCGATAAGGATCTTGACTTATCTAATGTGGAAAGGCTGCAGCACTTGCGGTCATGTCTGAAGGGATCTGCGTTGGAGACAATTTCGTCGCTGGAGATCAGCAATGCTAACTATCCTATAGCCTATGAATTGCTGAATAAACGGTTTAATAATAAACGTCTTATATTCCAGGCACACGTCACTGAGATTTTGGGTTTGGAGCGGGTCGATTCGCCATCAGCTGTAAAACTTCGAGCGCTGTCTGACACCATCAACGCTAATATTCGCGCATTGCAAAACATGGGTAGTGTGGAGCAGATTGCTGGGTGCATCATCGTGCATAGTCTGCTGCAGAAGGTGGATAGCGTAACACAGACCAGATGGGAGGAGGCAGCGGCTTTGGATGTCATACCAACTTGCGAGCAATTTACTGCATTCTTGGAGCAGCGATGCCAAAATTTGGAAAACGTGGAGCATGCTATGGCAACATATGCGCCTAGCCCTCAGGTGGGAAAAAGTAGCAAAGTTTCTAGCAATTGTAGAAAATCTCTGGTCGCTACTAACTCTAAGGCAAATGGCTGCGTGTTCTGTGACACTGTGGGCCACTTCATATACAATTGCTCTCGATACGGCAACTTGTCGCCCCAGCTGCGCCTCCGAGAAGCCAAGAAGCTTTCCCTTTGTATCAATTGTTTTAAAAGGGGACATCAGATGAGAGCATGTAGTTCTGGATCGTGCCGATTGTGTGGTGTCAAGCATCACACAACTCTACTTCATTTTGACTCTCAGGCCGGGCCGTCTCATCCACAAACCACTCTATCTGCTCCACCCAATGCGCAGGTGGCCCAATCCTCATCATCATTCGCCGCCCAGAATCTCAGTCCTGACGTTGTGCTCTTGGCAACAGCTGTCATTAACGTTAGGAATCATTCTGGGACTTTGGTTCCATGTCGCGCCTTGCTCGACTCTGGATCGCAGGTGCACATCATTACCTCTCGGCTAGCTCATCAGCTACAACTTCGAAAAACCAAAGCGTCTGCCTCTATCTCTGGTTTAGGAGACTCAAGTTTCATTTCTGAGGGCTATTCTGTCAACATCAATTTGCAATCACAAAATTCCGATTATTCCACTAGCATCGTTGCTCTAGTTGCTCCTTCTATTACTGAAAATCAGCCAAACTACTCAGTGGATATCGATCATTGGAATATACCCTCAAATATTAGGTTGGCGGATCCTGCATTTAACAGGTCCCAACAAATTGACATGCTCATCGGGGCAGGTCTCTTCCTCGATCTTCTCTGCGTTGGCCAGATTAAACTGAATCCTGGCTACCTCTTCTTCACAAAACTCAACTTGGCTGGATTGTCACTGGAGGCGGTGCTCATTCGCGCAGAGCAGCTGCATTAACCACTCAACTGTTACCATCCTCAGAAGCCGATTCAGACGCTAAGATTGATGAAATAGTTCGGCGGTTCTGGGAAGTAGAAAGTTGCTTTGAGTCGTCCAGCAAAACCACCAAGGAGGAGCTTGATTGTGAAGCCCATTTCATCGAAAACTTTTCTCGATTGTCTACTGGCGAATATTCGGTGCGGCTGCCTGCAAAACAAAGCGTAAGTCTACTTGGAGACTCCTACCAGCAGGCATACCGACGTTTTCTAAATTTGGAGCGCAAACTGGATCGCAACCCTCAACTCAAAAATCAGTATGCGGCTTTTATAAAGGAGTATTTATCGTTGAACCACATGTCCCTCGTTGACTCAAATTAAGTCGTTGCCAATACTTTTTGCCTCATCATTGCGTGTTCAAGAAAGATAGTACAACAACTCAGCCTAGAGTGGTATTCGATGGGTCTGCAGTTACAACGTCTGGTTATTCGTTAAGTGAGGTGTTAATGGCGGGGCCTACCATACAGCCCAACCTTTTTAAGACCCTGATGCAGTTTCGAACCTTTTTGATCGCTCTAACCGGAGATGTTGGAAAAATGTATAGGTGTGTAAGGATGGCAGAACCGGATAGCTATTTTCAGTGCATACTGTGGCGCGACTCTTCGTCTGAAGATGTGCAAGTATACAAACTCGATACTGTCACTTATGGCACGAAGCCAGCCTCGTTCCTAGCTATTCCGACCATGCATCAGTTGGCGATGGATGAAAAGGAGACTTTTCCCATTGGAGCGGAAATACTTTTGCGTCATTTCTACGTAGACGATCTCATTTCGGGAGGCAACTCGGCCCAAGAAGTTCTCGAAATCAAGCGCCAAACGACAGAGCTCTTGAAAAAAGGAAATTTCAAGCTTCGAAAATGGTGCTCAAATGATGCCATCGTACTCCAGCCAATTCCGGAAGAGGACAAAAAGACTTTTCTAAAATTCGATGATGGGAGTGACATCACTAAAACTTTTGGTTTAGCCTGGGATCCATCCTCAGACAAGTTTCTATTCTCATTTTCGTCGATGTACATGCCCAAAAAACCAACTAAAAGATCAGTTCTCTCTTCAATCGCTCGCTTCTATGATCCACTTGGTCTTATTGGGCCCGTGATAGCTAAAGCCAAGATATTTTTGCAGAAGCTTTGGAGGGAAAAGCTAAATTGGGACGAAAGTCTACCTGAATCTCTGAACTCGACGTGGCTTACTTTGTGCGCTGATATTAGTCGTACTCCACAATTTGAAGTAAATCGCTTGGCCATCGTACCTCAAGGTGTTATAGAAGTCCATGGATTTTGCGATGCCAGCATTGACGCCTACGGTGGATGCATTTATGTTGTATCCATGTTACAAGGGAAGCGTAAAGTGCATCTCCTATGCGCTAAATCTCGTGTGGCTCACCTGAAGACTCTCACGGTACCCAAATTGGAGCTTTGCGGTGCTGTAATACTGTCGACGCTGATTCGTGACATAGCTCAAATGAACCTATTCGCTTGCCCATTCTACTGTTGGTCAGACTCCGTCTTTGTTTTATCTTGGATTCGTGATGAACCGTCTCGCTATCAAATATTCACTGCTAATAGAATTTCTTTAATCCAGGAACTGACACCCAACATGGAATGGCGCCACGTTCCCACTGCCTTCAACCCTGCCGACATTCTTTCTCGAGGAGCACTTCCCAGTGAAATTATGAAATCATCGCTTTGGATTCATGGTCCAGATTTCTTGGCTAAAGAAAAATGTGATTGGCCATCGCCAAGTCTTGCCAAGCAACCGCTTCCTGAACTGCGAAAGAAGGTCCTCGTTGGAGTCACTGGATGCGTTGATCCTACCCTTGGCTGCAAATTTGCCAATTCATTTGAGAAATTGAGAAGAGTCTTTGCCTATATATACAAATTTCGACAACGCATCAGGCATCCCAATCTCACAGCTTATGCTTATTGCTTGCGTATGGGCACTCAAATGCTTTTACGTTCCATCCAGATGGCGAAGGCAATCATAATGTACTTTCACAAGCGCAACTTGCATGCTGGACCACGTTCACTCTTGGCGCAGATTCGGCTGGAGTACTGGCCCATTGGGGGCCGCAAAACCGATGCAAGCAAGTGCATTACTTGTTTTCGAGCTAAGCCAAGCTTGGCTGAAACCATCATGGCAGCCCTTCCCGAGGATCGTGTGTGCGGCTCTTACACGTTTATGGTCACAGGAGTGGATTTCTGTGGGCCATTCTACTTCAAAAGTGAGGTTCGAAGCAGGGCTCCCCAGAAGTGCTACGTGTGCATTTTTATCTGGTTCGCAACAAAGGCAGTGCATCTTGAGCTCGTTCAGGATTTATCCACAGCAGCTTTTCTGAATGCCTTGAAGAGGTTCGTGCTGACTCGTTGCAAGCCTGCTCTTATTTGGTCGGATAATGGGACCAACTTCGTGGGAGCCAGGAATGAAATGGCTGAACTCAAGCAACTCTTTCTAAGCGATGCCCATATCAATGCTGTTCAGGAGTTCTGCCTTTTGCTGACGATATCGAATGGCGATTCATCCCACCTCGGTCTCCACACTTCGGTGGACTTTGGGAGGCAGCAGTGAAAACAGCAAAACATCATTTCTATCGGTCGGTCGGACCATCTCTACTCCCTTTCGATGAACTGCGCACGTTAATCTGCCACATTGGGGCAATCATTCATTCAAGACCTCTTGTTCCAATTTCAGAGCATCCCGCAGATCTTGATGTGTTGACGCCAGCTCATTTCCTAAGCACCGTGCCTCTTATGTTGTTTCCTGAGCCTGTCGTTACAAAGCTAAACTTTAATAGGCTGGATCGCTGGCAGCGAATGACGTGCTACCAGCAGACTTTTTGGGCACGATGGCGTGAAGAATATTTGACGCTTCTTCAGCAGCGTTCGAAATGGCGAACACCTCAACCTGGGGTCTGCGTCAATGATGTCGTCCTGGTCAAGGACGAAAACTTGCCTCCTCTCAAATGGCCACTAGCTCGAGTGGTCGAGCTTATCGAAGGAGCTGACAAAGTGGCTCGGGTCGCTGTACTAAGGACTGCTACTGGAACTATCAAGAGAGCTGTGAGGAAGCTGTGCGTGCTGCCAAAGCAGGATGATGTTGAAAGCCCGTGTCTTCCAACGGGGGGAGTATGTTTGGTTATCCAACCAACAGAGCAGCAGCAGCCCAAATCTACTAATTAAACGCTTTTTAAATCATGTTGTTGTTTTGTGAAGCAAAAGCGCATCTAAAGTAACTTCTCTTATTATTGTTTTGTTGTGCTAAAGCGCTCTCCTTTCAAACTCTCTTGCTCTGTTAAACTCTTCTATTTTGCTTGCCCTTGGCCTTCAGCTCAAGGGGCAGCGCACGTTATTATCAGTTTCGCTTTCGTTGTGCTAGGCATCAGTTGTCGTTCTGATCCGCTTTAGCAAATATTCTTTCGTTTTGTCGTAACAGCACGGATCAATTTGGATTCGCCTGCTTGCTAAACATTAACTTTGTTAACAATTTGAATTTCGGTTTGAGCACTGCCAGTCAGCCTGCTTAATAATTTACGCAACCTAAATCGGCCCTGTGCGGCAAATAAACAAATCTTCTCGTTGAAAAAACACAATTCGGTGTTAACTTATTCGGACAAATTTATTGCAAAATTTAATAGCTATTGAAAAAGCTCAATAGCTCAACAGGCCCTATTGAATGATTTAGAGTACGCGCTGGTAAGCGTGTTGACCAGTTCATCTATTTGTTCCTCGGTGTTTGGTGTAAACGGCGGAACGGATTCAATATTTTTTGTTAAAAATTTATTATAAATTATCCAGTTGGTTCTTCTAGGATATTGGAATTTCATGGGGGGAGGGCATTTATTGCTAAATATAAACTTATCTCCGTGAAAATCTCTGACCATTCCCAGCTGTGAATAGGGGCATAGCTTGCCGGACTGGCTAATAAATCTTCCCCCACCGGGTCAGAGATTTTTCGGTTATCTTTTTAGTTTTATTTTAATATATTTTTAGTTTGTAATTTTCTATTGTTGGTCACTCTTCCATTTTATCTTTAATTATAGTTTTATGCCTTTATTCCTCTATGTATTTGTAAGCCTGCATTTTCTTATTCTTTTTTTCTTACCTCTTCACATCTCTTCAGGCCTGTTCCGGGCTTCACATAATTTATTAATCTTCAAATGAAATTTAATTCGAACGATTTTGTGTTCGCTGTTCTGGTATTCGACTTGCAATTTGACTGTTTCATTTCCAAATTGTTTGTCTTTTAACAACTCGCTGAACTTAGTCAGTTGGATGAAACAATCAAAATACCAACTCTGCAATAGCTTAATATAGCTGTTTAATATCTCGCTTTATTTTAATAGCACTTAATGAAAATTACGAACTTACATCTGATTTCACATGCTCCAAGCAATGTGAATTCAAATCGAGTAATTCTATCAAGTCTAGCCAAGTCGAAATAGAGATAATTTAATGTAAGTGAAAAACTGAACAGGCCTGTATATTTGTTAAATGGTTTTGTTAGCTCTAATATCGACTCTGACCACAACAGGCTGTGAATCGGGGCATAGCTGGCCGGACCGGCAAATAAAAATCCCCCACCGAGTCGGAATCGTTATTAGTTTATTTTGTAATTTTGTTAGGCTTTCTTTTTATGCCTCCTTAGTAAATAAGCCTTTTTATAACGTGCTTTTAAATTTGCTGACAGCGTTTGTTTGTCGACTATTAATAAATAAGTAAATAAATAAAAAATGCACTCTATGTACCGATGGTCCGAGAAAGAGTGCTCTGCTAGGACCTTCCAGGACACAAGTTGGTCACATAGGTCCTCCGAAATGAGTGTGATGTCCAACACCTCTTTTCGGTTTTTTATGATAAAGGTGGGGTCGCTACCTTTGTTGGCGATAACCATATTGGTGCTAAGAAGATAATTGAAGAGTGACTCACCACGTTCATTAATATCAGAGCTGCCCCATTGTGTATGGTGGGCATTCGCATCACCCCCTAGTATGAGGCTAGTGCGGCTATTCCTGCTGTTTGCAATCAGGGCTTTTAGTTTTTCTGGTGGTGGTGGGCTCTCAGTGTCGTGAGCCATGTAGAAAGAGGCCAGCTTGAATGTTCTCTCCCCCAATGTCAGGCTGACCGTGGTGATGGGGAAGTAAGAGGGTATTAAAATGATTTTTTGTGAGAATACAAGTGCGTATTTTTCCCTTACCGTGGGTTTGAAAGAGACTTAGGTGTCCTCAAGCCGTTGATTCTTTCTCCAGAAATCCACGGCTCTTGGACAAATACGATATCTACAACGCCTGTTTCCAGGCGAAGTAGAAGTGCAGCGGTTGCTGCTCTTGAGTGATGCAGGTTAATTTGAAGGACCTGCCTCATTGTTGCTAATTGCACCCTCCTCCGTCAATGTAGCATCGGCATCCTCGGGTTGGAGTAGCTCTTGCTCCGTGTAGAGTCGCCCAAAGGATGGACCATAGTCCGACCCTCCCGAGATGTAGCCGCAGCGTCCCTCATCTGGAGGGGTGCGCTCGTCAACCATCTCCTCTTCCATCTCCTCATCGCTGAGCGTCTCTTCCTCTATGTTCGCCGCTAGGTTCGCAAGCTCCATCTTGTCCGTCTTGTAGACTGTCATAACGACCTGCCGGATACCATAGTTGAGGATCCCGTTGCTTTTGGTGAGAGCAACTACAGTGTCGTTGTCGATTTGAAAGGTCACTAAAGTGGTTGCTCGGGTAGAGCGCTTCACTTTAATGACCTTCCAATTTTGTGAGGGGAAGCTAGGGTTAAGCACCCTCATCATTTGCAATATTTTTGCAGGTTCAGAAGGGTGGATGGGTAACCAAGCCCTTGCTCTCGGACACGATGGGATGTCCTTTGCGTCCACTACCCTCAGCCGTGCGTCTGGGTAGACTTCTCCAACTTTTACAATGGCAGCCTTATACAGCTCCACCGATCGCACATCCTCACATGCAACAAGTCGAGTGTTTCCTTGAAACCATCCGATGCTGTCACATGAGAGTGGTGCTCCTGGGTTTTCGAGCAATACGTCCAGGATGACTCGACAAGCAGCCGCCTCGATCCACTTCCAGTAGTGTTTCGGAATTGTACCGCTCGGGCTGCTGTCGTCAACGACTCCCACTATCCTCTTGCTATTTGCCACCTCAGCAAAGGATAATTTTAGTGGAGCGCCGTGAGTGTTTTGCTCGTTTTTGAGTTGTGTTCTGCGGTAAACATTGATACTCTATTAGATCTTTACCATGAGCGAAGATCTTATGTACCGTGGGAGTGAGATTTTTATGGGGATACATTTGGGTTAGAAGTTGCGCTGCTTTTGACGCATTCCCCAAAAAAATCCTTACAATTTATAACATTGAGGATTACAGCGAACCTTCCTATAATATCTTTAATGACACCAGTGATTTGGGAAGTCACCTCAGCGTTTTCAAAAACTCTTCTGGACGTGTTTCCATCGTTCGTGTTCCCAAAGCCATATTTAGGGCAATCTACTTTCAGGCCAAGTTTCTGAAAGAACTCATTTAAAAAAATTTTTTTTCGACTATTTTGTATCTCCTTTGGTAGTCTTTTCTCGTCCTCTGTTTCTCTTTCTCGTGGAAGTTTATACGACAGCTTCAAAATGAATACCATGCATCTAATCCTTGCGAGCAATGGTGAAATTCCATACTCGTAACAGTTCTCATCACTTGTGGAGTCGTCCAAATTCGGAAATTCTTTTTGAGTTTTTTTACAAATCGCACAAGTCAGTGTTGAAGAAGTATTTGTAATTTCATTTAAAACTTTACCATCAATCATGGTAAGGTACATAGTATAATTAACGGTCAAAGTTTTTCCATTCATCAATTGAAGCACAAAAGGCTTCAATTCACTTATTTGCTTCTTTATGTCATTCACCGCTGTTCTTATCACCTCAGAAGACTCCTTTGCATATTCCAACAAGAAAGAAAGTCGGTCAAGCCCGACTATAACATACTCTGTACCAAGAAATTTTGTCTTTTGATCATAACTCGAAAACCGTTCATCCGATCTTCTTCATTCCTTTGGCGGATCGATAAGTTAATAACTAAATATGTCCAGAAGGAACAAGCCATCTATCTTCAGAACTGTGGGAGATATGACGTTTTTTCTAAATTACGGGGGCGGGAGGGGGCGTGGCCAAAATTGAAATAAACTTGATCTGCCTGCAGACATAAGAAGCATATGTCCCATACATGTCAAACCTCTATCTCTTACCATCTCTGAGATCTGTGCGTTCATACGGACAGACAGACAGACAGACAGACAGACAGACAGACAGACGGACGGACGGACGGACGGACAGACGGACAGACGGACATGGCTATATCGACTCGGCTGTTGATGCTGATCAAGAATATATATACTTTATGGGGTCGGAGATGCTTCCTTCTGCCTGTTACATACTTTTGCACAAACTTATAATACTCTGTGTACCTACGGTACAGAGTATAAAAATATTGGGCTGCAGTAAATAGATGTCAAACTTCGACCAAACTTAGTGGAATCATGGGAGTGCATAGCAAAACAAGATATACATAGTTTGGAGGCGTTCTCATTGAAAACCAAAACGTTTTCCCTACTAAATTAGTTTTTCGACCGAGAATTTTTATGGCAGGTATATGTTAGAGTCATCCGATCCAGCCGGTTCCGATAAATGTGCAGCGTAGTTGCACTACAAAACTTCGTGAAGATAGATGACTGACGAAGAAAATCGCATAGAAACAGACGGATGGACATGGCTAAATCGACTCAGCTCGTCGTGCTGATCAAGAATATATATACTTTATGTGGTCGCAGGTGATTCCTTCTATGCGTTACATAAATCTGAACAATTTATATACCCTCTGCAAGGGAATAATAAAATGTTGCTTAAAACCACGCTTGTCGACTTGGCGACTCAGCTATTTCTAAGCATTTGGTTGGTCAGTTTGTTGTATGGCAGCTATTTGATATATTCAATCGACTTTGATGAAATTGGACAAAATTGTGCTCAAGCAGATAATTTCTAATCATTTGGTTGGTCAGTTTATTGTATGGCAGCTATATGATATATTCAATCGACTTTGTTGAAATTGGGCAACATTGTGCTCTAGCAGATAATATAAATAGCTGGCAAGTTTATAGCACCAAAGAAGGACGGACAGACGCTAGGCTTCTTCGGAAGGCAGGACCTCGCAAGCGGTTATGAGGGCGTATGCAGTGAAGGAAATCTTTTGACCGGTTCAACAAGGCGGACTCAGGTTGATCCTAGCTTACTGCTTCCCGTGTGGACTCACGCCTCCTCGTTGGTAACCGCTGGTAGCAGATTGACGCACCCGTAAAGCTACTGGATAACGTGAGGGTCAAACCCTCGCTAGGGCTAATAGGGTTGGTGCGTCAGGCTTGGTTCTCACGACCATAAAAATACGGATATGACGACACAAGCACACTAAACGTGGTACCTAAAACAAGTACCACGATTTTAGGATTTGCACTTGGAATGTTTGCAGCCTCAATAGGAAAAGTGCTTATGTTCAGTTAGTGGATGTCCTCGAAAGATATTCATCGGACGTCACCGCACTTTAGGATATGCGCCGGATACGAAAGGGGAGCAAGTTGAGAATATCGTCAACCAACGCTCAATGGGAGATACACACACACTTCACACAGATAAGTGAGCAAAGCAAAGAAGTGCAACAACAATACTCACTGCACTCTCTGCTAAGTCGTCGCTCAAGTTGAGAGAGTGGCTCTCCCTCGTGTTTTGTTTTTGTTTCCAGCAGATTTATAGTTTCGGAAATATGCAGGTCTCACTGAAATCCAACTGACGATAAAATTTAGAGCGAAGCAAGTACTGTTGAATGTTAGTTGTTAATTTATTATATGGTCGAATTTCGACCACTAGAACCTAGTATTTTAATATTAGTCTTATCTGTTACGATGCGTCAATAGACAAGGACGCCTCAACAAAGGCCTAAAAGGAACTTTGATCCTGCAATCAAACGAGGTTGTGTACTTAGGCATGCACCTTGAAACAAGGTTTACATGGCGCAAACACATTCAACAGAAGCAAACGTCCTCAGCTATACCTACACGCAACTTTGATCCAGCAATGAAACGAGGTTGTGTACTTAGGCGTGAACTTTGAAAGAAGGCTAACATGGCGCAAACACATAGTCTCAAAAAACTTCAAGTAAAGCTAAAAGTTGACAGCCTTCACTGGCTAATTACCTCCCGTTCTCCCTTAAACTGGAATATAACGTCTTACCGTACTGTACACCTTTACCAACTTACAAAATCCCTTTCCATGGTAGCAATGCATTCTCGTCTCCGAAGAAAGCAGCGACTGACTTGAAGGGCCGCAGAACACCAGAACTACCTCCAAAAAGCTATAGTTTTTAAAATAGTATTTATATTATGATTGAATAAATTATTGTAATTTATTATAACAGTAAATACCAAAAGAACTTAAAAAAAAAAATCTTGCATATGCCGATGATATTGATATCATCGGCAGAAGCGTACGTGCAGTCAGCGAGGCGTAAATGAGGATAAGACGAAGTGCCTATTATCAACGCAAAGTTTTTTATTTTTAATTCCTTTACTTTTAACCCCCATAAAACTGATAAAAAATAATATGGTACAGAGATTGTTGGAGGACAATTTATTAAGAATCCGAATTTACTAATTTAAATTTTAATTCCTAACGCTTTTGTAAACATCTAAATTGTAATTTGAATTTGCCCATCTGGCAACATTGTTTTGGTTTAATTTGTCAGTCGAATTATTTAGTATTTTTCATTATGGTCACTTATAACGCGTCATACGCAAGCGTAAAAGGCGCAATTTGGTATTGTGTACGTCATTGTCTTGAGAGCCACCGAACCAACGAGAAGCGGGAAAAAATTGAGCTTAAGTCTATGAAGAAATTGCCGGCTTTTTTTTGGAAACTAACACATACCGTAGAGCGACGGGACCTCCAGAGCAGGGTCTGCAACATTTTGGCGACCGTGACAGGACAGGAGTCCTTCCAAAAGGTAAGTGTGGTTCCAATCAAACTTTTGTCAACCATCAATTTTATCGCCACTTTTACAAGGTGACGCTGTGACACGCGGTGTCAAGCAATTCTGGTTGGCGTGGCTGCAGGCAATCACATTGGCCAGACCATCAAGGCGTCTGGAGATATATCGGCCAGACCATCAAGGCGTCTGGAGATACATCAGTGACCAGACCATCAAGGCGTTTGGAAACACATCACTCGTGGCCACCAATCATCTCTAACCTCACATACCTTGAACATCGTATGCATCGGGGTATACATACAGCGTGGCCAGTTACAACGTGGGAACTTCGTAATCCAAGCCAGCATCTGGAAAAATCATCACTCGTGGCCACCAATCAGCTTTAACCTCACATACCTTGTATGCATCGGGGTATACATACAGCGTGGCCAGTTACAACGTGGGAACGTCGTCATCTAACCCAGATCAACGAAGCGTCTGGAAAACCTATCACTCGAAGACTATACACATCGAAGCACCAGGCTTCCAGGTCACAGGAGCACAAGGATCCTCTTCGACCCCCCGCGAAGCGGCAGACTTACACACACACACACATTGAAAACAGTGAATCATCGCCGTGAGTTGACGAATTTATTAATTCAAACACATATGTTTTTCAAGAAGACGAAATACATTATAGTAGTTGCGCATTTAGTAAAATTTAACTGTCGGCTAAAGCTGGTTTTAGGGATAATCACTCGTTGTTGTTGTTGTTGTATGCTTACATAATCGTCAGATGATTTGCTGTAGGTTACCAATCAATCACATACATTTGAGCAATACGGTCATACACGTTGGCACATCGAATTTAACCTCACATTCAAAGTTGAAGTTCATATTGGAACAAAAATGACTGATCCCGATGATCATAGCCCATCCGCAGACATGGATGACCCTAAATTATTAGCCTTGCGTCTAAAAAGAACAACTATATCCAGAAATATACATCATGTAAAGGTTAAAATCGAACGAGATAGTGGCAGCCTTAGCATATCATCGCTGGAATGCTATCTTCAAATAGTAGAATCACATTTTCAACAGCTGTCTGATACTCAAAGTCAAATCGAAATGCTCAACAGTTCAGATACAGAAAGAAGCGATCTTGATGTCCTATTTGTATCCACAAAATCGAAAATTGTTGAATCCATATCTCAAAAACGCTTTTGTAACATTCACGGAGATAGATTTCTAAATAGTACTGCAAACACATCAACAACACACCACAACCGTCTACCGAATCTCAAGTTGCCTTCTTTCAATGGAAAGTATGCGGACTACAAACGATTCATTAGTGCCTTCACAAACATGGTGGAAGGAGACATCGGCATTCCAATAATCGACAAATTCAATTACCTGCTTAATTGCTTGTCAGGTCCCGCTCTTGAAGTTATTCAGTCCTTTCAAGTAACCGAGGAAAACTATTCTAAAGCCCTTGAACGATTGAAACAGCGTTACGATAATGATGTTTTAATCTTTATGGATTACATCTCCAGTTTATTCTCCTTGCCAAACATGACTACAGAAGATTCCTGTAAGCTGCAAAAATTCATTGATACGACGTCAGCGATAAGATCATCACTTCTTTCCCTTGGCGCAGCTGAAGAGATTATGAATGCGACTATAATCAACATAATGCTTGGGAAAATCGATTCAGAGAGTAGAATGCAGTAAGAGGAAAAACAGAGTTTCGAGAAACTACCTTCTTGGGAAGACTGCTGCAGCATTCTAACACATCGTTGTCAATTACTTGAAGGTCGTGCTAGAGGCCCATCTAGAGAACACTGGGATACCAAGTCCAATTCAGCAAAGCAGAGATTCAATACTAGTTCATCAGCAAGAGCATTTGTAACCACGAATGCATTTACTGTAAAGGTACTTCACACTATATATCAACTTGTAGTGCCTTTACATCAACTCACCCTAGTCAGCGTAGGGAGTTTATAAAGCGATCAAATCTTTGCTTCAACTGCTTGCGACCAGAGCACGCAGTAAGGGAATGCAAATCAAATTCAAGATGCAAACTGTGTCACTTAGCACATCATACACTTCGTCATGATGCGACCCAGCTAGCCACAGCGTCAACAGCATCATCACACTCAAATCACGAAAGCGCTTCAACAAGCCAAATTGCATCAGTTTAGCAGTCAAAATCTAAGGTTTCCCTTATAGCACGTACGGCCAAAAAGGGAATAATACCAACTGCTGTCATACTGATCAAGAACAATTGCGGCGAATATCAGACCATTCGTGCATTATTAGACTCCTGCTCTGAGGTGAACCTCATCACAGAAGAAGCCGCCAAGCGCTTAAATCTCGACAAACATAGTGTCGATCAGACAGTCAGTGGAATATCCAATGAAAGCGAGAGAATCAGATATAACTGTAAAATCACGAATCTTAGAATTCGAATGGTCAACCGACTTCGCAGTGATCAAGAAAATATGCTCAAAACAGCCACAGGAATATATCGACATTTCGAAGTAGACACTTCCTGTTGGAATAGCGCTCGCTGATCCAAATTTTTACGAAACGAACCAAATCGATGTGTTAATAAACACTGAGGGATTTTTTGAAGCAATCCGTGCAATCCGCACTTTTTTTGTATGGAAAAATTAAGGTCATACTGGCGACCCCTGATTCGATAGTTTATGGTGTAAATTAACCGAAAAAAAGCTCAAAAAGTTATGATTTAGTGGACGCGCCGGGACTTTAAACTTTTTGATATTACTCATACGCAGAGTTGCCTTTCAAATTCATATATTTTTGTAGTTGGCATCGACTTCAAACAAAATGTTTTTGTGTTTTCAAAAGGTTGCTCTGACCTAAAATATAGTGGGCAAACCATAGTGGAAGATACCAAATAAAATGATTTATTCTCACTAACTTAATTAGTAAAAACAGTTGGAGGAATAAACATACTCTTAAGACTTTAAACCACTTCGTGGAGGATTAACTTGTTGCGCTGAATAAAGCATCTCATGTATTGGGATTTGGCCACTAAAAAGCATTTCGATGCTAGCCGGCACCTGCTCCATCTGTATTGTATGAGACCTTTTCGATATCCATTCCCCCAATCCCAAGCGCTCACAATCGTTTGCTCTATTTGTAGAAATACTTCCTATTTTCGGATAGCGAGCGACAGCACAAGATGTTTCGTGTGTCCTATGTCTATACAGACCGCACCGATGTTACGAAACCTTAAAAGTGGTTCCGCTCCCTATCTGTGCCTGATGACTGTGATACAAGCTTTCAGAAAAGCCTCATTGAATTAAGGGAGAGAAAACTGCGGGGGACTTGTCGCTTGGGACTCTCTGGCATCAGATAGCAACCAACCTGTGGGGAGATTCTTGATTCCTTCTAAACATTAAAACCCACATATACATATTTAATTAGAATTCCTAAATCTTCCTCTCCGCCAAAAGTTGTAGGATAAAAACAAAAAACAGAACCAAGCAAAGCAACAAAAAAAAAACAACCAACTAAAACCAAAATCAAATTAGTTCGAAAAAGGATCTTTAATTATACTCTTTTAAAAGTGATTTTCTTTCGACAGTCTGAATACGAATTGCTGTGGTTTTCAATACATTGTAGCACACATTGCTTGTGATGTTCATTAACTGTGATTTTGCCACTGTAATCTTCCATAGTCTTGACTGCACGTTCAGCATCGTGATTCACTACGTGCAAGCCCGAGATGATGTGTTGGCCTTTTATAAAGCGATCATCCTCGTGCCACCTCTGCGCCGCCGTCTGAATGTATCACCCATTCTATTTATGTTGTTTTCAGCGCAGTATATTCCTGGTAAAGTCCAACTATATCGTGGACGATGCGTCTTAAGCTTTTGACTGGGGCTTGAGCGTCCGTCTATAAATTGTGCAGTTGGTGGGCAACTACATTCGCACTTCCTTTTAGTGGCAACTTCCGTATCCGGCTGTCAAATAAAAGCACAGATAGTACATCTCTTTTACAAGGCAGCCCAACTGACTCGACAAAACCGGGACTTAAAGCGCCCACCAAGAAAGCGTGAGGTTCCTATACAATTGGGGAATTTTAATATCAAAATCGAAATTGTTTGCCAGACTTTCAAAAACTGACAGGTCGACCCATGTAGCATAGATCTCATTATTGGAAATTCGATGTAGACTACGGGGCGTGTGGGTAATTTTTAGAGCAAACTTTATGGCCTCGGCGCGCCCATTAAAACTGGTTTATTTTTTTTTTGGTAAAAAATTTTAATATCTATTATGCAAAAGGAATCGATTAAGGGGGCGCCCTTAGTAAATTAAAAAAAATAAAAGTTTATGTATGTATACTAGAGTTGTAAGTCTTTATTCATAAACAGAATATAGTTATACAACCAAATGTACATAAATTTAGAAGAAATGCAAACGTATGTATTTATGTATTTGAATTGATTTATTTTCAGAATCTTCTCTATTAAAGTCGATTGCGTGAGCAGACTCGATAGGTCTATTATTGGCATTAAAGCCCAATACTGCGATCAGGACAATATAAAGGTCGTCAAACTGGCAATGAAGGAAGTTCACATCCAACATTCCAGCATCGACTTAACGAACACCATTTTGAAAATTCTGCAGTCATACGAAGTGTCCTTGGATCAAATTTATACAATTACTATAGATAATGCAGCCAACATGGTTCGTACTGGCCATTTACTAAATACCAAATTGGTTGATGAGATTTCTAATGAAAAAGAAGAAGATGAAGAGAGTGTACATAATAGTTCGGGTTCTGAAGACGATAGTGTTGAAGATAGTTTGGACTCGGAAAAATTATTGACTGAATCGCAAGAATCCCAAAATTGTCAAGTCGATATATCTAATGATTTCATTACAACAATAAGATGTGCTGCTTACACATTAAATCTGGCAGTTTGTGATTTGCTTAAAAATATAACGAAAATTCGTGGAAAAGCAAGAGCTGTAGTAAAAAAGCAAAGAACACCAACCTTATTAAATTTGTTAAGAACCCAAAATTTCCATAAGCCATGTCTTGATTGCGTTACCCGTTGGGGGTCAGCTTTCGTAATGTTCAAACGTTTACTGGAGCTTAAAGATTTTTGCTGCGACAGTTCTAAGGATATTAAAGATCTTTTTATCTCTAATCGAGATTGGCATGAAATTGAAAATGTGTGTGAAATATAAGCTCCAGTCTACGATATTAGTTTCAAGTTTCAAAATATGAATCTAACTGCAAGTGATTTATTTTACGGCTGGCAGGCTTTCAAAATTAAGGTTGAAAAGAAGGGTGGAAGACACAGCGTAGTATTTGTCAACGCATTGGAAAAAAGAGGTGCTTCACTCTTGTCAAATCCGCCTATTCTTGCATGCGTCTTCTTAGATCCCAGGTATCAAACCTTGCTATCAGAAGAAGAAAAAAAGATAGCTAAAAATCATTTAATGTTAATATACAACAAAATTCAAAACGTTAATGATAGCATAGCGGATAATTCTTTGACCTCGATAAGTGATGACGAAGTGGAAATGCTTGCCAAACAAATCAATAATAGGGATTCAATTCCTGCAAAAAGTAAAATATCGATTGTTAATTGCATCGAAGCGTTTGATGGTGTAAAACGATTACCAAAAGATAAAGATATTTTTCAATATTGGAACTTTTATCAGGAAAATCAACTTAAGCAAATAGCTCGAATTGTTTTAGCAGTTCCAGCAACACAAGTTTCTGTTGAACGAGCATTTTCCACACTAAAATTTATCTTATCAGACTTACGGGCCAATATCGATGAAAACATGCTGGAAGACATATTATTATTAAATCTTAAATAAAATCTCATCAGATTGATCAAATTAAAATTACCATAAGTTTTTAAAAATTTATATTTAAAAAAATATTTGAATATCCATTTTTGTTATGAAATTCAGAAATACAAGTGTTTCGAAACGAATCAAATGGAAATGTCTTCATGAAAAAATACGGTCTTAGAGAAATCGATTTGTTATAAAAGAGAATTTTAAGTTTATTTTACATGAAACTCTTTCGAAAAAACTGAAAGCCTTATTATATGTTAATTAATAATCTGACTACTTGCATCAAAAATATATTATAGTTTTTTTAATGAATATAGCATGAACCACCGAACCGAACCGGAACCGCGGTTCGATTTCCTCCAAAAACCATGTTAAGAACCGAACCAGTGGTTTGAAAACTCTGTGAACCACTGAACCGAACCAGCCCTAATTCTTGAGTGG
>JAWNNO010004082.1:0-16479 GCA_035044985.1 Lordiphosa fenestrarum
ATTGAGAAAAAAATCTAGAAAAATTACCCTAAATTTAAGAAAAAATAAACCGAATCTCTAAATTTAAGAAATTATTTTCTAAAAAATTTTTTTAGGGTTGTTTTTTCTAAGTTTAAGAAAAAATTGTCTAAAAACAAGAAAGGAAAACTATTTTAGGGCGAATTTCTAAAAATTTTAAAACATTTTTAGATACACGTTGTAGGAGCCTGAAACCTTACGTTAAATTTGGGATTTGGAAATTTATATTAGGGGTCAACAAAATTCAGTTCATTTGTGACTACAGAGCAGTAAATAACAAAAACCTGGAGCTTTACAGATATGATCTTGGAACATTTTTATAAGGAATCTATAACAAAATTCACAGATTTTATATTTGATATTTGTTTATTGCTTTCATAAACTTCTCGTCTTCGCAAACAAACGTTGAGTCATTTATTGTCAAATTTTGAAAAGTCTCATTAAGCTTTTTTTTTGGCGCTTTAGCATGTCTGCAATGTGCTGCTTTGCAACTTGTTTTTGGTCAGAAGTAAGCAAAGTTTGAAATCTTGGGTATAAGAATACAGCAGCCAATTTTGGTACAGAGCTCATAACAGAATAACGTTGGTCGAGGCACTTAGAAAGTAATAAACAATGTTTTGCTGGAGAATTTCGAATGTATAGTTGAAAAAATTACTTAAATTGGTGAACCGAACCTCATTTTTCGTTCGTTTGTAAGCCGCCTGGATCATGGTCCGGTTCGCGAACCCTAAAAAACCCGAACCGAACCGGTTCTCAGGGTTTCGGTTCCGGACCGGCTTGCGGCCTTGATTAAAATAGTTGGTTTAAGATTTACCCCACAATATCAGCTCTAAGCAACTTATGGGAGTTAAGAGGCCTCGCTAGATAACATCTGGGGCATGCAGAAAATCTCTAAAGATTTTCGAATGATCGTGACCTTTAATAATAAAACAACTGCTTCTGATGCAACATCTATGTAAACCAAGACTTAACCTGTGCAGACAGTTCGATCTGATAGCTTATATATTTTTGCTACATTTTTAGGGCTAAGCTATTCTACAGTTGTTTGACTGGATGACAATTTCTCATCTTCTACTTAGAACCAGCTGTCACAACAACATTTATCTCGGTTCCCACGGCAATCGCCCAAGGATTGCCAACCCCGGTCAATGGGAAGTCAACAGTTACCCAGTTTTACAACAAGAAACTTCCCAACCGTTACAACAACAACAACATTTATCCGACATAAAGCAGATATGTAGAAGATAAGAAATTGATTCTAAAGCAAGTAAAATTTATGTCTTTGCAAAGTCAGCATCTTTGGTCTTTAGAAGTCAAGTACTCTTGCCATTTCCATAGCAATGAAGTGCAGCAACACACGTAAGCGATGCAGCAGCTGGTTGAGACGTCATTCAAATTGTGTTGAGCTTCAAGCGTCCCGAGATCAAAGCACAGAGTAAGTATCAAGTTTAAAATTAAAGTGTAACTAAATTAGTTGATTTTCACAACTATTTCTTAACTTAGAAAATTGAATCTCCAGTGGGAAACGTCTTGTAGTCAGATAGAATGAAAAATTGTTATGTTTTGCTTCGGAACAAAGCGCCTTTGTACTCTGGGGTAAAAACCTTTCTTATACGCATGCAGTATCGGTTTCTTATCTCGCATAAGACACTATTTCCCACTTCGTGAAGAGTCGCTTTTACCGCGTTCTTCTGATTGGTTTCGACTCACAATCGAGTCATTTGCGAGGCTTTTATAAGTCGTATTTCAATAAATCACACTTTGATGCAGTCATTTTCGAGTCTTCTATTAATCGAACATAATAGTAATCACTTTTTAATCATTATAACGGTCTTCCGGATCCCAACAAACATTTTATGTAATTTTTTATAAAACTCGATAATTTACCTACACGAAAATGCAGAAGTTGACTTGTGCATTGGAATTTGAGAGCACAAGTATCGCTCGAGTAGGAAATAAGAGATAACAAGCAGTTTTGCATCGTTCAGCGGATCGAAATATTACTGCATAGCAACAGCCAAAATAATCACATTTCAATCCCCTGCAAGATCATTTGGCAATTGCTCTAAACATTGTTTAAGTAATTTTAAGATATCATATTTTAAGCATATGAACGAGTCTTTTTCCAGTCGTCCCATCTCTTTTCAATCACCAGAAGGAATCGAAAAAGACTCATCAAGATAATTCTAGTTTAAATGATCTATAAAAGTTTGGGTGGGATGTTAGGTGGTCTTCTTCCCGGAGGAATCCATCTTTGACTACTTTCTCTACTCTCCCTGCTCTGGCTTAATGGCTAATAGCAAAGTTTTTACAATGTATTGTATATTTTTTGCTAATAGCAAACGAAAAGAGCTTAGGGTGGTTGACAAATTATTATACCCTTGCAAAAGGGTATATTGAAATTGTCAGATGCTTGTAACGCATAGAAGGAAGCATTTCCGACCACATAAAGTATGTATATTCTTGATCAGATGAGCGATCGAGCTGAGTTGATTTAGCCTTATCCGTCTGTCCGTCCGCCCGTCTGTTTGTATGCTATCTCCTCCGTCAGTTTTAGAGTTGTCGCACCCAAACTTTACACTGCACACTGCCGACCGGATCGGATGATTAAAACCAGGGTTCGGAATTGCTCTTTGCTCGCAGCTCTCGAGAGCCAGCTCTTGCTCTCAGCTCATAGCTCTCGGCTCTTGGCTCAGAGCTGCCCAGTGGCGCTGGGCTGAATGTGGTCGGTCGAAATAATGCATTACGTACGAGCCACAATGTAATGCATTACCTATGAGATTTTTTTCAGCGCATTTGTAATGGCTCGAGAATTTCTGCATGGTAAAAGAATACGCTTGTGTAATGGGGACCCGAAAGAAACTTCGGCACGTCATTACTTTCTGCATTACAAAATTCAATAAACTCATGTACCGTGCGGAAAATTTGGCCATTTCTTAAGAAAGTAAGGCAGGTTGTATTGGGTTTTTGAATGCATACAGGCGAGAGGTAATGCATTAATAATGGACGTAATAATGAGCATTTGCGCCACTGGGTGAGAGCCACAACTCGGGAGCTGTGAGCCATCAACCGGCTCTCGGCTCGTGAGCCACAGCACACGGCTCTGAGCTGTGAGCCACAGCTCTCGGCTCGTGAGCCAACAACTGGCTCTCGGCTCGTGAGCCACAGCTATCGGCTCTGAGCTGTGAGCCATAGCTTGGGAGCCGTGAGCCATCAACCGGCTCTCGGCTCGTGAGCCATAGCTCTCGGCTCATGATACATAGCTCTCGGCTCATGAGCCATAGCTCTCGCCTCGTGAGCCTTAGCTCTCGGCTCATGAGCCATAGCTCTCGGCTCGTGAGCCACAAAATTTGATGCTGATCAAGAATATATAAGGTTGTCAAAAAAGTCTTGCGGTATTTTTATTGAATTTTCAATTGTTCATAAAATGTGTTATAATAATGCGATTTAAGTCAAATATGAGCCGAGAGCTATGGCTCACGAGCCGAGAGCTATGGCTCACAGCTCAGAGCCGAAAACTGTGGCTCACGAGCCGAGAGCTGGTTGTTGGCTCATGAGCCGAGAGCTGTGGCTCACAGCTCAGAGCCGTGTGCTGTGGCTCACGAGCCGAGAGCCGGTTGATGGCTCACGGCTCCCGAGCTGTGGCTCACTGCTCTGAGCCAGAAGCTGTGGCTCACGAGCTGTGAGGCGTTTAGTGCTCGCGGCTCTCGAAAATCGGCTCTCAGCTCTGAGCGAGAGACGAAACGAGGCAGAGCGCGCGGCTCGCTCGTGAGCAATTCCGAACCCTGATTAAAACACAAAGCTGCCATAGGAACGATTGGTCGGAAAACTTGTTCTAGTCTCAAATACTTTTTTATTTTCAAGGCAAACGTCTCCAAACTCCGTATCTACTTGTTTTCTACGCTTCTCCATGATTCTGCCAAGATTGGTCGAAATCGGACATCCATATAGTAAAGCTGCCATACACTCAGGGAAAAATACACTGATATTTTAATATTTCCACTTTGACTTGAATATTTTCACCATTGATTTAGCGTTAAATATGGAATTCGTATATATAAAGAGGGCACACTTCAAATTTAATATTGGCAATAGTTAAGTTTAACATGGATATAGTTAAAAACTTTTTTTTTTAATTAAAATTTTTGCAAGCCAACCTTAACTCAAATTTCTTTGTAATGGGAGGAGGGAGGAAGAGATAATGTCCAGGAGTAGAATTCTTTTAGATTTGGTTCTGAAAAACTGCGAATTATATTAATTTTATAAATGTTTCAACTTACTCTGTGTGGGACTCGAACTCGGGACCTCTGGACTTGAACTCGATTGGAATGCCGTCTCAACCAGTTGTGCCATCGCGTGTGCTGGCTGATCGACGGCTAAAATACTACTTATATTGAATAGCCTACAGTTATTTATAAATATCTTTCTGGCATTTTGCAAAAGTACGACTGCTTGTAATTCTCAAGTTGGAATTCCCTGCATAGGGAATATAAAAGGGGAAAATTAAATTCGCCGATTTAATATGTTTTTAGTCAATTCAATGTGGTTGTTAGTTAATTTAAATACAAAAGGGGCATAGTAAGATCAAATGTGATTGTAATAAGTTTTACCATGCTATTTTTCCCTGAGTGTAGAAAAGTAAGGTTAGAAAAATAGTCTTAGTAGGAAACACTTTTTTGTTTTCAATGTAAACCACTTTAAAACTATAATGTATTTATTTTAAAAGCTTTCAAACAACTATTTAAAGTTTTGTCAAAATCGGATGACTGTAAGCTAAAGCTGCCATAGGAATGATCGGTCAAGAAACTAGTTTTAGTGAGAAAAACTTGTTTGTTTTCAAATCCAACGCCTCCATACTTTGAAGTTTTTAGATTACTGTGCTTTCCCATGATTCCACTAAGCTGTCATACAAAAGTAGAGTCAGAAAAGTAGTCTTATTGGGAAAAACTTGTTTGTTATCAGTGGACATGTCCTTCAAATTAGTTAAAAAACGTAGCTGCAGATACTTGGCATTACATAAATTGCTCATGGGGTAAATCTTTAGATGAAGAAGATTGATGTTCTCAAATCAATCAAATTCTATTCCTAGTGCTCCCGAGTTTATGCCAATCCAGCCGAGCATAGTTTTCATACAACAAGGAAGGGATTTTCCCCGAATTTGAGAAAGCATCTTGTTGTGTTAAACTCTCTTAAGAAATACTTTAATATTGTTAATTTTGATTAGCCCCTTGAATTCTCGACCACTTCTATGTTGAGGAAATTCAAACCCAACTATAAGGAATTGATTTGATTGAAAATCAAATCGGGCGGCAGATGCTCGCAATTGTTTGTTCCAATTATTCACACAAATTGACTTACTCTTTTAATGTAAGCTCGCAATGAGCAGGAGTCGACTTATTGCTAGAACAAGGAATTGTTTTTCATTTTCTTTCCACTCGCCCCTCTTAGCATTGCTTTGATTTACCTGGTGCTATCTGATGCTTCCTGCCTGTGTATGATGTTCATAATTTCGAAAAAACAAATTTATTTTCATGGCCGTCCAATAAATTCAAACTGACCGACCGAGCCACGGCCAACAACGGCCTGGCACGGCCTGGCCACGCAGCTGCCACCGGGGGTGGAGGGATTATATCTTTATATGCATATTTTGACATTTTATAAGCGTTGACTTGTTGTTTCTGCTGGCGCGGCTAGAAATGGCGCGGAGCAGTTTCCTGTTTTTCACTTCTCATGCAAAATCTGCCATTACTTCTAATGAAGTTGAAAGCACTGTTGCTACCCACAACAGCGGCGGCGGACAGCGGCGGCGGAAACAATGGAGAATGGTTGGAAAATATTCAAATTAATTTAATGACGGCTTTTGTCTGCTATTTCCTCCTGCGCTTGGCTCCTTTGACCAGGTTGTCGCCATATTTTGCGTGTCGCTGCCACGGTCGAGAGTTGTTTTTAATCCTGACTTATGGACTGCATATTTGGTTTCGTCATCATCTCCTCCATAATGTATGGCCAAGTCCAGTGGGTTGGCCTTTGTGTGGCTTAATAAAAACATCAGCGACGACGAGAGCAGCAAAATGCTGACGGGTTCTTTTTGGTTAAGGGTGGCCAGGCGATGTACCTACACGAGGTTGTTGTTTAGTTTTAATTACACGCTAGCCTGCATTCGTGGGTCGCGCCTCGATGGCTTCATTTTATAGATGCTGTGATAAGTATGTGAAAATTCGGACGGGGACGCACTTTCACCGCAGAGAAATTCAAAATGTAACTTGATTTTAGTATGCCGAAATTGAGAACAGAAATATGTACCACAATATACCGGAATTCATTTCATATGCAGCCAAAAATGGCTTGAAGTCGATCGAGTGGGTCAAAAATATTTTGTCTCTCCAACATTCCGAAGCATTTTATCCAATTGGATCATCAGTAAAGATCCATTTTCCAATTTTCAATTCGTTCAATTATCATTCATTCATTCATTTGTCTTGTACCCCCACTTTTCTATCCTGGCTCTGCGTTTTCTAAGCCATGTCTAATTCGAATTACACCCCTGAGTTCCAGTTGGCAGCGAAAACTAATATTCAAGCTTTTGATTCTTTGTTTTTTTTTTCAAATGCAATTTTAATGAAACATTTTCAGTTACCGGATTTTATAATTTTCTTTGTTTCTTTGTTGTTGTTGGACTAGTGAACTTTCCATTAGCCTTTGGCAACCTGCGGGCTGCAATTACGATTTGAATAAGCACTGCGGCCCAAATGACTGCACCGGATAGCATATTGCATAATTACAGTGCATATTTATTATTAAGGTTAAAAATAATAGTTTATGGCAATAGACAAGAATGGTACATAAAAGGGAAAGCAAGAATTTAAGACGAAACAAATTGTTTCGCATACTTTACATACATACAAAACAAGTTTCAAGTCAGTGTAATGAAAGATGTTCTTAACGCATAAAAGAAAGCACCTGCGACCACTAAACGCTTGCAAATACAGTCTAAAACAAGTGACGAGCTGCTTTGATTTAGTCATTTTCGGCTGCCCGTCTGTCTGTCCGTCCACTTCTGTCCGTCAGTTTCAAAGCAATCTTTGTGAATCTTTGAAAATGGTGTTTGTGCTGTTTAGTTTTCCAGTGAGCATTTATTCTCATGTGGCAGTACCAAAATGCTCAGTAAGATTTGCCATTTCACCATGAATGAACTAAAGAACGAACAGCGCTTGCAAATCGTTGCATTTTATTATCAATATTCATGCTAGGGATGCCGAATACAATATCGGTATATCGAAATAAATATATTTTTGTCAAAAACAATACGATATATCGTTATCGAATATTTTTCCGAGGCGATATATCGTATATCGAATAGGTTTTTATACTCTGTACCGTAGGTACATAGAGTATTATAAGTTTGTGCAAAAGTATGTAACATCCAGAAGGAAGCATCTCCGACCCCATAAAGTATATATATTCTTGATCAGCATCAACAGCCGAGTCGATATAGCCATGTCCGTCTGTCCGTCTGTCTGTCTGTCCGTATGAACGCACAGATCTCAGAGATGGTAAGAGATAGAGGTTTGACATGTATGGGACATATGATTCTTATGTCTGCAGGCAGATCAAGTTTATTTTCAATTTTGGCCACGCCCCCGCAATTTAGAAAAAACGTCATATCTCCCACAGTTTTGAAGATAGATGGCTTGTTCCTTCTGGACATATTTAGTTATTAGAATAACTTATCGATCCGCCAAAGGAATGAAGAAGATCGGATGAACGGTTTTCGAGTTATGATCAAAAGACAAAATTTCTTGGTACTGAGTATGTTATAGTCGGGCTTGACCGACATTCTTTCTTGTTGGTGATACTTTTCTTCGATATTTGTGTTTCACTTTTTCGAATACTTTATATTGAACTGAGTAGCCAAACTGTAAACAACCAAATATCAGGCGCGGTGATCAAAGCCCAAAAAGAAAAAAAAAATGTTAACTATGCTGAAAAAAAAATCACACATGTTCAAAAAAAATAAATAAAATAAGATATATATCTTTTAGCCTATATTTTGCATGGCTGCAGTCCGGGCCTGACACCGTTTCGACTCGAGACTTTGGGTCCATCAAACCAGACCTCCGAGATTGTTTACAGACCGAAACAGACACCTCTGCTTGGAAAAAGGATCGGTCTGAAGAATCACTTTAACCAGTTTTTTTTAGAACTTATACCTAACCTAAATCTATTGTATTATGTTTTCAAAACTATATCCAAACTCGGTATTGAATGATTTGAAAAAAAATAAAAGCATATATCAAGTTGTGGCAAAACCAGTTAACGTATTTAAGGTTAGGTAGGCTAGCTTCTAATTAAAAGTCCAGGCAATTTGTAGAGCCTTGTTAGATATATTTTTCAATCATACCTACAATGAACTAGCTCCATTCGGGTATTGGTTTAGGTTTTCAAAAGCTTGTTTAGCTGGACGCTTCCATCTCTTCAAATATATGTCTTATTTTTTTTATACAAAATGTGTCTCTGCGATCTATGATTCCTTCAACCTAGTACCGTAGGTTTGATAAGTAAAAGAACCGAGCTGAGAGCTGAACCTTAGACTTTCAAACGGGGTCGAATCCGTACCCGTACCGAGCCTTCTCCAGAATCTCAGAGGTTTGCCGCCTTGATATTTTGTAGTGTTTGGGGGATTTAATACCTAGTATTAGATCTGAGTTAGAAAGTAGTCTAAAGACGTGTCAAATGACATCTTAATTACCTGAATGAAATTGATATTTGTTGAAAATTTGTGAAAAGAAGAAGTATAAGGAGTTTGCTTCTTATACTTGAAGGTAGATCAAGTTAATTTTCAATTTGGCAAAGACATCATAACTCGCACGGTTCTATAGATAGAAGCTACGTACCTTCGGATCGTGTTAACTGATCAAAGAAGTGTTAAAGATCGAATAAACTAAAGTCGAACTATAGGGATAACGAACATTTATGCTGTGCAGCACCGGAACAGCGATGGGCAGCACTTTACACACCCCAGCACTGTGTGGTGTGTTACATACAAACTTTGAAACGGTACAGAGAATGTTATAGTCGGGCTGGACCGAGTATCTTACATGTAATACATGAAATCCTGCTACAAGTGACTGGGTTCCGGCACGATATTCTCCATATTCCGTAGCGCTTTTCATATTAATTCAATCCATAGATTATTTAGATCTTGTAAGGAACACTGTTTCGTATACCTTTCGTTCGATTCAGCAATCCGATACATCATTGCCGATCAGGAGCTAGTGGCGGACAATCCTATCGAAAAATGCTTTCTTATGCTTAGTGAAGTCCGTTCATAACAATTATCACAAATCATGCTGAGTTAGCATTATTGGACCGACACGCTTGTCACTGCATTTCGTCACACAGCTGCAGCTGTTTCTGCCCCCGCATATTTCACCATAACTTGTAGCAGTTTAATTCGCCTCAGATTTGTAATTCAATTTTTTTGGGTTGGTGGCTCACCTGTGGGTGGAAACAAGCGGATTACATTACGCACAGCATCGGGAAGTCACCGGGGCGGGTGCATTACAAACAGGCAACAGTTGAGCGAGTACGCTAAGGGCTCCGGGGCAGACCTACAAGCAAACAAGCAAACACACAAATAAACAAACAAACAAACGGCTGGCAAACAGGCCACGTCGTGATTGCAGGACATTTGCGCAAAAAGGCAAAACAATTGAATTGGATTGGATTGAATTGACAATGCCAGCACCAGGGGCTGCTGGAGGGTCGCTCACTCGACCGGTAATGGTGTTGATAGCATTAAGCATGCCAGGACGCAGCCCCGCCAGGACATGCGTGCAGTAGCCGCGGCCAATCTGTGCGTCGTCTGTTGCTGTTCCGCGTGTTGTTTTCGCTGCACTCGAATGCTTTTTGCAATGTAAACACCCGCCCCGGGCCCAACGCTCGCACATATTTTCACAATTTTTTGTTTATTTGTTTTTGTGTTGTGGTTACTCTTGCTTATTTTTTTCTTCTCGGCAAATTAGTTGAGTTTGGGCCGGGCAGGCAGCAAGTTTTTGTTTGACACTTTCTGGCATAAGCCCCGACCACATGCGACGTACGCCCGGACGGCCCACCCAACCCTGTTTGCACTCAAATGCCCTGAAAAGTGCCTGCCTCTGCTGCACTTAATCCGCTTAAACGTTAAAAGTGCTAATAGTTTTTTTTTGGATGTTGCAACAACCCTGACTTCTTGGGACAGGGGGAAACCCACCACCATCGGCCAGTCTCCTCCTGCTGCTGCTGATGCTCTGTGTGTGTTTAAGGACAAGGTGTTAAAAGCCAATAATTTATATGATTTAGATTTGTCTCAGCTGTAGTCTGCCCCGTGATGCAGTGAAGTTTGTTAAGGAGAAATATGGAAGAAACTTTTGAGTGACTTTGTTTACGATATTGCAGATTTCAAAATAATGTCCCAAACTCTAAATGAAAATGAGAATATTTTTATTTTTAAATCATATTGAACTTTATTTGTTAGGCAACCTTAATAAATGAGCATTAATTTGTTTTGTTATCAGCCGTTTTTATACTCTGTACCAACAGTACTCAGTGTATGTTAAGTTTCTGCTTTGTCTTCGGTTAAAATTTGTTGTTGGGCGGAGAATGCATGCGTGTGCATTCGACAGCCACGAGCACTCACATTAGTTTTCTCTTACGTTTTCTTGTTTTTACTGGTACTCCAGATATATTTTCTTCACTTGTATTGTTGAATACGCGGCCGTAAAATGACTGTCGGCTCCTCTCTCTAAAAGCAGCATTAAAACTTTTAATTTAAAAGTAAATCAAAATTGGATTCTTAATCGATATTTGTATGCTCTTCTGAATGTAATTGATGGTTATTTGTGGTTTTAGCAATATGACTGCAATCGTACAAATTTCAGTTGCAGAGAAGATTCTCTCATATATCAAATTGACTTCAACTGCCTTCACATTGATGCGTCTAATGAGACATGATAGTCTAGTAGGCCTACAGTTTGGTTGTTATAAATGTGTATAGCTCTTCAAATTCAAAAACCAAACAGGATTGAATGCAGGATTACTAGACCATAATGGCTTTCGTTTCGAACAGTGTGAAAGCAGCCTTACGAATATCTCAACTAAGTCTAGATTTACACGGTGAAGCAAACCTCATGAATTTCTCTTAGTAGGCGGAATATGCAAGGCAAAATGAATACGATTTATAAAGGGCAGGCTTAGAATCTCACCTGATTCTCTCGCCTACTAAGAGAACTCCATGAAGTTTGTTTCACCGTGTAAATGTGTAAATCCAGTCTAAGGAAAGCTTTAAACTCTTTTGCTCTTAAGTTTTGAGTATTCTCCTTTTATAATACAAGACGGGGAGCATTGGAGAATTCTTTGAATATGCCCACGTACATCTTCAACGACAGTTCCCATCTAGCGGTTTTGGTTTGATCATTTTGAAACCCCTAGAATATAATAAATTTGTCTCAGCTGTACTCTTAGAAAAAGGCTTTAAATGGTTACTTTCTAAATTGCAGGTTTATTTTCAAGAAAATGAAATACCGAAAATCGAATATTTGGTTAGACCCGGAATGGCATAAGCTAAGCAGGATATGGCTGAACATTTTGAACCCTAGCCAAGCTAGAACTGATCCCTATAATCGAAGTAGGCCAAACCTTATGGCATTAAATCTCTTGTTTTTAGAAAATTGCATCCTACAGCCATGCTCCCATTTTCGATTTCGCAAAAAATTTGCGATTTGATCACCAAATCGTAAAAGTTGGTGCTCCGACATTCGGAAATCGCAATGTTTTGCCGTTTTTAAACCGGTGACATCTGAGTCCGTGAAATGAAAAGTAAATGCAAAATATAGGTTGATGCACAAACAGACAGCCCACGGAATTATTTTTATTCAGTTCTTTAATTTTTTTAGATTTGTCTTACGGACTCATCCACTCAATTCGCATTGAGGCAATATTTTAAACAATTTATTTAATAGAGATACACAAAATTGAGCGTGATGGAAAACTGCTCACAATAACAACAATTTGCGATTTGGCCATGGTATATATCGATATATGACTTTCGATATCATGAGTAGTGGCGCTCATCAGCTGTTTATACCCTGTTCCCATTGAAAATGGGAAAAGGGGGATCATGAAGTTGTGCGAATGTATGTAACAGGGAGAAGGAAAATTTTCCGACCCCATAAAGTATATATATTCTTGATCAGCATGAACAGCCGAGTCGATATAGCCATGTCCGTCTGTCCGTCCGTCCGTCTGTCCGTCTGTCCGCCTGTCTGTCTGTATGAACGCGTCGATCTCAGAGACTATAAGAGATAGAGCCACAAATTGCACGAAGGTAGATTTATGCTGTACGCAGATCAATTTTGTTTCAGATTTGAAAAATTCCACCTCGTCCCCCTTTTATCCCCAAAAAACCTAGACCTCCTCTATAAATCCAAGACCTAAAAAGCCGTCAGATCCACAATTTTCAAGTTAGAGCCTCGTGGTTTAGTATACATCAAGCTAGGCTCAATATCTATCTATATCGAAACTACAATCAGATCGGACCAAAAACACCGGAGCTATAAGCGAAACAGTTGAGCTGATAACAGCAGCCCCCCAGTTGTTGATCAGGACTAGAAAAGTATTGCCTACATTTAGGATGACATCTTCAAAAACTCAAAAACAAATAAATGAAAATAAATGAACAGGGTATTTTGTGGTCGGGAAACTCGACTGCAGCGCCCTTACTGTTTTTTTATGTGAAATGACAAAACAAGATGGGAATGGAACATTATCGATGACAAAAACTGGCGAATTTCGGAGCGCTCTAAACTAAAATCGTACGAATTTGCTGAATTCGCAATTCGCAAAAATAAGTTAAAACCGGAGCATGGCTGCTAATAATAGTTTTCTAAGGCTTTTTCGATTTTCAAGAGAACTTTTTCTGTGAATGTTAGGAAACAGAGAATTTTGTATTTTGGTTGCTGCAACTTCTCTCAGCTTCGACAACTTTGCAATGTCGACTCGAAATCGACTACAATTATAATCAACGAAATAATTCAGCGGTATAGTTTGAAGTAATGCACACTGGGACAGAATGGAAAACTGACCGGCAGAAATGAATAATGACGTTGTCTTTGGCTTTAGACGTGTCAAAATCAGTACTCGGCGGTTTTTGGGTGCTCTGATTTCATTGATTTGGAGGTGTGGTGGCCGACTTATGAAGGGGGCTAAAATTAAACATAAAATCAAATGGGAAGTCGTTTTATAGGTTTTTGGGTGTTCTGATTTCGTTTCTGACAATTTTTTTCCGATCAGGAGATCGATGAGAAACCCAAGCAGGGGAGGGGCGGGGGTAATCGCAAAATGGCCCACAATGAAATGTTTTATTTAGATAAATGAAACTCAAAGCTGTCTAGCTATATTTGAGCGGGTTTTGGTAGAAGATTGTTTTAAGTCAAATTGAATAACTAGTACCATAGGTGGTACTCCTAAAATTAGTCAGATTTAAAAAAATTTTGAAACACCATGGTCTTATGTGATTCGTTACATTCTGGCCGGGTTTCATTAAGATCGGTCAATTTTTAGATGTAGCTGCCATACAAAGTGAATAAGAACATTTAAAACAAGAAAGAAAGTCGGTCAAGCCCGACTATAACAAACTCTGTACCAACGAAATTATACACTCAGCATAAATTTACTCGACATAACTCGACAACCGTTCATCCGATCTTCACCATTCTTCACATTCTATCTTTAAAACTGTGGGAGATATGTCGTTTTTTTCATATTGCGGGGGCGGGAGAGGGCGTGGCCAAAATTGAAAATAAACTTGATCCAAGGACATTCAAGGACATGACTCGGCTGTTGATGCTGATCAAGAATATATATACTTTATGGGGTCGCAGATGCTTCCTTCTGGATGTTACGTACTTTTGCACAAACTTATAATACTCTATGTACCTACGGTACAGAGTATAAAAAGTTACCAGGAACCAGAAACATTGTCGTCACATAGCACGCATCTATTAAAAATATTCAAATATTAGCCTCCGTACAGGTATTGACACAATGCTCGACATTGGGTTCCTTTCCTGCCGGACACCGTTAATGAAACTTACATTTCCGAGCTCGGGGGACAATTGGCCACTGTTAAAGCCACTCAATGCACCTGGATTACAACCTCGATTTTTCGAATTTCAGCCGGTTAGCTTTACATTCTGTCCCAATGTGCAATGGGGAAAACTTAGACTGCCTCGACTTTTGATGTTTTTCTTTTATTTTAATGTTCTTGATAATTTAGTACTAAGAGCACAAGTGTTGTTGTAAAGCACGCTGGCTTAAGCATACCCCAAGCTTCCGGAAATAACCTTTGATTTGTGAGTCACCATCTCTTTCTTGTGATTAAAAATTGTGTAATTATTTACAGCAATCTGCCATTTTCTTCAACAAACCGCTCTAAAGTTTTTTTCTAAACTGTGGACACAGCCCCTCGCCACAAATGTTCGATTTAATACAAAAGCTCTCTATTATTATTATTGTTGTTGCATAATGGTCTGTCTCTGTGTTTGAACTGCTGCGGTAATTGCATTTTTTGTTTGTTTTCTCGTTTCAAGGTTCATGCCATTTAATGGCAAATAATTGCCTGATGGGATTTTTACGCTCCCTAATCCGTGCAACGATTAAAGTTGTCTTCATACAATTTGCCACTTCCGCTGGCTGCTCATCAATCACATGTAGATCCAATAAAATCACATATGTGCTTGGCCCACCCTCGTATAACTTTCCCAATTGGAATTCATATAAAAATTCCCGAAAATAAACCATCAATTAATGCGCAAGCCAGAAGCAGCTGGCCTTAGTGTGGGGGGAATGGTTAACCTCCGCAAACTGAATTATTAACAAAACTAATTGCAGGCGGAAGTGAGAATCAATAGTTAAAGGGGGGAGGGAAAAGTTGGCTGCTCCTGCTCACAGGACGACGACATGCAAAAATGCATTAGCCTCAATTTATGGCATATGTGTCAACTCGCTCTCCGTGTGCTGGTCTGCGGGTGTGCACGTTTCCCATCTCCGCTGGGCGTGGCTGTGCCTGATCATTCGTTCAATATTGCAATATTACATTATTAATATTTTAGCACTCGGCATAATTTCACCAGCAGCTACAAGCGACCAGAGAAACCACTGACCACCGCCAGCGGCGCACATGTCGTCATCTTCGGGCGGACGTCCTGGCGCGCATTCAGCCATGGCAGGCTGCCTTATTATTTATGATAATGTTTGGCCATTCGTTTGGTTTATTGTGCTAATGTGCCGCAATTAAGATTAAGAAGATGATTTCCTGTTTCTCCCTGCTAGAGCAGCCCATGACTGCGCCTGTGTTGTGTGAGTGTGTGAGTGTCCCCAGCCAAATGAGGAAAGCAGAAGGCAAAACAAAAAGTAGCAAATGCCCACGCACATGAATTTACATGCCAATTCACCCTCACCAAGCCATATTAGATGCCTAAAACACGTATTACTGCTTTAATCATCTAAATTTAGAAAGCTGTTTTGTATGAGGGACAGTTTAAAATCACCCACTCTCCATTTTGTAAAAGCTTCCCCAAAGGACTCCATAATTGCAGAAATAGGGACCAAAAAATACTATCAAAAGTATTATTTAAATCAAGAATAAATATTAATAAAGTTATTTAACAGAAGCGCAGACGCTTCTTTTGGTCTACAAAGTTCGTACAAACGAATGTAACATGCTAAAGAAAGCATTGCTGACACTATAAAATCAGTCTGAAATCGAGTGCCTCTACTCCTAAATACCCTGTACCCTTGATATAGTTTATTATAATTCATTTTCTAGCCGAGCTTACTCCTATTTCAGAAATATATTGAAATTGGGAGTTACTTGATATAAGGCCGATTCCACTTGTACGAATCTGTTGGCAGATCGGTGATATAGTCCTTAGTTCATGTGTTATATTGTACACCCAGAGAAACGTTGCACGAATCGGCAAGCACGATTTCTGCTTCAATTTAGAATTTTTCTTCCTGATTTTTTTAAGACGAAAATCCGCCCGAATACAAGCAGACAAACGTTCTTGACTTTGAGCTTGATGGCAAGGGAAGTGCGGGGAGTCACAAGTGGAGAGAGCAAACAACAAATGAGAACAATTCTCTCTCTCACTCTCAGAATTGCCAATGGATGTTGCCTACAATTTATACCGAGAATTCGCTGCTGCTTTGTCTAAACGCGTTGTGGCGGTGCCGGCTGAGATGTCGGTGTCGGTGAGTGTTGCAGCTTCGGAGGCCCTGAGTTCAAGTCCCAGTTGAGGAAAGTACAAAATTAAACTCTAAATGGCATTTAAAAAATAATCACAATTTATTAGGAGAGGAGAGTGGCATTGGGTTGGGGGTGTGAGGATTTTGAGGTGGTGTGGTTGTGTGCGTGTTGCGATG
>JAWNNO010004083.1:0-15640 GCA_035044985.1 Lordiphosa fenestrarum
TTTGTGCAACAGTATGTAACATCGAGAAGGAATCATCTCCGACCCTATAAAGTATATATATTCTTGATCAGCATCAACAGCCGAGTCATGTCCGTCATGTCCGTCTGTCTGTCCGTATGAACGCACAGATCTCAGAGATGGTAAGAGATAGAGGATTGACATGTATGGGACATATGCTTCTTATGTCTGCAGGCAGATCAAGTTTATTTTCAATTTTGGCCACGCCCCCTCCCGCCCCCGCAATTTAGAAAAAACGTCATATCTCCCACAGTTTTCAAGATAGATGGCTGGTTGTGGACATATTTAGTTAGCAGGATAACTTATCGATCCTCCAAAGGAATGGGAGAAGAGCGGATGAACGGTTTTCGAGCTATGATCAAAAGACTGTTCGCTGCTACTGCAGCATCAAAATTTATGCTGAGCGTATAATTTTCTTGGTACAGAGTATGTTAAAGTCGGGCTTGACCGACTTTCTTTCTTGTTTTATATTAACCATTTACATTTCCTAGCCCAAACCCAAAGATATAACAGAAACCGATATTATTATAGCTCAGTCATTTATTAAACGATTTTTCTTAATATTTCGGAGATTAAATTCAAATAAAAATCAGCTTAAAGTTTGTTCGATATCTTAAAATTTGTAGGAGTTTGTAAGAGGGCTCAGAAAAATTTTAAATAAGCTTGATCTGTTGGCAGAAATTATGGATCTTCATTAAACTTGGTTGTTCTTGCTCTTCTAGACTCTAAGATCTAGATGTTCCTTCTGGACATATTTAGTTATTAGGATAACTTATCGATCCGCCAAAGGAATGAAGAAGATCGGATGAACGGTTTTCGAGTTATGATCAAAAGACAAATTTTCTTGGTACAGAGTATGTTATAGTCGGGCTTGACCGACTTTCTTTCTTGTTAGACTTACTGAGTGTAAGAAATATTCTGGACTCAAAAACTTTTGTAGTCATCACAATAACATTTGGGGTTCCTTTTATTGATTTCAGAATGTTTTGTACAAAAGTTTCAGTACTTCCAGGAACAGTTCTTCACTCACTTCAATTCGCCCCAATGCGGTTATGTGTAAAGCTTCACACAGTTCGTTTGGCGCCACTCAGTTGTTTTCGGTATCTTTCTCTCTCGCGTACTCTTCCGCGCATACCTACAAAGACTCAGACAGCATTCTTGTGGCTAGCCCACGCTCCTTCAGCTCCACTCGCGGTGTCAATCATCAATCCAAACCGACTGACGTGCCGTTAATAGAGCATGAAATTCTCTCTTGTGGCATATGCTAATTTCAGCTTAAAGGTGCGGCCTGTGTGGAGAGATTCGTTAAAGGATTCGCATGGAATATCTGTTAACATTTTATTTTGTTTATGGTACATATTGATTCAATTATATACGATTATGTATACATGTAGGGGTATTTCAACTAAGTGTAATATGGACAGAACGGAATGTTGTAGGTAACTCGCTCTTCGGCATATTTTACATATATTTATTTGTGATCGTTCGGTCAGATAGCGCATTTGTCGGGTGTTTTATATTATTCTACAATATAGTTATATATGTATTGTCTTTCATTTGAATATTTTTCATAAAAAATATACTTAAAGTATAAACCTAATAAGGCACACATATTCATTGTCAAAAGATGATTTCAATTTCGGGACCTTTGGCTGGTCTGACCATTGCTTTCTCAAAGTCGCTTGAAGATTTGATTGATTCGATTCCTTTTCTAATTTGACCAGCATCGCTAAAACTTTGTGTAAATCTATGTATGGATCCAGATCCAGTGCAAGTCGTACGAATTCAACTTATCTGCGCGGTTTGCCGAAACTACTGGATGGTCCAATGGGACCATAGATGGCATGCGGATGTGGGGGATGCGCCAGCTGTGGATGTTGTCCAGGTCCGGGGCCATTCGCCAGGGCGTGCTGCTTGCGTTGAAGTGTACTTGGACCCATGGGCCGCTCGCCATCGTTGAGGTCAAGGCCGGCTACCATTTGAGCAATTTCGCGTTCTTTTTTCATGTCCGGCGGGTTGAATTGTAGGCTAGCCAGTGAACCATGACTGCGACTGCGATGCTCCTGGCGTATGGAGTAGCTAAAGGCGCGCTCGTTCAAGTGGCCTTTGCGCTGCAAATACGGAAGAAATGGTGGGACTAGGTGAAACAAGTGATGGGGTCTTCTATTAATTGGTGTACGTAAGGCTACAAATTAAATAAGATTTTGTTCAATGAAGCTCTATGAGATGACTTACCTTGTAAATACCAGTGCCGCCCGGCGACGGAGACTCGGCACCCGAATTACCCGAATCGTCCAAGCCATTGCCCATGGAAGCCGCCATTTTGCGACTGGAAATGCTCAAGGGACGCGGCTCTCCAATCATGGATTGTGCCATTTGAGGCGACGGCATACCCATGGCCTGCTGCTGGTGATAGGCATAGATGGGCGGAACTATGGGCATACCCACTGGTACGCCGCCCAAACCATTCTTCTTGTCCTTCTTCTTCTTTTTGCTAGTCGACCGGGATGGCTGCAAGGTGGCATACTGCTGCGGCAGCATTACTGGTATCTGCAATGGCGGCATGCCACCCAGATGTTGATGTGGATGCGGAGCATGGTGCATCATATGGTGCTGGTGTGGATGCGGGGGCGGATGATGCGCCAGGTGATTGTGTGGCGGCGGTCCGGGCGGAAAGCCGCGATGACTGATTGTGTGATAGCGAGCTGCGTGCGGACCGTGTCCGGAGACGGGTCCGTAGATAACACTGCCAGGTCCCGCATGCCCTTGCATATTGGAGCGATGCATGGCCGCCGGGTGCATCGGCTTTGGTCTGATTAGAGTACCCGAGAGGCTTTGACTTCCACTAGACTTGGATGATTTTTTGTCCCGCTTCGTTTTGCGTTCCTCCTTCACCGGTGGCGGCGGCACCTCAATGGGTGTGCTTATTTGGCGAGCGCGAAGCGGTCTGCCTAAAGTAGAAGTGTTGCCCGCAAAAACCTCGTACGGGCTCTCAACGACTCCTATACTGTCCAGCTGATCATGTGAGCCACTCCATACCTTGTGGTTTTCATCGCCATTATAGAGGGAAGCCTCGCCATCGTCCACAGTGACATTGAGGTCGGCGCTGCTACCATAAACTACAAAAAGATAAAAGAGGGAAAGTGGAAACTTAGTCAAATAGGAATTCTAGTTTCAAGAATTAGACCAGATCCTAAAGATACCATCGTATATATCAAATAAAGCCTAAGCGTCAAACATTTCTGAATTTTTGTTGTCCAAAAGAAGTAATTGCCATTTTATAAGTGCTCAAAACCGCTTTAGAAATGAGAAACTTTCTTTTGCTCATAACTTGAATATCGTTTAACCCATCATAACCATTCCTCTAAAGAGATCGATCAAAAATGCTGATTAATAACTTTGTATGAACAATATATTTAGTCAGTTATCGCAGAATCAAACATAGTAGATTAGATATAAGTAGAGAAACACCTTTAAAAACAGCTTTGAAATCCGAATGCCGTGACAAAACATCATGATGTTTTTTCGTTTATAAGCAGCAATAGAGAGTTTTTGGGGAGATTCGATATAGCTACCTAGAACACCTAGATCTCAGAGACAACACGGGGTAGAGCAACCAACTTTGCCAGGCCAATATTAAATAACTCCTACAATTTGTAAGATATCAATCTAAAAATTAAATAGCTTTTATATACCCAATACCTTTAATAAATAATAGAGCTATAAGAAGGCAATACAAATAACCCTAGCCATAAGGTGACTGACGGTCGCACAGACTTATGGCAACGGGAAATTCCATTTTGAATCTTCGATTGCAAGTGTGTGCTGTGCGTGTGCGAAATCCATCAAACAAATTTTGAGCACAGACAGCATACAAAGGTAAAATCGAAGGTTCAAATGGCAAATTTCTCTTTAAATGTCACTAACATTCACTTTTATGTAACACAAAGTAATATAGTCTTCTGTTAATAACAAAAACGTTTAGTATTTTTCGGTATTTAATTAAGAAACAAAAAAATTTTGGTCTTATATTGGTTTTTTTTTGAGTTTATGTGTTAACATAAATATTTATTTGGGTTTTTGGCTACTTTTTTGATTTTCGTTAAAGTTGCTTTTGGCTCCTTAATTTTTGTCAAATATTAATATTTTCTTATTATTTCAAAACTAAAAATCTAATTTCGACCATAAAGTGAAAGGGTGAACATTTCGAAACTCCAAGAAACCTAACCAAATATTAAAGTAGGTTCTGCGGCGTGAAACCACAAGCTTGTGTCACGGTGGACTTCGATAAGACGCTCTTCCATTTGTATTAAGTGGAAAACGGGTCCTGGTTCGATCCCAAGTCAAGGAGGGATGAAATAATATTTGTTCGATTCTCTAATATTATGTGTAAAACTAAGCAAAAAAGCACAGTAAGGTTTTTTGTTTTTAGATGGTAGCATCCTGTAATTTTGTATTTGTTTGTTTCTCGGGCCTTTACACAATTCTACAAGTTTTTGTCAAAATCGGATGACTATGTATATAATATAGCTCCCATACGAACGATCGGTCGGAAAATGGGAAAAAAGTATTTTTTGAGTATATTTAAGCGAGCACTTGCAAGGGTATAAAAAACTTCGGCACAGACGAAGTTAGCTTAGCTTTCTCGTTTTTTTTCTGTGTTCATTTCAAAGTAGAGGCATTGTATTAAGGCGAATGTGGTCCATTCGAGTGTTGATTCGTGTTGTCAATAGCTTCCAATGCTGTACGCTTTTTTTCGTATTGTTGATCTGAATCAAGCATCAAACTAAAACCTTAGTTTTTATAAACCAGCCTGAAAACCAAACCTTAGACTTTCTATCGGTTTTATTCTGCCGGAACGAACTTTCTTCAGAACTATAGATGTGTTTGCTTGCAATATAAGAAACACAGTTCGAAATTAATTATCAATGCGTGTCAAATGACATCTTAATTACCAAAATAGACCTGATACTTCTATGGAAATTGATAGTATTTTGAAAATTTTGACCGATTTATGGAAAAATAGGTCTCTGAAAGAAAAACTTCAGTTCAGAAATAATAATAATAAAAAACAATTATAATTGTAGTATTAAATATAATATATTAGATTAAGGTCGAGCGGTTTCAATTTAATTCGATTTGTGGAAATTCATTGATAATAGAGCCAAAGAAGAAGAGTTCAGTTTTTAAGCCTTTGGTTCGATCAACTAAGGAACCGTTTTTCACAACGGGTTCAACATTTCCGACCAAACCAATTACACAAAATTTAGCCTTACCATAACCTTAATTTCAATGTTTTGTCTTAGAAATTCAAATATAAATATATTCCTATCTTCAAAAAGAATAGCTTTTTTACTTTTTTTCGGACAGAAGAAAATTTTTTTGTTTCCGCTCCTTTTTTATCGTTTCAGAGACTGTTTCTTGTGCTTTCTACTCCCGAGAAGAAACTTTTTTCTTTCTTCCAAACAATATCTGACAGAAGTATCGCAGATGGGCACACTACTTCGAAAGGGACGTGAGTGCGATAAAAATCGACTAAAAATCGAATTCTTATATTTTTTCGCCTAATGGGTGCTTATGGTCAATGATGTTTACCCTCAGAGTTGACATAAGAAAAAGTCCTAAATAAGAGTCTTATCTGCATTAATTTATAAAGCTATTTTCAGTTTTTTCATGTTATAAGTATAAAACGGAAGCCCACCAAAAATGTAGTTCATTTTTATATCGCTTCCATAGCAGACGAAGCTGATCTTGGATGATAAGTGAAAGGTAAAGAGCTTCTTTGTAAATCAGCCAGATGGTTTTGTATTTGTTAATTAATGTACAGCTGACTGATGCTTGTTCATTTTCTTTATTCAAACATTTTTGTAATTTGTATTTTAGTTAAGCCGATATTTCCGATTTTAATGGTAATCGGTATATCGCTTTGAGTGCAGCTAATTTTGGGGCACAGCAGGAATCTTTGATAATTATACTTGCACATCCCGTGGCTATATTCCTCGAGTCAATGTCCACGGTTGTTATTCGAATCAAACTGAGTTTTGGGAGAGAGTCACCTAATTGACCTATTGCTAATATTATTTTGTTTTTGATTCCAGATTTCTTTTTTTTTCAACATAAATGGACCAACTTCGACTACTCAAAGTGTAAATTGATAGCACTTATGGTTGAAAACATTGAACACAAGTTAGCTAGCTGCTTGGCAAGCTTTCCATTGACCTTCATGGCTAAATGGATGCTGCTGCCAGCTGTCTAACTATTGTATTGATATCCATTGTGAGGGGTGGAACAAGGGCGGTTAGACCTTGAGCGCACTTGTCTCACCTTTCGAAGCGCTGATTCACGAGCGAATTGTAACTGGACAAGGCAAATGGCATATAAATTAAACCAAAATGCTGAAAATTAGTCGAGCGCGTCTAATCCGAACCAACAAAAAATATATAAAAAACAGGCCAAGACCGTGGCCCAGCGACAACAGACGCATTCAAATGAACCAGTGTGTTCGATTTCCTAAGCATTCCGCTGGTTGGGCAACAGCAGCAATGTTGTCGCGATTCTTTGGCGCATTTGGGCCATGGCGGGCCAACGGTTTTGTAATAAATAACGGTAATTTAATAACCTGAGCATGGCTACACCTGCAGTTGCTGTCATACCCCTGCTACGCTGTCCAGACCCAGACTCGAACCTGATCGTCTGGTCTCCAAAGCCCCACCCAGAGCCCAGCTCAGTTCGGCAGACGACCAAACGACGAGTCAGTTTTTTTTCTTTTCTTTTGGTCTGTCTTCTTCTTCTTCTTCTTCTTCGTCCGCTTTTGTATCTCTACTTCTTTGCCATGCCATAATTTTGTTTGCGTCCAACGTTTTTGCTATTCTGCCGCTTTTGGCTTTTGTTGCGCCATGAGAAGAAACGCTCGCTCGCGGGTCTATTGACCCCCTCTAGTCGCGTCCAAAGCGGTTGAACTGACTAATGTTGAAAATGAGAGCGAAGTTTTTGGGGCAGCGGGAAAGGGTCTGCCCCCCTCTGCAAAAATGTTAATTTATGAGTGGCAGAGGCAATCAACATTTTGTGGGAACGGCAACAGCTCCTTTCACGTGTGGTACCTAATTAGCCAAGGCAACTTAAGTCTTTTCACATGACCAAATGTCAACTGGCCGGAAAGTCAGTTCTTCTATGTTGGTTGATTGTTCAAAAAGTTTATAGTACTTGAACTTGAGTTCCTTTTTATATCGATGCGGCTTAAGTTAAGAAATTGTTGGTTCTCTTTTACAAAGTATGGCGATTCAACGAACTGGGTTGTGCTTTTAAATACCAAAGTGCAACAGACAGTCTGATTCGTGCTTAACTCGAAAAGTCATTGATTTGAATTCTTGACTGTTCAAATCCAGATCTTTTATAAAGGCGATAAAATATTCATACACAGAGCATAAAAAATGTCTATATCAATTTGATCTGGGCTGGTTAATTTGATATTTTGCGAAATATCATTTTTTTTCATATCCTTTCGAAACTATAACATGTCATTCTGACGAAATATTTAAGTAGCGCGTCCGAGTACGATAAGACGCCATTACATTCGTCATAAGAGCAAAAGGGCAAAAGAGGTGAGGTAAAGAAATAATTTGGTTTTCTGATTCTTTAAAATTATTTATAACATCGATACAAAAAGCAGAGTGAAGTGCAAGCTGTATAAAAAGATCATCCAGCAATTTCCAATAAATTTTCATTTCCGGCACAATACACTATATATATTCTGGAATCTAGATCAGCGTGACGAGCTGAGTCGATTGAGCTTATCCGCCCTTCTGTCCGGATGCACCTCTTTTTCTACGCAAACTTGTCTGTCATTTTTGAAGCCATCGAGCTGAAATTTTGCACAGAGTCTTCTTTTTGCTGCACGCTAGTAATTTGTCGGAATACTAAATTGTCTAAGTACATTCTTCTGCATTCTTTACCGTGATTTGTAGCACCGTCACACGGAGACGCTGAAACCGTTAGATAACTTCACACTCTGTGTGATAAAGACAAACTTTGGGAGATACAGAGTATGCAATAGTCTGGCTGGACCCACTTTCTCGGTTGTTATAACTTATAAGTCCGCTTAGGGGTATTCCTGCAAGTGATTTTGATTTTGATACTGATTTTAATTTCGGTGTGAATTTGATTTGATTTGTCTGTCTGCCTGCTTTCATGAAAATAAACTAGCACTTCCTGGCCAACCAACCAAATGACGAATTATTTTATTTCGGTCACATGTTGCTTGTAGCTTTAGGCTATATTGATGCTTTCGTGAGAAATATACCTCAGGATCTTGCAATGGCTTTCAGCAAGCTTTATTTCAGTGCCATCCACATAGCCAATGCATTCGGGCAATTCATTAAGTGACGCTTCTGCAAGGGCTTTACGCTCAGCACGCACGCCATTAAAAACTTCATCATTTTGAATTAAGCTCAAGATAACGTTGAAGCTTTTCCTGTTTACCCTTATGAAGTGTTTAAAACGCTCCTCGTCCACATTTGGCAGCACATCGGATATAAACTGCTTACACTTAGGGACAGAATGCTTTATGTTGGGGAAATATCGGTAAAGTTCTCCTTGAATACCGTACATTAACAGTTCGTTAACAATTTCATCCTGTCTTCTCCTCGAACGATCTGCAGTTTTATATAAATCGAAAAATCAATTAAAAAACCATAGAAAAGTAAGATTACAACGTCCCTTTTGAAAGCTGCGAAAACTCCAAAGTTATACTATATACTCCGCGAGTAAGCTATTTTTGATTTTTTGAAACAAAGCTGTATACAAGTATTTTAGGTCGTTCCGGCAAAGTGATTTGATTTTGTTTTATTTCACAGTTTTTTCTGCATTTTCTCCAGTTTATCTGGTCACACCGAAATTAAAATCAGAATCAAAATCAAAATCACTTGCAGGAATACCCCTATTGTTTGTCAAAAAAAGAACTTAAACGTAGAAAGACACCACTGCCAAAATAAAATAAAATCTTCTAATACATATCATCACTGTTTAAAGGATATGAAAAATAATGACCCTTGGGATGATTTTTTAGCTCCGTTGGATGATTAAAAGGATATTTCAGACATATCCCTCCCAAATGGATACTTTCTTGGATCTTTTTTTTTCTGTGCAGTGACTCTCAGCGCCGTCTTGTCTCGGTTTCCAAACTTTAGTCTTAACTTAAGATTTGATCTTTTTTCTCGGTGTTTGTATTGAGAAGCGCCTTTAAAACAGAAGTTGTGAAATCTAAGTTTCGATTCTTGGCTTGAAATTGCTCAACTCATATCGAGATATCGAAATTGACTGAAACCTTTCAAAAGCACTGAAAAGCTTTTAAAGGACATCTACTCAATAACATTATACAGATAAAACAAGTAAGGGCGCTGCAGTCGAGTTTCATTTGTTTTCATTTATTTGTTTTTGAATTTTGAAGATGAATGTAACCGGTCTTTGTATCAAAATTTTATCCTAAATGTAGGCAACACTTTTGGTAGTCCTGACCAACAACTGGGGGAGTACTCTTATCAGCTCGACTTTTCAGAATAGATAGATATTGGGCCTAGCTTGATGCATACTAAACCACGAGGCTCCAACTTGAAAATTGTGGATCTGAAGGCTTTTTAGGTCTAGGATTTCTAGAGTAGGTCTAGGTTTTTGGCGATAAAAGGTGGACGGGTGGGAATTTTCCAAATCTGAAACAAACTTGATCTGCGTACAGCATAAATCTACCTTCGTGCAAAAATTTGTGGCTCTATCTCTTATAGTCTCTGAGATCGACGCGTTCATACAGACAGACGGACAGACGGACATGGCTATATCGACTCGGCTGTTCATGCTGATAAAGAATATATATTCTTTATACTTTACTATATACTTTATGGGGTCGGAAAATTTTCCTTCTCCCTGTTACATACATTCGCACAACATCATGATCCCCCTTTTCCTATTTTCAATGGGAACAGGATATAAAAATCAAAAATACACATTGGATTTTTCCGGCATCCGTTTGGTATGGACTATTTTTCGATATAAATGGTATTAGATTTTGATGAACGCGCAGAAGGACGAAATTTTTTAAGGGCATTGCTGTTAACAGTAGAAATGGGTGTGTGCAGGACATATATGCAGCAAGGAACTTCACAGAGAGCTCTATGCGCTTTATGACACGGCCAAAACTCGAAGATAAAGTAGACTTGTTTACGAATTCGGTGTCGGGGTTTCTTAGCTTAGGTTGTATACTATATAGCTGGAAGTGGTTTATATCTAACCCCCTGAAATAATGGATATAGCATTATGCATCTGTCAAAAGCTTTTACAAATGAAATTCTAATGCTGGTCACTTATAAAAACCCGGCTCGTGATGTTCGGCAAATTTAGAATCTTCAAGTTTGATCATCAGAAGGCCCAGAAATCTCTGCAATGGTAGGTCTGGGCTGGTGTTTTATCCAGGGTTAGTGTTAAGTGTCACATAAGCTTAAAATCAGCACTAATTGCTGTACCGGGGAATGGACTCATTTATCACCAAATTTCAAGGGAAGCCGAGCACTTTATCTTTAACAACTTTCATTTTGTCTGACCAACATTAATCTGCGGCTTAAAAGTGAATTTGGAGGTTTTATGTGGCAAAAGATCATTATTCTGTTCTATGGCTCTACCACGTCGTTTATTCAACACAATCCCCAGGTAAACAAAGTAAGTAAGTGTACATTTGCAACGATTTCACTTGACTGTTAAGTGAGTGTTCCGTTACTTTAAATCTACGTAATCTACGTAAACGCTGGCGGAAGTTAATCGAATTCCTGAATACTGTATTGGTCGAACAGCGGATTGGCTCCGATTTTAAATGCCAAGCAAAACGGCAAAAATTAATTACACTTCCAGTTGTAGTTTAAGATAATTTTGCCCGAGCATGAAGTCGATTTTTAATTGTTTCGCATTTTCCTTGCCTTTGCCATAATTTCGCGAAAATGTTTCAACGAGCTAGCGCCTTGTCCGCTCTGCGCCCCCCCTGCAATCTCTTATGTCATAAGCAAACGTAAGCTTAACGCTCACGAAAAGTAAAATTGATACTCTCACTTCTGGAGAAGGTGAGCGGGGTGTAAAAGAGATCGGAAGATGCAGCAAGTGGCTTTTGGGCATGCGTGCGTGAAAATTGTATTTCCACGTTGTAGTGGCGAGGGGCAAGTGGTGTGGGGAGGGTTTGGTCGCTCCGTTAGTAAGCCACTCAGGCGAACAACATTTAAGTTGAATCGATGGAAATTTTTGTGGCTAGCGAGCCTCCAGTTGAAATATCACGTATCTAAAGTTGGCCAAAGCATACCGTTGGCATTTAGTTAGTTGTTTCACTTCTTCACCGAGCCCGAATCAATTTCCAAACAGGCAAAATTCCTCACCACTCGGGCGGAAGGGGAGTGTCAGAAACAGAAACCTAAACTGCGCCTTGGATTGTTGCCTGAATGCAAAAACAACAACAGACAACAGCATAACAATACGACAATGCGGCTTGGAAATTTCTTGCAGTTTATTTTGGCATTGTTGCCATTGCCTTTTCGATTTCAGCATGCGCAGCTGCCAAACTTAATCTAGGCCGACAACGACGCCAACGTGAAGCGCTGGAATGCCAGACGAATGAGTAATGAAGGCACCACAGATCTATTGCAGGCTGCAAAGAATAACTTAGAATTGAATAGGAATTTGGCGAGAGCCCTGGGGTGAACTTTTACGATATTTTTATGGGCAATTTATCAAAAAAAAATCATTTGCATAGTTTAATAAAAATCAAATTAATTACTCCGACTGGTAGAGAAAGTCTGAAAATGAAACTTCCTGTGAATAAAAATGCATCGCTTGCATGACGTCTTGAAGAAAAAAGAATTTTTTACAAAAACTTTCATTGGAAAGAGGAGATTTGGTTTGGATTTGAAAGGAAACCTGGCTCGAGACAGTTCTCAGAAAATCGGTTTCGCAGCCTTGGTTGGGTAAATTTTGAAAAGCAAGCATTTAAACATGAAAATAAAACAAAGTTTTGGTCAATTGTGTACATAACCCTTCTAGCTAAAGAAGGGGAACCAATTTGTTTCATTGTCTTGGGTTACGCAATAGAACTATCAATCATTTTTCATATATTCAAATCCACAAAATGAAATATAAAATTTTGAAAAAATTTCAAGCATCACACACAACCACACTTTTTGACCCCTCACGGTGTGTTTCGTACAATGTGGCAACTCCAAAAATGCTCAGGAAGGTTTGACATTTTACCATGAATGGACTAACTAACCATGATACAACAAGAGAGGTAAGGTGGCATCAGTGTGAGTTCTCTGCAAAGTACCTTCACGTTCAGTGATGCGCGCACTTTTGTAGCGTAAGCTTTTGGCAAAAGTACGCATTACACTGACACCGCCCCAACTGTATTGTTGCATCATGTAACTAACGAACAGTGTGTTTCGCATATTACGTGCTTTTTATGGTCGTCATAATCGATCCACCGAAAAAGCTTTTTAAGCTATTCGTGGGTGTTCTGCAAATCTCTAGAGATTTCGTCATCGGTTTGTTTGCAAATAGCTAAATGCACCGGTGTCACAAAACTTTGAAAGATTCAATTTTGTAAGTGGGAAATTTGTATATCCAACAAATCTGATAATTATAGTATAAGTATTATGAACTACAATTCAAATCAAACCCATCTTACCCAAAATTACAATGCAAAAATTTAAAAATAGTTCAGCTCCAATCAAGAAACAAAACTTAGGAACCCTATGTCCGTTTTTTTTTTGTCAAATTTTCCATATGGCGCTGGTAGTGCCAACAGAGGCAGAGTGGCAAGTCGATTTTTAGTTGATTTGGCAGTTGGTTTTGCAAAAAATTATTAAAAAGCAAAATTCAATATAAAATCAAATTAATTATGATATTTAAAATATGGTTGTTAACATATCAAAATTAATTTTGCTTATTTCAATAGTTTTTGGGGTGAATTTAACTAAATTTCTTCCTAAAACACGAGAGATTTGAAACCAATTTTGGGTTGGTATTTGGTTGGAAGAGATTTCTGTGATCCCACCGCGTCGTGTTAGATTATTGCGCCGATGCACACATACATATGTTGATTTGCATAAAGGGCAACTTATACTCTCGGTGCTGTGATTAAGTTTAGTTGAATTAAGCTCATTTCAAGAATATTTGGAGTATTTGTTCTCAAAAATTTCAGTGAACATTCTGTTTTTATTTTGAGTTGAAGAAATCTTAATTTCTGAACAAATTTTTTCACTCTGTGCAAGCATTCATGTATCTCTCCAATATTCCAATTTTTTAGCATTAAAAAACAAACGCCTCAAGAAACACACTTTAGTTTTAAAAGATCCCTTAAAAACCGCTTCGATTCAAGTTTTTGCCTGCCGAAAGTGAGCCTCTGCTTAATACTAGTTCGGTCCAAAGAAGCAATTTAGTCAGATTTTTATCTCTCCAATATTCAAATTTTTTAGCATTAAAAAACAAACGTCTCAAGAAACACACTTCGATTCAAGTTTTTGCCTGCCGAAAGTGAGCCTCTGCTTAAAACTAGTTCGGTCCAAAGAAGCAATTTAGTCAGATTTTTAAAAATCTGAAAAACGATCACAATTAAAAAATCCAAACTTGGTATACTGACATTAGTCAAGCAAATGCATAGGATTCAAAATTCTCAAAATATTTTAACTATCCTAGTGTCCTAAGTGACAACAATAATTTTGGCTTCAAAATTATAGGGGATTATAAATCTGCTTGGCCTTGAGCGATCTGTTTCGAAACTCTCTACTATTTATCTATCTATTTTCATATCATTACGAAACAATTACATTTCATTTTTACCATATAGAGAAAGGGAAGTACAGAATACGTGAAGATGGAAAGAGACAAATACAGGGCTGCCCATATTCGACGGACCCATGTTTTTTTTAAAAAAATCAAAGAAAAAAATAAAAATTTGGCGGTTGGCAATCTTAATCATTTAATTTGTTCCAAGTAGATATGTTTACATCAATTTTTGAATATGATATCTCTCAAATGGCCGCCTCTGGCGTTGATGGCGTATTGTGCCCTTTTGCAAGCTTTTTCCATCGTTTTCGCCAACATTTCGGCCGGAATAGCGGCTATTTCTTCACGAATGTTGTCCTTGAGCTCTTCTACGGTCCTTGGCTTGTTAACGTAAACCTTTGACTTCAAATATCCCCACAAGAAGAAGTCAGGCGGCGTCAAATCGGGCGAACGCGGTGGCCAGTCCAAATCACCACTTTTCGACATCAAACGGCCCGGAAACAATTTCTTCAGAAAATCGATTGTTATGCGACTTGTGTGCGGTGGAGCGCCGTCTTGTTGAAACCAGAACTGCCTCATACGCTTTCGACGAATAATTGGCATCACAAAATTGGTCATCATGTCGCGATAACGCTCCTGGTTGATGGTAACAGCATGGCCATTTTCATTTTGGAAGAAAAACGGCCCAATGACCGTTTTCGCACTAACGCCGCACCAAACTGTGACTTTTTCGTCATGAAGAGGCACTTCTTGAATCTCCTGAGGATTTTCAGTGGCGTAAATACGGCAATTTTGCTTATTTACGGTCCCATTCAATGTGAAATGGGCTTCATCGGACATGATAATGAGTTTTCACAATGGACTTGTTCTGTTGAATGTAAATTTCAACTATTTCAGAGCGCTCGCGTGGCGTGTATTGTTCCATGGTAAAAATCTGCTTGGACTGACGCTTCAAACGCGGTATGTCATTAAGCGATCTGACATCTCTGTCAAAAGTTATGGCGTTGCCAGATGGGTCCGTCGAATATGGACAACCCTGTAGTGATACATTTCGAAAATTCAAGCAACTTAAGGACAAATATTTAAGTAGGCTCTGCGGCGTGTAACCACATGTGTGAGGATAAAACGCCATTCGTGTTAACTGCAAGAGGTCCTGAATTCGATCCCTATTCAAGGAAAGGTATTGTAAATAGAATAATGAAAACAATTATTTTTATGTTTTTTGATTCTCTAAAATAAAGCAGAGTGAAGTGCATGTGGTAAAGAATGATTAATCTACCATTTTTAATCTAATATACATTATAAAATATCAATTTGATCTTAAAATATTGATTTTATATGCTCGAAAATATCAGTTTGAATATTTCGAACAGGTCTTTTTGAAGTAGCTTTTTATTGTTAGGAGAAAATAAAATATTGAGCCTCAAATCATATCATTATTTTTTTCTGTGTTCATTTCAAAGTCCAGGCATTGTATACCTACTATGAAAGTGGTATATTCAAGTGTTGACAAGTGTTATTAATAGCTTCCTATACTGGATTCCCTGAATCAAGCATCAATCTTAAACCTTACTTAAAACTTTCTATCGGGTTTGAACACCCAAAGGCTTCTCCTTTCTACAGAAGTTTAGAGGGGTTTGCTCTCTACATAAGGAACACAGTGCAAAATTAATTTTGAAAACGTGTCAAATCACAACTAAATGTACTAAATGTATCTGATACTTCCATGGGAATTGGTCATTTTCTGAAAATTTCGAAAAAATCTCTAGTATCCATTTTTTTGCAACGTAATGTTAACATTGAAATGATTCTTTCC
>JAWNNO010004089.1:0-180014 GCA_035044985.1 Lordiphosa fenestrarum
ATAAATTGAAAAAATTTTCCCATATTTCTCTAGTGAAAGTAAGTAGTTTAAGCCCCCTTAACCCCTTTACGGTCTATAACATTTGCTGTTGTGTGTGTATGTATGTTTGTATGCCTGTAAGGACATTGAGTGCTTAAAAATTAAGGCAAACTTGATACAGCTACTAGACAGTTAAGGTAGGCATGCCAGGTGTTGCTAAAGTGTCGCTTTAGCCTGTATGTATGTGTGTGTGTGTGTGATGCTGCCACTCAAGTGTCATGTGGGCTTGTCTGACTCCATTATAAAAACAAATATTTTATTTAATATAAATCGTTTGCCACAGCAAAAATTATTTTTCCATATTTCAACAAGTAAATCTTGTACATTTTCTTAAGCAGTCACATATACCGCCTATGCTCAGCACAGACATAAAGGATAATGACTACCACAGACAACAGGAAGAAGCAGATAAAACGACACTTGTTTGCAAGGACACCAAAGAAATCCATAAATTTAAAGCACACTTTTGTGTGCCTTTTTTTGTGTGGTGAACACCAAAGAAATACACACAAGTATTTACATACAAGAGTTAAGAACTACGAATCAGCTGTTGCTTGTGCACTTTGACTTGGCTCTTAGCCTGGAATTCAGCTTAAATTCTAAATTATTCACCCTAAACTTTCATAATTCCTTGAGCTTGGCCGTGTTTGTTGTTGATTGCTGATTTGATATGTTTATTATTTCAATTTTTTTTTTATTGTATTTTTTCTTCTGATTTTGCGACTTTGTTGAATACAAATTGTAAGCAAAATTTTGGTCGAACCGCACGCGTTGCTTTCAAATTGAATACTGAGCGCTTATGTAGCTGCTGCTCTCAGCCGGCATACAAACACTTGGGTACATGTGAGTGTTGTAGTGCGCGCCAAAAACTTGTGAGAGAAGAGAACGTGTCACACAGAGAGTGAGAGAAATGGAGAGAGCGTATCGCAGCAGAGGCGTGCCCTGGAGGGGCCATAACATAAACATTTCACGTTTCCTGTGGGTAATTTATATGCAAATCAAGCGATTTTCTATACAAAGAGTTTACCTTTTATAAGGTAACCTGGACCTGCTGGCCCCTAACTGAAAGTATACTTTTATATGATAATCTTGGTCAAGTGACACCTGTAGACCGACTGAAGTTACCAACCAAATTTGGGAGAACCAGAGAACAGCACTCACACCACAGAGGGAAAGAGAGAGAGAGAGCGAGTGAGAGAAAAGTACCGACTGAGCTTAAAGTGCTTTCACCAAGTCAAGCCAAGCTTTCTTAGCTTTTTACTTGAAACGAAATTTTGACTTTTTTTTAATATGCAAATAGCTACAGGCAAAGTCTACTGATGAACTGAGAACGCACAAAATGTTCTAGATTCAAGAATATTTGTTTTCTTTTTGATTAATTTCTATTACTTCCTAGAAGAGCTGAAAGCCGGTTCAAATCCGGAATTCGCATTTTTATTTTAGTAAAAACAGGACCTTAAACCAAACCTCTTTCGAAGTAAAAACTAAAAAACTAAATTGCCTAAAGAGTTATTCCGTAATCGGCGGAAAATTCAATAAAAACATCTATCTTGAAAAACTTTCAGATTACTTATTGAGTCCTTAACAGAGCTGTAAACTACAATTACCATTACAATTTTTAGATAATTAAAACCCATTCCCTATGGTCACATTCTATGGTTTGGATTTTGTAACAAAAGTCGACCGACCGAATCATATGTGGAATTCCAATTTATGATAACAGGCGCTAATAATGCTGCTTACCTGTTTAATGATCACAGATAGCTTTGGTCAATTGTACCTTACGCCACAATGGCTCATATTAGTTTGATTTTTATAACCATAATCAAAAAAAAAAATTAAATTTTTTTTATACAATTACATGAATAATTCAACTTTTCAAGCCCAATTACTCAATAATCCCCCTCTATTCAAGTCATTGTAAAAGTAATTACAATTTGAAATCATTGAAATTCCAAGAAGTGGAAGTAATTAAATACGGAAAGCAATGATTACATGACAGTTTTGGTCCTTAGCCATACTTGAATTCTGACTTTTAAGATCCTCTGCTATAAGGCTGATTGAATGCTTTACATAAGCAATAGCTTATCATTAAATTGGTATTATTTTTCACAGACTTAAAATGAAACTGCATTATGATTACATAAGAAATATTCGTAGTCACGAAATGTAGTTCTACCTAACAGTAAACTTTGATCCGTTTTCACAAATTTGTATTGTTTTTGAACTAAAAGATTTTTGAAGAACCAACCCGCTCGATTATATCTACAAAAAAAGTGATTCCGGGTGTTTTTGCCAATGCCTTAAAACCCCACACATATTTACGAAAAAATATTAGATTATTTAATAATAATTTAAAAAAATTTAAATAAAGAAATTAGTTCATTCGGACTATTTATTTATTAAGGAAATTTTTTTAAATTATTATTAAATAATATTTATATTTTTTCGTAAATATGTGTGGGGCTTAAGGCATTGACTAAAACTTTAGGAATCACTTTTTTCTGAGTGTAGATCAACAGGGTTTAGTTCTACAAAAATCTTTTGACCCAAAAACAATACAAATTTGTAAAACAGATAGAAAATAAAGTTTACTGTTAGGTAGAACTACATTTCGTGACTACGAATATTTCTTATGTAATCATAATGCAGTTTCATTTTAAGTCTGTGAAAAATAATACCAATTTAATGATAAGCTATTGCTTATGTAAAGCATTCAATCAGCCTTATAGCAGAGGATCTTAAAAGTCAGATTCAATTATGGCTAAGGACCAAAACTGTCATGTAATCATTACTTTCAGTATTTAATTACTTTTCACTTCTTGGAATTTCAATGATTTCAAATTGTAATTACTTTTACAATGACTTGAATAGAGGGGGATTATTGAGTAATTGGGCTTGAAAAGTTGAATTATTCATGTAATTGTATAAAAAAAATTTAATTTTTTTTTTTGATTATGGTTATAAAAATCAAACTAATATGAGCCATTGTGGCGTAAGGTACAATTGACCAAAGCTATCTGTGATCATTAAACAGGTAAGCAGCATTATTAGCGCCTGTTATCATAAATTGGAATTCCACATATGATTCGGTCGGTCGACTTTTGTTACAAAATCCAAACCATAGAATGTGACCATAGGGAATGGGTTTTAATTATCTAAAAATTGTAATGGTAATTGTAGTTTACAGCTCTGTTAAGGACTCAATAAGTAATCTGAAAGTTTTTCAAGATAGATGTTTTTATTGAATTTTCCGCCGATTACGGAATAACTCTTTAGGCAATTTAGTTTTTTAGTTTTTACTTCGAAAGAGGTTTGGTTTAAGGTCCTGTTTTTACTAAAATAAAAATGCGAATTCCGGATTTGAACCGGCTTTCAGCTCTTCTAGGAAGTAATAGAAATTAATCAAAAAGAAAACAAATATTCTTGAATCTAGAACATTTTGTGCGTTCTCAGTTCATCAGTAGACTTTGCCTGTAGCTATTTGCATATTAAAAAAAAGTCAAAATTTCGTTTCAAGTAAAAAGCTAAGAAAGCTTGGCTTGACTTGGTGAAAGCACTTTAAGCTCAGTCGGTACTTTTCTCTCACTCGCTCTCTCTCTCTCTTTCCCTCTGTGGTGTGAGTGCTGTTCTCTGGTTCTCCCAAATTTGGTTGGTAACTTCAGTCGGTCTACAGGTGTGTCACTTGACCAAGATTATCATATAAAAGTATACTTTCAGTTAGGGGCCAGCAGGTCCAGGTTACCTTATAAAAGGTAAACTCTTTGTATAGAAAATCGCTTGATTTGCATATAAATTACCCACAGGAAACGTGAAATGTTTATGTTATGGCCCCTCCAGGGCACGCCTCTGCTGCGATACGCTCTCTCCATTTCTCTCACTCTCTGTGTGACACGTTCTCTTCTCTCACAAGTTTTTGGCGCGCACTACAACACTCACATGTACCCAAGTGTTTGTATGCCGGCTGAGAGCAGCAGCTACATAAGCGCTCAGTATTCAATTTGAAAGCAACGCGTGCGGTTCGACCAAAATTTTGCTTACAATTTGTATTCAACAAAGTCGCAAAATCAGAAGAAAAAATACAATAAAAAAAAAATTGAAATAATAAACATATCAAATCAGCAATCAACAACAAACACGGCCAAGCTCAAGGAATTATGAAAGTTTAGGGTGAATAATTTAGAATTTAAGCTGAATTCCAGGCTAAGAGCCAAGTCAAAGTGCACAAGCAACAGCTGATTGGTTCTTAACTCTTGTATGTAAATACTTGTGTGTATTTCTTTGGTGTTCACCACACAAAAAAAGGCGCACAAAAGTGTGCTTTAAATTTATGGATTTCTTTGGTGTCCTTGCAAACAAGTGTCGTTTTATCTGCTTCTTCCTGTTGTCTGTGGTAGTCATTATCCTTTATGTCTGTGCTGAGCATCAGGCGGTATAGTGCGACTGCTTAAGAAAATGTACAAGATTTACTTGTTGAAATATGGAAAAATAATTTATGCTGGGCCAACGATTTTATTATTAAATAAATATTTGTTTTTATAATGAAGTGCAGCCAAGCCCACAATGACACTTGAGTGGCAGCATCACACACACACACACATACATACAAGGCTAAAGCGACACTTTAGCAACACCTGGCATGCCTACCTTAACTGTCTAGTAGCTGTCCATCAAGTTTGCCTTAATTTAATTAAGCGCTCAATGTCCTTACAGGCATACAAACATACATACACACACACAACAGCAGAATGTTATAGACCGTAAAGGGGTTAAGGGCTTAAACTACTTACTTTCACAGAGAAATATGGGAAAATTCTTTCAATTTATGGAAGGGAGTATCCAAAAGCAAAATCCTTCGCTGAGATACTCTGATTAGCTACACTAAGAAATATTATAAGGAATCAAACGTTAAACGAAAATATAAGAGTTTCAGCCGAAGTATAGAGCTTAAAACTCTTGTATTAATAAGTTCGGAATCAAAAGCTTATTCTTAGATCACGAATTTGTATGCTTATCGTATTTAATTACTGATTTTATGTGTACTTACGCTATTTTTGACTTAAGTATTGTTACTTACCCATTTAAGGAATGAATCAATATTTTTTTAAGTCCATGCCAGAGTAAGTCTACAATAATTAGATATAAATTGCATTTGAGTACATGTTGAGAATACTTAAGCAAGGATTACATTAAATGTGTACTATTGGAGTTGAACAGAGCTCATAAAAAACCATTAACGCATGTTTTTATTTAGCTCTGCACACATCAAAGACAGAAAAAGTTTTAAATAATCTGATCGGTGTGTAAGCCAGAGCGGTTCTAGCCTAATGGTCAAGAATTCAATGACAGATCCTTGTCACGGAATAAGTAAATGAGATGAGTGGAGCGACAAGGTTAGGTTATCTTTGGATTGTTGTTGCTAAGCTACTAGACTCTAGCTTAAGCGGATAAAATCAGTGCGAGAGAAATGAGAAACAGGGGAAGCTAACCGATGTGTTGACAATATAGCTATTTTGTCATGTCGAAAGCCAGAAAGCATGCATACTTGCCGAAACCTGCAGTTCCACCTAAGCAAACAACCTCCGGCAGTTTGCTATATATCTGATAAAACAGAATGTAGTTACAAAATTAGACTTAGAGAAAAATTTGTTTGGAAAATAATAGCAATAAGATGTTCTCTCATTTTTATACCCTTGCAAAGGGTATTATAATTTTGCCCAGAAGTTTGCAACGCATAGAAATATTCATTTCCGACCCCATAAACTATATATATTCTTGATCAGGGTGACAAGCTGAGTCGATTGAGCTTTGTACGTCCGTCTGTCCGTCTGTCTGTCTGTTTCTACGCGAAATAGTCTCTCAGTTTTGAAGCTATCGAGCTGAAATTTTGCACAGAGTCTTCTTTTTGCTGCACACTACTAATACGTCGGAACCGACCGGATCCCATAGGAACAATCGGTCGGAAAACTAGTTTTAGTATGAAAAACTTTATTCTTTTCAATGAAAACGTCTCCAAACTTTGTAATCGTAGGTTTTATATGTTTTTTTATAATCCTACAAGTTTTTTTTAAAATCGGACAACTATATGGTATAGCTGCCATACAAAAGATAGGTTTGAAAAACAGTCTTAGTTAGAAAAACTTTTTTGTTTTTAATGGTAGCATCCTGCAATTTTGTATTTGTTTGTTTCTCGTGCTTTTACATAATTCTACAAGTTTTTGTCCAAATCGGATGACTATATCATATAGCTCCCATACGAACGATCGGTCGGAAAATGGGAAAAAGAGTATTTATTTGAAAATATTTAAGGTAGCACTTGCAACGGTATAAAAACTTCGGCACAGACGAAGTTAGCTTGGCTTTCTCGTTTTGAGAGTAAATTATCCAAAACATTAAAAATGTGCATAATTTAAGTCAACTCAGCCACCGCACAGAAAAATTGCTTCTGAAAATCGCCTAGGCTGCTTGCAAAAGATTTCAAGTATTCACCAAATAGAGGAAAAATCATCTTCTAATCAAAATAGAAACAAAATGTTATCTCAAACTTTTGAGAAGAAATGTTTTTGAAATGAGCAGAATTCAACTCAACTCAGCCACCGCACAAAACAATATTAAGAGCCATATTAAAGTGCTTCTACAGCAACCTGAGATGGTTGCTGTGCAAATGCTTCTGGCAATACTTGTATAAAAGTTGGCAACACTGAAGCTAACCCACAAGGAAACCCCTTTTAGAGTTTGCTCTTTGCGGATTGGTCGTCAAAAAAGTTAAGTTAAGTTAAGTTTTTCTGTCTCTCTTTATTCAATATGAGGCGGAATAGTTGTCCTTTTGCAGACCGTGAGAAACAGTTGAGCAAATTTTGTTGTGAAAGTTAAAAGTAACCGATGTTTCTTGTGTATTTTAGTTAAAGTTAGAGATGCAAAACATTTGGGGTTTGAAACTGGTTTGGTTCAGTGATGGACAGAGGTTTCTGGACGAATAAAGTCCCGTAGATAAAATGGAATACACCCAGAGAAATGTAGCACGAATCGGCAAGCACGATTTCTGCTTCAATTTAGAATTTTTATACTCTGTACCGTAGGTACATAGAGTATTATAAGCTTGTGCAAAAGTATGTAACATCCAGAAGGAAGCATCTCCGACCCCATAAAGTATATATATTCTTGATCAGCATCAACAGCCGAGTCGATATAGCCATGTCCGTCTGTCCGTCTCGTCCGTCCGTCTGTCCGTATGAACGCACAGATCTCAGAGATGGTAAGAGATAGAGGTTTGACGTGTATGGGACATATGCTTCTTATGTCTGCAGGCAGATCAAGTTTATTTTCAATTTTGACCACGCCCCCTCCCGCCCCCGCAATTTAGAAAAAACGTCATATCTCCCACAGTTTTGAAGATAGATGGCTTGTTCCTTCTGGACATATTTAGTTATTAGAATAACTTATCGATCCGCCAAAGGAATGAAGAAGATCGGATGAACGGTTTTCGAGTTATGATCAAAAGACAAAATTTCTTGGTACAGAGTATGTTATAGTCGGGCTTGACCGACTTTCTTTCTTGTTTTAAGACGAAATCTGCTCGAATACAAGCAGACAAACGTTCTTGACTTTGAGCTTGATGGCAAGGGAAGTGCGGGGAGCCACAAGTGGAGAGAGCAAACAACAAATGAGAACAATTCTCTCTCTCACTCTCAGAACCCAGTGGCGCTGGGCTGAATGTGGTCGGTCGAAATAATGAATTACGTACGAACCGCAATGTAATGCATTACCTATGATGTTTTTTTTCAGCGCATTTGTAATGGCTCGAGAATTTCTGCATTACAATATGGTAAAAGAATACGCTTGTGTAATGGGGACCCGAAAGAAACTTCGGCACGTCATTACTTTCTGCATTACAAAATTCAATAAACTCATGTACCGTGCGGAAAATTTGGCCATTTCTTAAGAAAGTAAGGCAGGTTGTATTGGGTTTTTGAATGCATACAGGCGAGAGGTAATGCATTAATAATGGACGTTATAATGAGCATTTTTCGCCACTGGGAATTGCCAATGGATGTTGCCTACAATTTATACCGAGAATTCGCCGCTGCTTTGTCTAAACGCGGCGGTGCCGGCTGAGTTGTCGGTGTCGGTGAGTGTTTGTAGTCTTCGAGGACACCTGAGTTCTCAAGTCCCAGTTAAGGAAAGTACAATATAAAATTCTTCAATGGCATTTAAAAACAAGAAAGAAAGTCGGTCAAGCCCGACTATAACATACTCTGTACCAAGAAAATTTGTCTTTTGAGCATAACTCGAAAACCGTTCATCCGATCTTCTTCATTTCTTTGGCGGATCGATAAGTTATTCTAATAACTAAATATGTCCAGAAGGAACAAGCCATCTATCTTCAAAACTGTGGGAGATATGACGTTTTTTCCATATTGCGGGGGCGGGAGGGGGCGTGGCCAAAATTGAAAATAAACTTGATCTGCCTGCAGACATAGAAGCATATGTCCCATACATGTCAAACCTCTATCTCTTACCATCTCTGAGATCTGTGCGTTCATACGGACAGACAGACGGACGGACAGACGGACATGGCTATATCGACTCGGCTGTTGATGCTGATCAAGAATATATATATACTTTATGGGGTCGGAGATGCTTCCTTCTGGATGTTACATTCTTTTGCACAAACTTATAATACTCTATGTACCTACGGTACAGAGTATAATTAATCACAATTTATTAGGAGAGGGGAGAGTGGCATTGGGGTGTGAGGATTTTGAGGTGGTGTGGTGTGTGCATGATGCGATGTATCTTCCGTGCTACTCTTGGAATCGAAACTTTCTTATTTTTTCTCAACCAAGAGAAACTATTCCAAGAGTCGAGAATATTTATGCTTGCAGCCAAAGAGATCTTTTCTTGGATCCAAGAAGATTTATTCTTGATATCAAGAAGACTAATTCTAAGACCAAGAATACTCTTCTCGAAAATCTATGCTTGATTTCAAGATTTTTCTTCTTGGATCCGAGAATATTCGATGTTGCCGTACTTTTGACATCGAATCTTCTTGATATCAAGCACGATCTTCTTGATTTTTTCTCTGAGTGTACTCACTTAGAACATTAAGCAACTTCCAAGGCAGGAATACAATCTGAGGACAGGATTTTTAAGAGCTCGGTGGGAAATTGTAGGGGCTGTACAGGATGACATGTTTTATAATAGTGGAACCATAAAGGCTACTTCAATTCGCTTTTGGAAAGTATTAATTCGAACGAAGAGTAATCTCCGTGAATTTAGCCGAAAGCCTGACACTACATTTCCCAGGTAAAGGATCTTAATTCTCACATTTTTAACAGAATTATTGACTTAGAGCAGAGATGGGCGCGTCGCGACGTTCCTTTGCACGCGCTGCCTCGTGTGCATAGGGCCTCTGCCGCGGCCGACTGCACAAAATCACACGTACGCTATATGCATTGAAAGCTACGCGCGCAAATTGCGCTTGTATGCGTGTGAAAAGTGTGACGATATGTGTGCATGCCCATCTCTGACTTAGAGTAAAGGCGTAACGTTCTTAAACTAGTCTGTGAGTTGAACCGAACCGTTTTGCTTTGTGTATTTCAGTTGAGGTTCAGGTTATCAGCTGTAATAAGCGTTTCGGTTTTGATTTGTCTCGCCTTTTTCGAGGAAAGCTTTGGGGTTTAATTTAGTTTTGGGGGCTTTAAATCAAGAAAACAAATCACAAATTTGGTTTTCAAGTTAAGAATTTTAATGATTTGTTCTCAAATGGAAATAAATTGTCGCTAGACGTTTGATTCCAATTACAAAACACTGATTAAACGGTAGGTACTTTAACTCCATCAAAATCTTTGACTATACGAACCTGCTTCTGCATGTTTACAAGCTCACGGATTAGGTGAGTTCACATATGAGTTGTTTCACTTTCAGTAAACTAAGAAATTTTTCACCCATCTCATTTGAGAGCTCGAAAGGTCAAAATACAGATTTAGGGCCCGCTTTACATCTTCTACATAGCTGCTATGTGTCAGTTTATAAATAAACAAGAAAGAAAGTCGGTCAAGCCCGACTATAACATACTCTGTACCAAGAAAATTTGTCTTTTGATCATAACTCGAAAACCGTTCATCCGATCTTCTTCATTTCTTTGGCGGATCGATAAGTTATCCTAATAACTAAATATGTCCAGAAGGAACAAGCCATCTATCTTCAAAACTGTGGGAGATATGACGTTTTTTCTAAATTGCGGGGGCGGGAGTGGGCGTGGCCAAAATTGAAAATAAACTTGATCTGCCTGCAGACATAAGAAGCATATGTCCCATACATGTCAAACCTCTATCTCTTACCATCTCTGAGATCTGTGCGTTAATATGGACAGACAGACAGACGGACAGACGGACGGACGGACAGACGGACATGGCTATATCGACTCGGCTGTTGATGCTGATCAAGAATATATAAACTTTATGGGGTCGGAGATGCTTCCTTCTGGATGTTACATACTTTTGCACAAACTTATAATACTCTATGTACCTTCGGTACAGAGTATAAAAATAGTTTTTGCTCTGTCATTTGTAGGTTTATGTGACATATAGCTCTATGTAGATTAAAAATCGGCCCTTAGAGATATAGACTTTAATATTGTTAATTTTCTTGATTCGAATTCTGTGTTTTTAATTAACAATGTTAAGTTTCCTTCAAATATCTCACAACATTTGAACCCCTTTAAATGAATACCCCACGACGCTTCTGCCACATATGGATACAAGGCGAACGCTTGATTTGTTGCTGGTTTTTTCACTCTTGACTGCAACACTCACACACACACTGTATACACTGACAGGCCTCTGCCAACAACAACCACAAAAGCCACAGGCCATTTGGGCATGAAGGATATTATAAACGAGCACACACACACAGACATACTCTGTATGTGCCTCAAAGGGGGCTTGTACTAGACAAGGTTAACCAGAGATGGTAAATTTATATAGTATAATCTTCTACCTTTCTCTCTCTCTCTGTCTCTGTCTCTCCCACGCCCCTCCCTTGACAGCAACAATAACATGTCGGCCACCTGCTGCGGCTTGCACTTGAGTCCATTTTCCTGTTATTCTATCTGTTTATTTTTTCTCGTTTCGTTCTCCCTCACTCCCTCGCTCTCTGTTTGTGTCTGTGTGTGTGTGTGCGTGTGTGTGTTTTGTGCCTGTGGTCTGTCTGTCAGTTGTTAAATTTTTAATAAACTTTCAGTTTACATTTTGGTTTTGCTGCTTTCACAAAGAACTTTTCTCGATTTGTTATTCATCAGATGACTTTCCCCAATATTCATTCGGTTTATACATATTAATGATTTGGTGATTGATTTGGGATTTGCATGGAGATATTGCTCAACATTTGTATCTCATTTTGTGTGCATTAATTTTGTTTGCTGTTTACATTTCCGCATTTCTCTCTTCTGTCTCTCTCTCCCTCTCTCGCTTTATGTACTCTCCCTTTATCTGTCTCTATGTGCCGCTCAATATGCAAAACTAAGTGGAATGATAATTTGTGTAAACGAGTGCACGACCCACAAGTTTATTGGGCGCTTACTTGGGGGTTGAGGAAGGGCCAGAAGTGAGACGCACAGGGGCTTGGGGCCAGCTAATGAACTCGAAAGCATGACCCGTATAGGCGATGATTAGAGATGGGACATTATGTGAAATCAAATGATGTTGAAGTATGTCAGCGGTTTAAGTCGTCTGCGACTTGGAAGTACTCGTATAATCATTACAAAATTTTGAGAAATTCCAAGAATAATAGAAAATGCCAGTACTTCATTTTACAGTGAAGCAAATTTTTGAGCAGTGAAACACACTTTTAATCAAACACTGCACACTGGTCTGTATGGAAAAATTTATGGCTTAAAGTCCACAAATGCAGCCACAGAGCTGAAACTTAATGAATTGAAAACATGTGGAAAAAGTTTCCAACCAATCCGAACACGACTATCTCACCGTTCATTTGATCCCACTTGGCGGATAATGAATTTTATTTTATATATTTTTATACTCTGTACCGTAGGTACATAGAGTATTATAAGTTTGTGCAAAAGTATGTAACATCCAGAAGGAAGCATCTCCGACCCCATAAAGTATATATATTCTTGATCAGCATCAACAGCCGAGTCGATATAGCCATGTCCGTCTGTCCGTCTGTCTGTCTGTCCGTATCGAACACACAGATCTCAGAGATGGTAAGAGATAGAGGTTTGACGTGTATGGGACATATGCATCTTATGTCTGCAGGCAGATCAAGTTTATTTTCAATTTTGTCCACACCCCCTCCCGCACCCGCAATTTAAAAAACGTCATATCTCCCACAGTTTTGAAGATAGATGGCTTGTTCCTTCTGGACATATTTAGTTATTAGGATAACTTATCGATCCGCCAAAGGAATGAAGAAGATCGGATGAACGGTTTTCGAGTTATGATCAAAAGACAAATTTTCTTGGTACAGAGTATGTTATAGTCTTTCTTTCTTGTTTTAAGTAGGTTAAGTAAGTAGGTCTTAAAAACCGTACTCGTAAAATAAACTAAAAACTACTCTCGACACAATACTTCACATACTTAGAAACCCTTTCAAGAATAAAACAAAACCAAAGTGATTTGAATTATGTAGTTAGTACTAGGGATGCCGGATATTTCAAAAATATCTATATCGATATTTTTGACGATATTGAAAAAGTATCATTTCGATATAAATATTTTAGGGCAAAAAAAATATCGATAATATCGATATTTTCGATATTTTCACAAAATGAGTCTAATGGCTATTGAGGTAATTAAGATGTCATTTGACGCATAGTAGGAACTACATTTTTACAAAATAGATTAATTGTATTTTTATAAGTTTAACAAAAGATATGTATTTTATTCCATTTACAACAAAAGAAGTTTTGGAATCTTATTCATGATACATTCTGATGGGATTGAGGGAAGACGCTTTACTTAAAAAGTAAACATATTTTCATGTTTTAAAACATTTTATTGCTCGCCAAAAAACCACAAGAAACAGTTGAATGCAGCAGTGTGACCGAACGCTGGAAGCAAAATATCGCCGAAAAAAATCGCCATAAAATATTCGATATGCGATATATCGCCTCATAAAAATATTCGATAATGATATATCGTTTTTTTGGACAAAAATATCGATATTCGATATTATTTCCGGCATCCCTATTTAGTACTGTGACAAAGACAATTTAGTTTTTTTTTCATATACTGAGTTGTTGTATGGAAGACCGCCTACTGCGCTACGTGTTAAAGTGTAAAATGAAAAGTTTCGGACTATTTAGCAATTAAAAACAAACATGAAGATGGAATTATCCAATTAGGTGCAGTCGTTTCCAAGTTGTAAGCACACGAACATAGAAACATTAAAGATTTCTCCCACATTATAAAAAAAATTGGATATATACTGCCATATTCTAAAATACGAATTGAAGAAGATTGCAAAAAAATCTTATCCTTTTTTCGGGTTACTTTATGATCAGAAACAGAAACAGTATCTGCAGTATTTTTGAAAAACTTTCAAAGATGATCAGTCACATCCAGATATTGGCAGGATCAGAGTATATTTCAGACTCTATCAGCCATGCTCCGGTTTTCACTTATTTTTGCGAATTGCGATTTCAGCAAATTCGTACGATTTTAGTTTAGAGCGCTCCAAAATTCGCCAGTTTTTGTCATCGATAATGTTACATTCCCAACTTGTTTTGTGTCATTTCACAAAACAAAAACAGCTGATGAGCGCCACTACTCATGCTATCGATAGTTAAATATCGATATATACCATGGCCAAATCGCAAATTGTTGTTGTTGTGAGCAGTTTTCCATCTCGCTCAATTTTGTGTATCTCTATTAAATAATTGTTTAAAATATTGTCTTAGTGCGAATGGAGTGGGAGAGTCCGTAAGACAAATCTAAAAAGGTCAAGGAACTGAATAAAAATAGTTCCGTGGGCTGTCTGTTTGTGCATCAACCTATATTTTGCATTTACTTTTCATTTCACGGACTCAGATGTCGCCGGTTTAAAAACGCCAAAACTTTGCGATTTCCGAGTGTCGGAGCACCAACTTTTACGATTTGATGATCAAATCGCAAAGTTTTTGCGAAAGCGAAAATGGGAGCATGGCTGTATTACTTGCTTTTATCCCTGAAAATGACTAGAAATGTGGAGAAATCAACTCACAGAATATTTTAAAGGTGTTGCATCATGGTTGATCACGTTGTCATCTCAAATTATGATGAGGGGTGTAGGATGGGGGTGCGGGCAGGCCGTCTGAGCTGGCTCGTCTGTGAGTGACAGACGTTAATTTGTGCGGGAAATCATTTGGTTGTTTTTATAGAATTTAAATAATGTTGTTGCTGCCACTGCAATATAATTAACTGTGTTTTTGATTGCTTTCTTTTTTATTCATTTTTTGATATCTTTCATTTCAGCCAAACACAAAACCCTTCGATTTCAGTGATAGCAGATTCATATTTATTGGCCATCAAACATGAACAGCGATGAAGTGCAAGTGATTAAAAAGACCTGGGAAATTCCCGTGGCCACACCCACTGATTCTGGAGCTGCCATTTTAGTAAAATTCTTTACACGCTTTCCGTCCAACTTGGAGAAGTTTCCGTTTCGCGATGTGCCGCTAGAGGAATTGAGTGTAAGTTATGCAAATTCCATTCTTTTGTGTTGGACTTGCTGAAATTTCTTCTTTTTTTTTTAGACCAATCCGCGTTTCCGTGCTCATGCGGGTCGCATTATTCGCGTCTTTGACGAGTCCATTCAGGTGCTCGGACAGGATGGTGATATGGAGAAAATAGATGAAATCTGGACCAAGGTGGCCGTTAATCATATACCGCGTCAAATCTCCAAGGAGTGGTACAATGTGAGTAGCAGATAGGTGTGTGTGTGTGTGTTAAATGCCTCCCAATTGAACCTGCATTCCTGTTTCTATATAGCAACTCAAGGAAATTATACTGGAAGTGCTGACCGCTGTCTGTAGTCTGAATGAAAGCCAAGCGGAAACATGGGCCAAACTAGTGGATCATGTGTACGACATCGTTTTCAGGGCCATCGATGATGAGGGCAACGCCGTCTAGGGACCAGGCAAATGGAGGCAACGCCGCACCGCTTATGTAGTCTTAAGTAACTGATAAATGTTAGCTATTCTCATTTTGTATTAAATAAAACAGAAAACGGAAAAACGAAAAAAAAGTAACACCAAGTCCACCTGCACTTACATTGCTCTGTAAAGCTTTAATCCATTGTCAGACTTAAGCACCTTAAGCAAGGGACACACAAAAAACGGCAGCTTGAAATTGTAACTCACCAATTTGCTATTTTGTTTCGTAGTTTTCATTTTGTTCGGTTGTTTGTAAGTAGCAAAAGAAATGCCTGAATAAATTCTTTGTAACAAAACGATAAATAAATAAAGCAAGAGCAGCAACATTCGGAATAATTATGAAATTACACCAGTATTTAGGAGCGCACTCGAAAACCATTTCCTGTCTCACTCACACAGCCGCAGCATCCGCATCCGCTTCCGGACAGGCGTCCGCATTCCTGCATGGCGTTAAAATGCTATTAAGCTGGCTGCATTCAAAAGGCAAACGAAACAAAAGCAGCAGCTGCCTTAGGCGAAATGCGTATGAGCAATGCGGCGATTGCGTATACGCCGTACGTACAAATGCAAATAATTGCGAAATAAATAGAATGGCAAACGGATGTATTAAGAAGTCATTAGAAGATATAAAAGGAAACTGTGCCCAGCCATACGAAACAATTATTACATTCAATCTGGATGCAGCTTGGCATTATTAATTGAAATCCAATATTGTTCAGCCACCATAGAAGCAATCGAGTCACCTAAAAGTCAGCTTAGAAAATTATTCATATTGTATAAACGTCTGAGTTTTGTTATTAACCAATGTAAATCATCGAACCTGGAGCTGCAGCTCCTGCAGCTCCTTTTAATCTTTTGGCTTCTGTGCTTCCAATTTTCGATTTGGTGAATCAAGTGTGACTTAGGCCCGATTTCTCAATGTCCGGTTGGTCAACTTGACAGGCAGTTTAACCGAATTTGAGTGTCTCATGATGTGTGTGGCGTAACCGGAGAAACAAACTTAACCGCTGCTCATCCACCGGTCAACTTTAACCGCGAGCTCAGTCCCGATGAAATTATCGATATTTTGTATCGATATACAAACAGCTGGCCGCACACTTGCTTTGTTTATTTTAATATTTGCTGCAACACAAAATGTTTATGAATAAACGAATTTTTCAACTCCACGCAATGGAAATGCAATTCGATGAGGCGGAACATCGAATTTTTGTCAACTTTTCAGCAAAACAATGAGCAGCAACAACCAATCGCATTAAAATACATACAAACAAAACCGAGTCAGCTGTCTACTCGTTAGTTTAGTCAAACAGCATGGTCACACTGAAGCAGCGATAGGCATTTGCCGATATCAGGCGAAACTGCTGCTGAGAAAACCAAATGGCTTAACCGCTCGTCATCTTGACGGTCAAATCTGCCCGGTGGTTGGCTAACCGTAACCTTTGAGAAATCGGGCTTAGGTCAATTGCAGCCGTAGTTAAAGCAATATTGACTTGAAATTAAAAATGGAAGCTTTGTTTCCCATCCGAAAGTATAGTTTTAAGATGAGCCACATCGGACCAAAACTTCTCCTCCTTCCCATATTTCAGCATTAGCCAGAATATAGTTTTTATATGGGAGCTATACGATATGGCTACCCGATTTTGATCAACTTTTTTGGTAGAATTATGTGGAAGCATAATAGATTAAAATATCGCAAATTTTGAAGAGTTTGAAAATGAACACCAAACAGTTTTCTTAAGAATATTTTTCAGTTCCATGTTTTCTATGTCAGCTTTATGAGATGCTTTGTTTAATTGCACTACATTCTTAGATAAAACCAATCGCTTCGATTTTGGAGCCCCAAGTAAGCGTCCTATCACTGGGCCAGATGAAATAAGTAGTCTAAGTAATTAATCCGTATTCTTGTCAACGTTTTCCTCGCAAAAAGTTCTCGGTCATTTCTGACTTTATATCTCGACACAACCGCTACTTTGGAGATATTTTCTATGCGGCGGATGTAAAAAGAAATTATATCATGTCCATCGTATGGCACCTTTACAGATAAAATATAAAACAAATGTAATATCAACATTTTTTATTGTTGACTAAAAATTGTTGAAATTACCTATTTTGATACCCTTGCAAATGGTATTATAAAATTGTACGGACAGTTGTAACGCATAGAAGGAAGCATATCCGAGCACATAAAGTATAAATATTCTTGATCAGCATGACGAGCTGATTGTTGAGTTGATTAGGCCATTTCCGTCCGTCCGTATGTTTCTATGCTATCTCCTCCTTCAGTTTTTAAGGGGTTACATGGGTTTTGTAGGGGAAAAAACGGCATATTTTAAATAATTTTTTTTTAGTATAAAAACTGAATTATTTGGTTCAAACTTTTTATTGTCTTAAGGATACACATTTAATGAGGAATCACTGAAATTTTTGAAGCAAAATATCAAAAGCTCTGCCATTGTGACGTCATTTCCGGAGAGCCTTCGGGAAAAAGGTGCATCCGCGTTGACAGCATAACTTCTAGGAGGATCATCTGAAGTGCAAATGCAAAATATACGTCTTTACTTAAGACTTTAAACTAGAACTTGGACGAAGGAAAAAACAATAAAGTGAAAATTGGATTTTTGGCAGAGGTTTTAACGAAACAAAAGAAAAATTGACTAAAATTTCGGTGTATTTTTTTTGGTGGAAATAGATGTATTTGAACAAAAAAAAAATCCTTCGTCCAAGTCATGGCTAATTGTATCTCGAAGACCTGTGTAAAATTTCATCAAGATCGGTTGAGTAGTTTTCGAGAAATCTTGTCAACCGACTTTCAAATAACTTAGTAACCAATAAAAGGGCAGGAGCCATACGATAGTAGAAAAATACGCAAAATAGCAAATAACAAATGTTTTAAGACTGTAAACAACGAATCGACGAGCAAGTTACTCAGTTATTGTCTTTCTGGGTACCCTAATAAATATGCTACAATTTTGTGAAACATAAATTTACTTTGTTAAGGCCTTGCTTTCGGCGAGTATTTGGTGTATAAAGTATGCTAGATCGAATATAGTACCTAAATCTAAAGGCCAGACTGTAGCTTAATATATATTTCAAAATTGTTAACATCTAGTAATCACCCTGCAAACATTTTGTCGTGTTACTTATCTCCCTCGTCAATGCGAGAGTTTGGCGATTGCTTGAGGGGAGAGTTCGGAGATAGTTTGGCGATTTACACTAACAAAATACATTAGGTATCGCATTTTTATTATAAAAGGGATAAATTGGCAATATGTGCTATCGCATTTTTTCAGTCCATTCGGTAAATTGGCGATATATCCCTCAAAAATCGCCTTGGGGACAAGAATGCGATACTGTATGGTTGGTCTCGCTTTTTCATCATCCCATCTGAGAATTGGCGATACATCGCTTAACACTCCCTAAGAAGATCCGAATGCGATTCTTCTTGCAGTGAATTCAACAACTTTTTACAATGTTACCAAAGTAAAATACTTTGGCGACGCTTTCAAAAGATGAAAAAATCGGCCCAATAAAAAAATTGACACATATACTTAAGGTGGTAGGAAATTCTTTCTTCTGGAAAATGTGTGTTTACTTGTCCGCTGTAGTAACTTGTTTGATCTGTGGCTTTTAAGAAAGCCATTATTAAAATAAGCAAACGGTCAGACAATAATAATATTCAAAATATTTCAGGGTTGCAATATGCTACCACTTCTATTAAATAATATTAAAAAGAGATGTCTCTCTGATGTAAAGACAATTACATTTTTTTCTGACATTCCATTGCCAGTAAAGTTGACCATAGTGCACAGGCTTCGATTCAGCACAAGCTACAGTAGGCCTCGTTTTTTGGTTCAGCTTCCCTTGGGAAAACCTTTCCGTTTCAATAGTCAACGGAGTGAAGGCATAATAGATTGTGTATTTATTAAAAGCAGACCTTCTTTTCGTTAAAAATTTGTGTTGAAATTTCTCGCGCTTTGCGTTAAGAAAGTCGAAATGTCCTCCATCAAAGCCAAAAGAGCAAAGACAAGACGACAAGCAGCCAGAATTGTCTTAAACTGTTATGGAAATACAGGGCCCAGTTTTCAAGGGCGATCCAGCAGTGGTGGCGAGAGGTCAGCATTCAGATTTTAGTTTTGGTTGCGTATATGACACTAATTATGGCTTTTGTTTTCAGAAATTGCTCATAATATGTTTGCCAAGACGACGGATGCACACATTAACAAAGTCTGTCCACAACATTTTTTGCATGCTAAAGACCGTATAAATAAGAAACTACTCAAAATCAATAACAAAACTTAAATATATTACAAATAAAGAAACCACCATACATACATACACTCCCAAATTACACATATACCTATATATATTTAAAGAATTTGACACACGTAGCTTTAAAAAATAAACTATTTCCCCTACTGTTAAATATCAGAATTCGAACACACATTTTATTTGTATGGCTTATGTTGGGGGAAGAATCGCATTATTATTTCTAAGAAGAATCGCATTCTTATTTCCAAGATGAAACGCTTTCTTAACTCTAGGAAGAATCGTATTCTTATCTCAGGAAAGAGTCGCATTCTTATCTCCAGGAAGAAACGCTTTCAGAACTCTAGGAAGAGCCTCAATCTTATCTCCAGGAAGAATCGCATTCTTAACTCAAGGAAGAAACGCATTATTATCTCTAAGAAGAATCGCATTCTTATCCCTCAGAAGAGACTTTTTCTTATCCCCAGGCTGAATCGCATTCCTATAGCTCAAAAGAGACTTTTTCCTATCTCCCAGAAGTGTCGCTTTCTCGTCGCCCTGAAGTTATCGCATAGTGTCACATTTCTTCCCGTGGGGAGATGAGAATGCGATAATAATGCGATATCGCTAGAGTAAAGCGATACCTACTAGGCGAATCGCATTCTTATCTTCCGCGATAAAAAATGTTTGCTGGGCAAATGGTTGATGTCTGATCCAACTCAACTCCACACTCCTATTTAATCTGCATGAACAGATATGCGACGTACGCTGCTACGACCGCTCTAGTGTTTGAAACACAAATCGAATAGGCGAAGCAATATTCCGCAGAGCCGAAGTTTTTATACCCTCATAATAAACTCACTATACAATTTGGACCGTTTGATCTTCATGTCCTCATATGAATCTAAGCGCATACGAAAATTTGCCAAATTTCTCGATATTTTTTTTACATTTTGGATTACACCCTTCTACAATTGCTGTCTATCAGATTATCATTATAGTAATTTGGGCACTTATCAAAAATTTGCTGAATGTTTCCAATATTTTGGACTGGTTAATCTGCATCTTCATTGAATTGTAATCTAAACATTCGGTTTTTGGACCTTATTCCGAGCATTTCTCCAACTTATAAACCTTCCATTCCCCAAGTTATCATCGCAATCATATGAACATATAACTTTTGGGACAAATACAACACTCTAATAAAGCACAAGCAACCTTATTTCTCCGACCTGGCTCCTGTGTTCCAAAAATTAAAGAGGCCCATCAATGAACCACGCTACAACGAAAAAGAAATTGAATTAACACACGTTTACGCACTTGAAGTTAACTGAGGCAAAATTCAATTGCGTCAGATTCTGAACAGAAATGTGTCTCATGGAAACAATTGAACAAAAATAAATACAAACGAAAAAACTATTATTGTTTGAGCGAAGACAGTTTTGGGAAAAACAGAGGTGAAATATCGTTTCGGTTCCATTTTCTTGGTGTCCCAAGCAAACAGTTTTTATTGTAACTGCCTGCAAAATGGCGACACTTTTTGGAAGCCCTGATTTTCAGAAATTAAAAACAAACAAAATATTTTTCAAAATTTCTCATTTTTGAAAAGTTTAAACGGGACCAAGTCTGGCTTACTTCAGGCTTGAGTTAACTGATGCTTAAGTACTTTGGCATTGTCAATGTCATTTTCACCTAACATCGTTAACTTGCTACAATTTCGATATTCATAGCATGGATATATAAAAATCGACTGTTCATAATCAGTGTTTGCTTTACGTCTAAAGGCCTGTGTCCAGCACTGCAGAAAATTCCTGCCAAGAATTTGCTATTTATTTTCTCTAGTGTCCGTGTCTCTCTCTCTCTCTCCAATCGTTCTTATAGTCATTATACTCTTTATTTATTTGTGCAGCATCACTTTCCCCAGCACTTTTCACACAAATGTCAAAATGCTTTTTCTGTGCAATTCGCCAAAGACATGGTCTTGACTCAACTGCTTTTATTAAAGCAATCTTCTTCTCAAGCTTAAAATTTTCCATTCTCTTTTTGGTCTTGAGCACAGTTTTTGCCTACATCTTTGGACTAATCACTTCCAAAATAATTGTAAACAATATATTCCTGGCCTGTGTGTCAGCTGTTTCTCGATCCACACACCCTTTCGAAACGCCGCTATCGATCCGCCGCTATTCAGACAATTGTGGATTTCGTTCATGTTGCTGGATACACAACAAACGAAAATATAAACGAAAAATTCCTGGCACAGTCGGCATTGAGAAACCGAGCCTTAGACGTACCCCGGAGCACAGCTTCCATCAAACTGGACCTAATCCGAACCCTCTTACCTGTTAACCTCCCTCAAGCCTACTTCAACCCGACGCCCTTTTCATGCAAGAAGTTTAGGTTCATCGCTTTAGTCAGTTTTGCAGAACCTTTGTGATCATAATTTAACTCGCCTTGCTGCGACTTCCAGAATGAAATCTAGTATAGGTCATAGTGGCAATTCAGATCCTTATATTTATGTTCATAAAATGGGGCTGGCTTTCCATATCAAAATCCAGACATTTTTTACATGTCTTATTTCTTTTCCAAAAATATCTTCTTTACGATCTGAGTACCAAAACATTAGGCTCCGAGAAGCTAACCTGTGATTTTTCAACCTCATCAAACCACCGGAATGAACCTTATCCAGCATTTCTTTGGATTCCAGGTTTGATTGAAATTAACCAAATATTTTTTTTGGAAAAACTATTAGCTAATTTCAGATAATCACAAATCACAGCTGATACAAATAGTTTAGCTTTCTAATGTCTGCGAACTTTTTACTACAGATAAGCCTGATTCAAAAACAAAGATGCTTTAAGTCAGCCAAAAAAAAAACCAAACTTTATATACTGTTTACACTTTAAAAACCGGCTCTTTTCGATATTTAATAGTTACTAAATGCAACTTAATCATCCGAGCCGTGGAATATTACAAAAAAAAAATCCTTTTTACTGTTAACCTACTCAACTCCCACCAACTCTTTGTTGACCTTACTGCTGACGCATTGCCTGCTGTTTCATTGTTGAACTTTTCAATTAAAAACTGATTTTTTTTGAAGATTTAAATGGATGAAGACCATTAAGACCATTGAAAGAAGCAAATTGTTTTTTGGTATTTTTTTTACCTAAACTCAATTTCGTCTCAAAAACCAAAACCCTTCACCTTCAAGAGGTATGCAATATAGGAAAACCATTCGCAGCATGAATTGTGCTGCAAAATTGTTGCCATTCTGTCAATCGCTCCGACCCATCCTCCCCTGGTGCCAGTATGTTGATTTAAATGCAAATGGACATAGGGCAAAATCAGTGATGGAAGAGCAGCAGGAAGCAGCATCTTAATCGACTGTTGGTATCTTTGAACATTTCTTTGGTGTATACCATTTTGGTGACCTGGTTAACCTGGCAAGTCAGCCATTACTTAGTGGCTGTGCTCCAATTTCGCTGGCCATAAAAGGCGACCATTTGGCCCTTTTTTTGTACAGCGTGTGGATATGCAAATTGAAATGCGTTTTCCTCTTCCCAATTCGCTCCACTTGAGTTTCGCTTGTTTTCAGACTCTTAAGTTGTGCGATTGAATTCAGATTGAAGTGGAAATGGTAGTGGAAATGGTTTAAATGGCTTGACTTGAGACTTATGGCATGTTATCTTTTTTGTGGTGTTGAACGCTATTGGCATTGCCTGGAGGCATGTTGAATTAAACTGATTTGAAAAGGTCTGGAAATGAAAAGCCATTCATGCAATCATTTCTCTGATTGATATTTTGTGGCAAATGTTTTGTTCTTTTTTTATGAAAAGCAGTCTTCCACTCAGTGGTTACGCTCGTGTGTACATCACATGTGATAAAAGTGATAAAAATTCGCATTTCAGAGCTCTAGTAAGCATGAGCTTGCGTACTTAACTGAAGTATGCATTGTTCCTAAGCCCAAAAGCAAATTTTAAGGTAGGAGACTTTTGAAGAATAATTTTTGATTTAAATATTTAAATAGTGGATTACAATATTTGTGTTTTTTCTTGTGTTTTATGAATATGAATTAGGGCACAAATTAAGTGTGTCAAACTATTACCCTTAATATTCTATAATTCTCTGTAATTTTTCCTTTTATGATGCAATAGGCGATGGAAATGTTTCCATTTGATTTAACTTGTCATTGACAACGAAATTTAATAAATCCTGCATCTAACTAAAACTTGTACCCATCAATCAAATTCAATTCTCAAGCTTAACCAATTTGCTTTGAGAAATGGTTTTTGAGCAACAACTAGTATAGAAAGCTTAAACATTAGCGCGGAATACAATAATTTATTTATGCGAGAGTACAAGGATATTATTTTAAACAAGCAATTCTGGGAATCAACTTATTTGTCAGCAAAATTAAATCATATTGATAACTACTGAAATGCTGCACCAAAGCTTTTATATTCTGCTGAAATATTACAAAAATTCGTACGTAAACTAAACGATTTAGGGTTGCTTTAAATTTGTTTTTAACACAATAATTTGACAGGGTCATAAACGAAAAAATCTAAAAATAATTTATTTTACAGTGTTTCCTAATACTTGAATTTGTTCTAGCACCCCCAATATATGGAGCTAAGGCCCAAACCCGCTTGTTAATTATTTTACTTTGAATTGAATTGAAATAAGACGTGAATGCACCGTCAGATTGCCCAAACCCTGGGCAATTCCGATATTAAAATAAATGGCTTTCAACTTTTTTGCACAGCTCAGAAGAGATCAAATTTTTAATATCCTTATTTTGATATTAATATTTTCAGTTTTCATTTCGTTTCGATGATTTTCAGTCCCGTTGGATGAAATTAAAAATCCATTTAACATATCAAACGAGAAAGCCAAGCTAACTTCGTCTGTGCCGAAGTTTTTATACCCTTGCAAGTGCTCGCTTAAATATTTTCAAAAAATACTCTTTTTCCCATTTTCCGACCGATCGTTCGTATGGGAGCTATATGATATAGTCATCCGATTTGGACAAAAACTTGTAGAATTGTGTAAAAGCACGAGAAACAAACAAATACAAAATTGCAGGATGCTACCATTAAAAACAAACAAGAAAGAAAGTCGGTCAAGCCCGACTATAACATACTCTGTACCAAGAAAATTTGTCTTTTGATCATAACTCGAAAACCGTTCATCCGATCTTCTTCATTTCTTTGGCGGATCGATAAGTTATCCTAATAACTAAATATGTCCAGAAGGAACAAGCCATCTATCTTCAAAACTGTGGGAGATATGACGTTTTTTCTAAATTGCGGGGGCGGGAGGGGGCGTGGCCAAAATTGAAAATAAACTTGATCTGCCTGCAGACATAAGAAGCATATGTCCCATACATGTCAAACCTCTATCTCTTACCATCTCTGAGATCTGTGCGTTCATACGGACAGACGGACAGACGGACAGACGGACGGACGGACAGACGGACAGACGGACATGGCTATATCGACTCGGCTGTTGATGCTGATCAAGAATATATATACTTTATGGGGTCGGAGATGCTTCCTTCTGGATGTTACATACTTTTGCACAAACTTATAATACTCTATGTACCTTCGGTACAGAGTATAAAAAGTTTTTCTAACTAAGACGGTTTTTCAGACCTATCTTTTGTATGGCAGCTATACCATATAGTTGTCCGATTTTAATAAAAATTGGTAGGATTATAAAAAACATATAAAACCTACGATTACAAAGTTTGGAGACGTTTCCATTGAAAAGAAAAAAGTTTTTCATACTAAAACTAGTTTTTCGACCGATTGTTCCTATGGGAGCTATGAGATATAGTCATCCGATCCGGTCGGTTCCGACATATTAGTAGTGTGCAGCAAAAAGAAGACTCTCTGCAAAATTTCAGTTCGATAGCTTTAAAACTGAGAGACTAGTTCGCGTAGAAACAGACAGACAGACGGACAGACGGACGGACGGACAGACGGACGGACGGACAGACGGACGGACAAAGCTCAATCGACTCAGCTCGTCACCCTGATCAAGAATATGTATAGTTTATGGGGTCGGAAATGAATATTTCTATGCGTTGCAAACTTCAGGGCAAAATTATAATACCCTTTGCAAGGGTATAAAAATGGATCTAATGGTAATTTATTGAGTATGGTTACTGGTTGACGAAGTTACTCGCTTATATCTTGAATGCACATCGACAATCTAGTATTTTATTTGAAGTGTACTTCAATATATAAAAGTTTTTTCAAGTTTGCTATAATCTTTTTTAAATATTCAGCATTAAATTTGTTATTAATATATGTTACCCAAGATTTTTGGACCAAGACTAAAGTTCTCCATAAAAATAAGTTAAGCTCTAGTGGATTCGACTTCTTTGTTTAGATACAAGCGAATACGGTCAACCTGACGCCACTTTCTATTAATTTAAACTTTGCTTGGTCTTCATTGCTAAATATTTGGTTAAAGTATGTTCTGAACCATTGGTCATTCATGGCTTTTGGCACTGTTAAGTATTAGTTTATTGGTTTATTGCAGTAATGTAACTGCTTTTCAAGTTTCTTAAGTTGATAGCGAATTAGTTAACATGAGGAGAGCTTAAAAAAAATTAGGCCAATGCATTTAACCTATCACGATTTCCTTTTTGGTATTTTTTCTTTTGATGTAAATATTCGTTACTTTGGATCAAATGGTTTATAGTATCTACTAGCGAGCCGAACTGTAACTCATCTACCACAAAGCAAGTAACAAAAGTCCTGTGCAAATTCGCCACCTTATTTCTGTGGCTAAACATAATTTTTCCGATACTTAAATCTTATAGTCGGTATCTTAAGACGCAGATTCTGCTTGTGCGTTTCAACAAGTTTCAGTTTTCCCATCAATTTCAAGTTAAATTTCAAAATATGACTCTTTCGGTACTGTAAGTCCATATAAGTATAAAATTAAGAAAAAAACGAGAGCGTAAGTTAAAGTCGGCCCTGCCCGACTTCGAAATACCCGTTACTCAGCTCAGCTCGGATAAGTATGCAACATTTTTTTAACTCAGCCATTTATTATCCGATCCTTTTGAAAATTTGTGAGATTGTAGATATTGGCCACATAGAATACACTGCAAAATCTGAGCTCGATATCTTAAAAATTGTGGGAGTTATTCAATATTTTATTGCGGGGGCGGGAGGGGGCGTGGCCAAAATTTGAAACAAACTTGATCTGCCTACAGACAATACTAGCTTACGTATAAAATTTGGTTGCTCAAGCTCTTCTAGTCTCTGAGATCTAGGTGTTCATACAGACGGACGGACGGACGGACATGGCTATATCGACTCGGCTGTTGATGCTGATGAAGCATATATATACTTTATGATATCGGAGTTGCTTCCTTCTGCCTGTTACATACATTTGCACGACTTTAGTATACCCTTTTTACTCTACGAGTAACGGGTATAAAAAATAGGTAGTCGAAGTATACGCTTTAGAAATTCTGCAATTTGCTGGCTCTCAGCGGTTTGGTTCCAGAACGGTTGCACACCTTGAACAAATCACAGAAAACGAGAAATCTAAGCTATCTTCGTCTGTGCCGAAGTTCTTATACCCTTGCAAGTGCTCGCTAAAATATTTACATACAAATATAATCTTATTCCCACAACAACCCATTTTCCGGCCGATCGTTCGTATGGAAGCTATATGATATAGTCATCCGACTTGGACAAAAATTTGTAAAATTAGGTGAAATCAAAAAACAAACAAACACAAAATTTCAGGATGCTACCATTAAAAACAAGAAAAGTTTTTCTAACTAGGACTGTTTTTCAGACCTGTCTTTTGTATGGCAGCTATACCATATAGTTGTGCGATTCTCATCAAACTTGGCAGGATTATGAAAAAGCATAGAAAACCTTTGAATACTAAGTTTGGAGACGTTTCCATTGAAAAGGAGAAAGGTTTTTTCACTAAAACTAGTTTTCCGACCGATTGTTTCTATGGGAGCAATGAAATATAATCATTCGATCCGGCTGTTTCCGAAAGCAAAAAGAACACTCTGTGCAAAATTTCAAATCACATTCGTCTTTATCCAAGTGCAATAGCTCAATGTGAAAACATTCTTAAGATCAAAAATTCAACAGAATTGCACAAAGAGCAAATTCCTTTTAAATGGTAGAAGGAAGACTAAGTAGCAATAAAATTAAGCATACCACAAGTTGCTTGTGCAAAACATTATTTGTTCATTCAGTATGAGGTGAGGAAATGCAAATGGCCATCAAAGCATTTGTTTGTGCATCCGTCAACAAATTGACAAATTATCAATTCCACAAATTGATGACAGGCATTTATTTATCCATGTCAGATGAGACCAATTAAAGTCAATAGAAATTGATGGCTGAATAGCTAACAAATTTAACTAGGGAATTTTCCAATTAACATTAACATTTGGATTTGCATTTAACAAAGCCATTGAAAACAAACAGCGTAGACCAAAAAATGGAGCATTTGGCTGTCTCTTTGTTAGCTTTAAATTTTATTTCGGAAAACTTATTTGGTTGCACCCACACACACACACACACACAAACATTCTTACATTAAGGGACAACAAAAAGTTTTCTTCGTGGGTTAGCATTAAAAAGAAAAGAAAACAAAAAAGTTGCCTGGAATTCAATTTGTGCCAAATGTAATGAATCTTCTCCTTGGGTCACACCAAAAGCATGCCAAACTTATTAGCAAATTCATTTCTTTGTTTTGCGATATTTTTCTTTACCCACCTTCGTTTGGCAATTGATTTAATTTCAACTTAAACTTTTCAATTCACTGACACTCAAATATTATTATTGTTGTACATTAAACAAATGCGAAAGGCGGAAAGTTTTCTTGTAAGGATGTGTAGGAAACCGCAAGCATGAATGGTTGACACTCGAGCACGATTCGGCACTTGTTTGGTCTCCGTCTCGGTCTCGGTATCGCTTAGACTTTCGACGAATTTCACTGATTTTCCGTTCTGGCAAATTTTGTTTGGAACAGAAATATTAGCCGCTTCGCGTCCAGCGCCAACGAAGAAACACAAGCAACTGCCGCAACATCGGCAGCTGATTTCTGCCTTCGGTTTTCTGGCGATTTGTCATACGCCATGTATAACGACAGAGCTGCCGGCGTCACCGTTAACCAACAACAGGTTAAATTGCTGATAAGCGTTCGGGTACTCGTTCGGAATGTTGTCGTTGTGTTATCCATGGACAACACAACACACGAAATGCATTTCGCTCGATTGCAAACTCCAAACAACATCCGCCCCCACTGAGTTGAGTACAATGTCGTGGAAAAGTGAGTGAGTGATACGATGAATGAGTGAGTGCTGTCTGCGCATAGTCTTGGCTGTTGAGTGATGGTGTGTCGAGTTTGAAGAGAAAAAGTGCATAAATTAGTTTCTCTGATCAAATGAAGCAGAGCTGAGGGATTTTGAACTATAGAACTAAAATGAAATTTATAAAAAATCTTGTGTATATTTTTTGACATTTACTTGCACAGAAAAATATGACATGAAAATTTTAAGTGATATATAAAAATTATGATTTGATAACGACAGTGGGAATAAATTGTAAGTAAGCCTGAATTATGCCTGAATCGGATTGGGTAACCTTTGTATATTTCACCGTTATTGATGTAACACATCGTTTTATGAACTATATTGATATTGCGGTGAACCTACTTTTCCTCATAACTCGACTACCGTTCATGCGATATTTACCATTTCTGTGCCAAATCGACAAAAACACCTTAGTCCATTAAGTCAATCCCAAACGTTGTCAGATGTCGATCAGTCCCAGATTTTCTCATTTCAAGTACGAATAGGATTGACTAAATCTTGGATATCTTGGATCTAATATCACTTTTGCTTCAAATTTCAATCCGAAGGTCGAGATAAAATCCGTCTTTTTAATCTTGATTTAATCTCCCCATTTTTTATACTCTGTACCGTAGGTACACAGAGAATTATAAGTTTGTGTAAAAGTATAATATGTAACAGGCAGAAGGAAGCATCTCCGACCCCATAAAGTATATATATTCTTGATCAGCATCAACAGCCGAGTCGATATAGCCATGTCCGTCTGTCCGTCCGTCTGTCTGTCTGTCTGTCCGTATGAACGCACAGATCTCAGAGATGGTAAGAGATAGAGGTTTGGCATGTATGGGACATATGCTTCTTATGTCTGCAGGCAGATCAAGTTTATTTTCAATTTTGGCCACGCCCCCTCCCGCCCCCGCAATTTAGAAAAAACATCATATCTCCCACAGTTTTGAAGATAGATGGCTTGTTCCTTTTGGACATATTTAGTTATTAGGATAACTTATCGATCCGCCAAAAGAATGAAGAAGATCGGATGAACGGTTTTCGAGTTATGATCAAAAGACAAAATTTCTTGGTACAGAGTATGTTATAGTCGGGCTTGACCGACTTTCTTTCTTGTTTTTCTATGTACCTGTATAAACAAGTCATAAATAATTTTTTTAAGGTGACTGGTATTAAATCGAGTCGGACAATATCGCAACCAATTTAATTTTGAAGCCTTATCATTGAGCGTTTTTTCAGTATGTGTCGTTTCGCTGAAATGTAAACAACATAGTTTTTGTGTGCTCCGAATATGTCATCTCCTGTGCCAACAAAACACAACTTGCGCGACAGCTGCTCCAACGGCAAACAACAAAGTAATTTTTGCATCGTATTGTGACTGGTGATGAAAAATTGGTTCATTATGATAGCCCCAAGCGCAAAAAATCAAAGATGCCAAGATCGTCTCCAAGTCCGATTATTCACGGCAAGAGCAAGGTATGTATTCGGTGGGGGTGAAACCGTCTCAGGCCAACTCTACAGAACTCTATTGATGCGCTTGAGCCGAGAATTAAAACAAAAACGGACAGAACACGAGCAAAGGCACTGCAAGGTAATTTTTTCAACATGACAACAAAACATATTTTGAAACGTTAAAAGGGAAAGCCCACTTGCTGTACATATAAGGCCCAGACATTGCCCCTTCCGACAAGTATGTATTTTCATCGCTGAGGAATTTTCTGAAGGATCAGCAGTTTTGATCTTTTGAAGAACTCCAAAATTGAAGAGATTCGTGGATTGCATTTAAAGGCGCATATTTTTTCGAGATGGTATCAGTGGCCCGGCGCAGTGCAGCGAGTACTGTGAATATGCCAATACGAATACAATCTTTGTTTACAATTCTATCAATTAAATCTTCGCAGTATTAAAATGCAACTTAAACGCAACCTGTGAATCAGATCTTTATTGGTTGCAGTTTGTGATATTATTCTATAATGCTGCAATCTGCTGTTCTGTAGTCATAATTGTGAACAGAAGTTGTAAGGTATTACCAAGGATACATTTTCAATGAACCAAGCTTTGGACTAAAATGTTAGGCTGGAACCTTAAGTTGTGGACTAGACCTTCTTCAGAATTTCATATGTTTGCTGGCTTGATAAATATGTATTGAGCCACCAGTTGACATACTTGATAGAAATTAGTAAGTGCCATAATCAAAAAATATTCCAAAATGTAGCCTGAACACTCACAAAAATGTTGTTGTCATATCAAATGTAATAAATAGAAAGCGGATTTTGCATATTTTTAGACCTATTTTAATCCTAACCCACCCAACATTTGGAAGATCATTTAAACAAAAGTCAGCTTAATGAGTCTTTTTCGAGCTCTTTTGATGATTAGGAGGGGGGGGGGGATAAGTATCATGGGCGATTAAAAGAAGACTCGAAAAGAGTCGTACCTATGCTCAAAGTGTGATTTATTGAAATACTCCTGAAAAAGACTCAAAAATTACTCCAAAATGAGTCAAAACTGTTCAGAAGAACGGGTTAAAATCGGCTCCTCAGGATGAGTCGCGGCTGGGGTACCATTTTCTCCCGACAAAAGAATAATATCTGATCAGAAAAAGAACGCATTTATAACTATTTTAATCAGACCGAGGACTCGAAAAAGACTCGAATGTGATCAAAAGTTGGATAAAATGTTTGCTGGGAATAGACTCGGAAAAACTTGTATTTAACAAATTTTTTTCATATCATTTTGTCTTTTGCTGACCTTCCTATTCATTAAATAGTTACTTAAGTCATCTTGGAGTTGAGTGCAGAATTTTTGCAATTTTATTAATTTTGTTATCAGCATACCATATGGAGTTCATGGACGAAAATCTGCTTGAAAATATGCTAAATCCGGTGTATAGTTATAAACATAGAAGGCAATTAATTCCATTTGAAATTTGTTAGCTTTACAGAACAATTGTTGTCTGATTTTTACAATAAAATATACTCAGTAAATTCTTAAGTTAAATATTTTATGTAATTAGTTGGTAACATTTAGGTCTGATGTCATATCATCTACATAGCCGATATGTGTCAGATGAACGTTGTCTTAACTTTGTTATTTTTTAGCTAATCAAAATGTGAAAACGGTTTTTAATGAATTTTTGTTAACCGAACAGCAAAAGAATTTCTTGTAGCTTTCTCAGACTCAATTCACTTTTATTTTTCCATCGCTCTCATAATCCCCCTTCTTGTCATATTATTTTTGTCTGGCTCTCGTCACTGACCTTTGTGGCGCATATATGTACATATTTCTTGAGAATACTTTTGGTTAATTTATTTTTAGCATTTAATTTAAAAACTCATACATACATTTTAATTTTAGTCGTTTCTCGTGCCTGCTGATGTCTAGGGAAATCCCGCACACTTCACAGCACCAATCAATGTTTTTACTCATCTTTTTAACAAGTGCTTTGATTTAGCGAACAATTTTTGTGTGGTCCATCTGTTTGATATTGGGATGTTGATTTATAATTGGACCAATGGCATGTCAATCAAAACGTTAGCTACAGTTCCAGCAGTCATCTTTTCCACAAATTAAAAATGTTGAGTTGCAAAATGAATTTGGATTTTTTTTGTGTAATTAATAAGCAGGTATGTAACCCTAACAGGTAACCTGAGCGGACCCCAATAAATCTTTTAGCTTATCCTCGTTAGAAATTCTCAAAGTGGATTTAAAAATGCACATCTGTCTTTTTATTCTACCTGCAAAGACCAATGTATTTTCTCAGAGTGTTGGGTATATAAGATTTCTGCATTCAGTCAATGCCAAACAGTCTGAATTCATTGGTGCTAGTAGTCACCTCATTTCTACACTAAAAATCATTATCAAATTTGAACCTATTGGTAAGAGCAGAATAGAATGGCCTGATGTGGAAGCTACAAAATATATATTTATAGGAACGACACGACTCTGAAATGGAATATAAATCGTGTGGTCCGAACTGTAAAGCCAGAGATTACTTGGAAGTTTACATGGACAAGCTGATTACTGCGAAGGATGAAATCATAAATTTACTGAAAATGCATAGAAAAACAAATTCTGTAGAAGATTCAGAAATATTTCAAGAAAAAGATGTTCCAACCACTTCAAGCAAATCTGATGAGATTGAACAATGTTTGAAAAATGTAGATAAACTGAAGCAAATGGAAAATCTTTTACAACAAAAGGAAGAAATTATTGCAAACTTAAATAAGACAATTGACTCCGATAGAGAGAAATACGATTCCAAAGTCGCATTCCTTGAAGATATCGTTAAACAATTAAATGAAAACCTCTCTCAATTGGAATCGACTAACAAAAAAACGACTGAAGAACTGGCAAAATACACTCTAAACACAGTTGATAAAAAGCAACACACATCCAAGGGTCTGCTTCATTGTTCTAACGACAGTAAACTTCTTTATCTAGACGGTTTTGAACCATTCGCTGTCAATTTTTTGGATGTTGCTGGTCCCAGTTGGATGATGATTCAGAATCGATTTCTTATGCGGTCGAACGAATTCAACGGTTTGAAATGCAATGAAGGATTTGGCGACATTAATGGCGATTTTTGGCTGGGTCTATTTAGGATACATAAAATAACAGCAGCTCAACGACATGAACTATACATTCGTGTGAAAGATAACCTAAACCAAACACGTTTCGCTCGCTATGATAACTTTGTTGTTGGCAGCTCTGACGAGAATTTCCTCTTGAAGTCCCTCGGCGAGTACTCAGGAGATGCTGGCGATGCATTGCGTTATCATGAAAACAGCCAATTTGATTATGAATCCGGTTGGTGGATGGCATTAAATAAATGCTGGTAAGTAGAAAAACTCATTAATATAATACATCAGTAAAAAATACATGTGTTTTTTTTTAAATTTTTCAGTAATTTAAATGGACAATTTTGCAAGGATGAAATAACTGATTCTAATGGGATCTGGTGGGGAAATTGGAATTTTGGCAAAATTTATGCTCTCCGAAGTGTTTCAATGTTAATAAGGCCTAAGCCTAACTAAATATGAAAAGAAACATGTTTGTTAGTGAGACATATTGACGAAAATGGTTTCAGTCCAGCTTTTCTTTTTCACAATTTTGTTTGTATCTAAAAATACTCAGAATAAAACTGTTGTCACTTCTAACTAACTTCTTTTCTAATATTTATTAATTTAAAATTGACTTCAAATGTATCATAAAGTTATTTAGATAGCAGAAGGATTCATTTGCGATACTTAACCTTAGCATAAGTAGTTCTAGTTTGTTTCAGATGTCGAACTAAATTATTATAAGCATGGACTAAAATGTTTTTTATACCCTTGCAAAGGGTATTCTAATTTTGCCCAGAAGTTTACAACGCATACAAATATTCATTTCCGACCCCATAAACTGTATATATTCTGGATCAGGGTGACGAGCTGAGTCGATTGAGCTTTGTCCGCCCGTCTGTCTGTCTGTCTGTTTCTACGCGAACTAGTCTCAGTTTTAAAGGTATCGAGCTGAAATTTTGCACAGAGTCTTCTTTTTGCTGCACACTACTAATATGTCGGAATTGGATCGGATGACAATATCTTATAGCTCCCATAGGAACAATCGGTCGGAAAACTAGTTTTAGTGAGAAAAACTTTTTCTTTTCAATGGAAACGTCTCCAAACTTTGTAATCGTAGGTTTTCTATGTTGTTTTTATAATTCTACCAAGTTTTATTAAATTCGGCCAACTATATGGTATAGCTGCCATACAAAATATAGGCCTGAAAAACAGTCTTAGTTAGAAAACCTTTTTTGTTTTTAATGGTAGCATCCTGGAATTTTGTATTTGTTTGTTTCACATGCTTTTACATAATTTTACAAATTTTTGGCCAAGTCGGATGACTATATCATATAGCTCCCATACGAACGATCGGTCGGAAAATGGGAAAAAGAGTATTTTTTGAAAATATTTAAGCGAGCACTTGCAAGGGTATAAAAACTTCGGCACAGACGAAGTTAGATGAGCTTTCTGGTTTTTAACATCACTCGATCTCTGAAACATAACTAACGAGTGGCTGAAACCCATCGGAAATTGAGATAAATAGGCTTCATTGATCCAAGGTTCGTGACCCATACCTTAGACCTCACGACGAATCAAACGGGCAAGCAGACCCTTAGGGGTTTGCAGACAAGTGGGTTTAATAAGTTAATGCGACGTTTAGGACCAGTCCATTAGCCATCATGATGGTTTTTAATAAATGTTCTCTAGACGCTTCTTCCGTAGCCTAGTATTTAGGTTAATACTTTCCACTTTCACACATTTTTGTAGTTTGTACCAAAAGTAGACAGAGTATCAATATTGCTTTGCCCTGGATCTAAAACATTCCACTGCGGTTGGTTAGTCAGACTCTGTTTCATCGTTGCTATTGCTTCCTAGTGCTACACTTGGTTCATTGAGCAATATAGATTTTGTAATGGAGCGCTTATTATTAACATCAGAGACTGGCAATCGGTGGCCCGATGGTCCCGCATGGACCGGCCCCTTATTCTGCCCAAAAGGTAAAACGCATTTCTACGGTCTTGGTATGCCAACAACCAAAATAAAAGCCCAGGTGTTGAAATTTGAAGTCTCAATTCTTTCGCCCTTCTGTTTGATTCCGGTGCCCACCACTTGCTTGCGTTGTCGTTGTATATATTATAATGTGAAGACTTAAATGCGATTGTTTTCAACGTTAATTCCCCCAGGCAGCGCTTCGTTCACAGCGTTCATATGGAGCGAGGACAGAAGTGGACTGATCACACATCCCAGCATTACTCCCCCAGCTTGATAATTGTGATCCATTCCAAACCGCTGCAAAATGTTCATTTTGAATTTCAACGGCTGTTAGCATAATATGTTAGAATTAAAAGATTGGGTTAGCTCTTTTTGGCTTTCAGATCCCGTTAACATTTTGTTTTATATATATGCAAATAGTCAACACATCAACAGCTTTGCAGTCGCTTAAAATCTGCCTCGGCACATGCGACGGATATACTTTTACAACATCAACAAAGTGGTTGTCTTTTGGCCTGCCAAGTTATGCCCGTAAAGTGAATACATAAAACAAGAAGAGAAAAATGTTACACAATTTTCTTAAAGGTATGAAAATGAGATGGAAGCCAACCACGGCCACTACTTTACTACCGCCTGTGCATAAAAATGTGTTGTGTCATGTGTTTCACCAAGAAATATAAAAAAGGTGTGGTAACGTAACGTGTGAGAGAGAGCGAGTGTCGAGTCGACTTGGTTTTAATAAATAAATCGGCTGACTGGCTGCTGCATCAGTTGGCACCAGCCAACCCCTAAGGAGGCCTGTTGACAATGCCCCTTTACTGCCTGTGATTTCCTGTGGAACTTCTTGAGAAAGATAACAAAAGAATCGAAAAGGGGAGAGGAAAAATTAAGCAAAGAGGCAAGGTACGGTATGGAGCATGTGTTAAGTGGAAGATGAATAAGTAAGCAAGGTAAGAGCATTTTATGGGATAAGAAGGATATTAGCTTTATTCGCTTCATGGCTTAAGTTTTTCATTTCTCTTGAATATGTTTTAAAATATGGATAAATTACATTTCTTTTTTTGCGAATATCAAATAGTTGAACCCATTGACCGCCAATACTTTTTTACCCTTGTACTTATGAGCTTTACTTTTCGACTTTGACTTTGACGCTTTTTTCATAATTTACGAGCGCAAATGTTACTGTTCATGTTTTATGGCAAATAAATTATGCCATCCCGAACAACAAAACATCAGCGAGAAGGGCACAAAAAAAGAAGGAAGCTAAGCCATCGATAAGAACTTTTGGACCCAGAAAAAGCAAGTAAGTAAGTCAAGCCCGACTGGACCATGCCCTCTAAATTGTTTTCACTCAGACCATTTCTGTGTGATAAAGCCATCAGTTTCGATCTCTTTTTTTATGTTGTTTTAGCATTCTAGACTAGAATTTTGAAAAAATATGTTTTTCTGTATTTTCTTTCAGTAATCTAATCTAATCTAATCTAAGTACACACACTGAAAGTCAATGCATCAATTATTTTCAAAGTAACACGCACATTTGGTTCGGGCTATAGCGACATTCATACTTCTTAAGAATCAATTTGTTTATTTTTGTCTGATGAATACAATGGCAGATATCGAGTCAAGATGGAAGCACCATTTTTTTTTTTAAGAATTTCAACACCCTTTTTTTTTTGTTTTGTTTTGTTGAATCATTGGTAAATTTATAATAGAAAAATGCGCGGTAGGAATATTTATTTTATATTTGTATACCCTTGCAAAGGGTATTATAATTTTGCCCATAGAAATGTTCATTTCCGACCCAATAAACAATATTTATTCTTGATCAGGGTGACGAGCTGAGTCGATTGAGCTTTGCCCGTCCGTCTGTCTGTCTGTCTGTTTCTACGCCAACTAGTCTCTCAGTTTTAAAGCTATCGAGCTGCACATAATCTTCTTTTTTGCTGCACACTACTAATATGTCGGAACCGATCGGATCGGATGACTATATCTCATAGCTCTAATAGGAACAATCGGTCGGAAAACTAGTTTTAGTGGGAAAAACTTTTTTCTTTTCAATGGAAACGTCTCCAAACTTTGTAATCGTAGATTTTCTATGATTTTGTATAATTCTACTAAGTTTTATTAAAATTGGACAACTTAATGGTATAGCTGCCATACAAAAGATAGGTCTGAAAAACAGTCTTAGTTAGAAAAACTTTTCTTGTTTTTAATGGTAGCATCCTGGAATTTTGTATTTGTTTGTTTCACATGCTTTTACATGATTTTACTAATTTTTGGCCAAATCAAAGGACTATATCATATCTTATGAAAAGGTCTTGACTCTTTGTCTATACAGACAAACAGCCAGTTAATGCTAACCCATACAGTCATTTAGGGTCCTTCCATTTGCAGCACTCATTACACCCCTTCCTTTTTTTGCTACAGGGTATAAAAACATAAAAGATGCCCAAATAATGAAGGAACTGCAAGCGGATAGAGCTGAAATTTATGTGCGTTTATTGATTGCCGAGCACCACGTCACGCAAGGATCCCAGCGAATTTATGTAAATCGACTTTTATGAAGACAAAGTGCAGCTGAGTCTGACACAGGAAGCTCTTCTTCAAAAATACTTAAAGGCAATGCCTTCAAGAAACTAAATGGGATAAAGTGCATATGTGGGCCAAGGTAGCAGTCAAATGTGAACCATTTATATGCACAAGACATAGCCCAAGTTTTCTCTAATAAGCTGAAGAGGGCAGGCATGTTTTCTTGGCACGTGTCTCGTCTTGAAGTCAGGCATTGTAATTCGGTTACCCACACATCGACGGCTGCTTCTGCTGCTGCTGCTGCGATAAAAATAATTCGAAAGGAGAAAAACTTTTTCATTTATTGCAGGTGTAACTATTGTTCGTGACTTGTAAGCACTTGGAATGCACGATAGTTCTTCTCAAATCCATTGTTATTATAATTCTATTAGACTGCGATTCAGATGGCTCAACTGAGCTCAGCTAAATCAACAAAACCGTGCAACTTCGCTCAAAGTGAAGTGAGCTTCAGTATTAAACATTAATTTGCAATAAAATGTCAACAGCAGTGACTCATCGTAATTTAAATATCCCACATTTCCAAAGCCTTAACTAAACAAGCAGTACCAGCTCCTGTATCTTGCAACCAAGAAAATATTTTCACTTAGACATTGCAAGAGATGAGTAATATTTTTAGCACAGCTCTCGTAAAATCTTTACGCAACACAAAAAAAAAACCGGAGGTGATGATGGCCAGTTTCGTGGCCATAATGGACTGCAAGCATAAATAATAAAACGGCTGCCTGCTTTTCGCACTGGTCCAAGCCGAGCTCACATAAAATGTTGTTATGTTAACGAGTGCAAGTTGAGAGAGCGGTCCGGTCGCTGGAGCCCTTCCAGGGATGCGCATGTATATGTGTACATCCATACACCAGCGGAGCTGTTCTAATGACCGTCATTGCTTTGCCTGTCAATATCACGCATACGACACGTGTGCGTCAATGATGACAGTAATTTTCATACCCTGCAGCCAGAGCATATTATGCGGATCTTTGCAATTAATTTTTGGATTTTAAAAACCATATTTTTCTGAATCACTTGAGGTGTTTCGGCAAATATTTATCTACTAAAGAATCTAGAAACTGTTTCATCCGACATCCATTAAAAGTATTCAAACAACCAACTGATTTACATTATTACTTTGGTGGGTATTGAAACGTTTAGCTTGTGGGTCCGTACATCAGAATGTTTTCCGAGTGTTTGTGTGTGTTTCCTAAGCATGTGTCATGTTTGACCAGTAGAAACATAACAAGGCCCATCGCACACGCACACTCTGAGAACAAATTCGATCGCATTGGGTTTTAAAGCCACTGTTACTGTAATTCGAGTCTGACCAGTTGGTAGCTGTCGGAGCCGGCGACAATGACAGCCCACCCAATGACAGCTGCTGCCATGATGTTCACCCTGAGTTGCCATCGACGCCACTGTCGCCAGGCGGTGGTCATATTTCTGGGTTGCTTCTGGTTGCGGTCCCAGTTTGCTCTGTTGTTAAGCAAATGCGTGCATGTGTATGCGTGAGTGTGTTTCAGTGTTTGTCACCGTGTTGTGGCATAATTTATACGCTTATTTGTTAATTTTGCACACACTCAGGCTTAATTAAATGTTAAGGCAACAAGTATTCCCAAAATGGATAACAATTCGGAGTACCATATTTGACAGAAGAAGATACAAAGATGTCTAAATCCCTAAAGTTTTGGTATTAATCCAAATGTGCTCGATTAAGTACTAGAGAATTAAATGATACTGACTCGAGACTAAAGTAAATACTGAGTAACAAAATCAAAGCGACAAAGCAACAAGGAATCGGGAGGAAGAACTTTTCACACCAATTTGGCAATAAATTTTATTTAGATTTTTACACGTATGCTGCCTTGAAATTCCCAAACAGTCATAGCAATGCTGGCATCAGCAGGGAACTGCTGACTTGGAGTCAATGAACGTAGAACCTAAGGTGTGTAATCAACAAAAAGCCACGAGACAACTAGAGTTTGCTACACTGAAAATCGAAAAGGTTCGAAAATCAACCTCAAGACAATCTCGATCATTTTTAAAGCCATCTTTTTTCAGACTAAATGTAGTTGCAATATCGATCTGAATTTAATATCGAGCATTCTTTTACCAAGCTGATTTCAAGCTCAAATGAACTACAAATTTCGAGCATACATCTATAGGGTGCGCCATATAAAGTGTCGGTATGGCAACACTGAATAAATATAAAAACAAACAACCGATTGCTGTATGTTGATCTTGTTCCTTTAATTTGGTCCTGTACAATTTTTTTCGACTACTTTTTGAACACAACATCAATCAAGTGGCCGCCTTTATTGGCCACAACAAAATGTGCCCTTTTTGCGGCATTTTGGTTTTGGCGCAAACGCCGGCCCAAACAGTCACTTTTTGGTCGTGTAAAGGTATTTCATGGATGCGGTGTGGATTTTCCGTGCCCCATATGCGACAATTTTGCTTATTAACACCACCAGAAAGCGTGAAATGGGCCTCATCGGTCATCAAAATTTGTTTCCAAAAATCTGGTTCAGTGTCGGCGTCGGCGTAGTGAACAGCGTCACTATTTCGGCACGTTGTTTTGGTGTGAAGCGTTCCATGGTCAAAATTGTACTAGATTGATGTTTCCAAAACATGTTTAACAAAAGCAATCGGTTGGTAAATGTCAAAGTTATTCAGTGTTGCCATGCCGACACTTTATATGGCGCACCCTGTATATTGGGGATTCTGGGTTTGACCCGAGGTAGGATCTAAGTCGAGTTCAAAGGACAAGGCAATTTCCAACCCCTGCTGAATTTTAATTAGCCTATATCGAGCTGAAATCAAGCTCTCCAGAGCTAAATTTGGGAAAATTTGGAAATGGCATACAGATTGGTATTCTGGCATTGATTAGGATTGATTTCGGGATATTTCGGGATTGAAAAAATCGTACTTGAAATAAAAATTTTGTACTTAAATCAAGTATTAAATCAAGTACTTTTTGGTCATAAATGCGCTCGTTTTCTGGTCATAAATAATACTTTAGTCGGGAGAAAAGGGTACCCTAGCAGCGATTCTTCTTGAAGAGTCGTTTTTAACTCGTTCTTTTGATCAGTTTCCAATAAGTTTCAAGTCATTTGAAACTAAATCACATTTTGAGCATATTCATGAGTCATTTTCGAGTCTCAATAAATCGCAAATGCTAGCCATCTCATTTGGACTCTTAAAAGACTCGAATGTTATCAAAAATTTCATAAAATTTTAACTGGGCTAATTAAAATATTCATAAGTGCACTCGATTTCTGATCAGAAATGATACGTATGACGGGAGACGCGAATCGCTTATAAAAGTAAAAGTGAGTCTATGAGTCTTTTCGAAACTTCTTTTAGTCACATATGATAGTAATCTCTTTTTAATCATGAAAAGCGCTGGAAAAAGACTCATCAAGGTGATTTTTGATAAAATGATTTTCAAATTGCTTGTTGGGAATAGACAAATTTTTCAATGCAGGTTGTTGTGTACCATATCCAGATCGAGTTTAACCGTACAAAATGTTAAATTTGAAGTCGTAACCTACTGGCTTGATATATATACCTAGGCCAAATTTCCATCTATTATAAAAAGCACCGGATAAGCAAATCAATGTTGCTTGAAAGAGCGGGATGTACGGCATGTTGCATATTCTTCACTATTTAGCTAGAAAATTAATGAAATCACTCATAAGGATACTGCTTATTTTGGAGTCGGGGAACATTCTGGTTCATTTAGCTGATTGCGAACGGAGTTGCTGTTTAATATGGTTGCTTAATATAAACTATTCAAAATCTGTTTGAACCCACAGACTACAACAGACTGTTGTTTTTCCTTGCATCATTGTTTGAATTCCCTGTATATGTCTGAGTCTCTCAAGCACGCCATAACTAGATTAACACACTTATTAGTTCAAATCTATTCATTCTAATTTATTAACTTGACACATGCCAGAAATATAATGTCCTATCTTCGTGTTATCCAAAACGCTAGTCTTTGCTGGCCCACAAAAGTATGCTATAATATTTATATTAATCAACTGTCTTATGCAATGAGCAGCTAATACCCAACTCATCAAGCATCTCAACTAACCGCCACTTGATGAGCACTTCGATAAGCAACCAAACATCCTCAAGTAGGGCACACTCGGTGGGTAAACCGAGCTCGAGTAGAGTTGAGCTGTAAGCAAAGCAACAGGATAATTATGGCACCATATGCTGCTAACTGGACGAGATGGAGGCCAGTTGGTGGCCGTTGTCGTTGCTCGGGCTATGTAATTGTAATTTAGACACCGCAAACACACACACACACACATGGGTCGTTTTTTTGCTGTCATACGGTTAAACGTGCAAATTACGCTTCATTTTTACTGAAAGCTGTAGCTGTCGCTATGGCTATAGCTGTGGCTGCTGCTTTATTTCATTTTCTCACCTCATTTTCGCAGCATTTTATCTCGAGCTGAGGCCACAAACATACAACCACAACTAGGGCTGGTACTTGGAGCCACGTGTGTGTTTAACCTAATTACAGGAGACTGTTTTTTTGTTGTCCCCGTACTCGAGTTGGTTGCTGCTTCTTTCGGAAGTGAGTGTGGCAGGCAGTGGCCTAAAATGCCTTTGGATGTGGGTATATGGATTTTTTGGAACTTTATAGGAAACACATTCAACATTCTTCAAGCTCTTGATCCAGAAAATGGTTCAAATTGGTTGTTTTTGAAGCGCGAGCGTCATCCTTTTTCTTGGTTTCTTCCAGAGCATTTACTAGTCGTACCTTTTTAACACAACAATTTCATGTCTATTGTTAGGGGCCGACGGCGCGGCGTCAATGCGTTGCCTCAGCTCGAGCTTCATTTATATTGCTCTTGTTGTTGCTCTTGTAGACTCATTATATTCATTTAGAAATTCAATTAGCGCCATTATTGCAGCAAGTGTTTAATGATGATAATGCGTTTACCTTCATACCAACATCCGAGTCAATAAGAATGACTCGCGTTGTATCCACACCAACAATTGTGAGGCCTGGTAAGCACCTATACACTACTGGTAACCTGAGCAAATGAAGTAATGTGACAGAGCTGTCTATGGTTATCCCTAATCAAGTGTCAAGCAGTGTTCACACACTTTATTCTTCTATCTTTACAAATAATGCAGACCTGCTGGGGCAATATTTTGCATCCACTTTTTCACAGCAACAGATTTATGCATTTTCTGTAATTTATACGCTCATTTTGGCTAACAAGCAAAAACTTTGGCAACTTACCCTTCACAACTTTTGCCTTGGCAAGTCGACGAAAAACAAAAAACTTGTTTAGGCGAGTATAAAAAATAAATATGACACTAGGTGTTTAAGAATCATTTATGTAAATTCGCACAAGGGGCCGCATTACCTTTTTACACAAGTTGTTGGCATTTTTCATTCTTATTTTTGTGGCTAATTGTGCAATTTTGCATATCAAAAGGCCGAGGCTATAAAATTGAATTAATAGCAAAATTTAGTTAAGAATCTCATTTAATTTTTTTAAATTAGAAAACGTGTGGTTTACTGCACTGAGACCATAATTTGGGTTTCAAGCCGTAACCAATTATTTAGTTAAACGAATTATCCACGCAGGGCACATTTTTGTGATTGCTTGTTGGATACTTTTTAGCGAAAGAACATTTTAGACCTGGTGATGATCTACCTTCAAAAGATCTAGTAACATTAAAAACCATAATTTTTAGGGTGCTCGCAGTGTGCGCCCTTAGCAAAGTACTTAAAGCGTTCAGTGTTTCGCGTACTGTTGAAGCCTGAGGTGCGTTGCTCAGTACTTAAAAAAAACTGTGCGCCTTACCTTCTTTAAGGTATCATGATTTAAACCAATCGCCCAAATTCTGAGATCCTAAACAAAGGCAAAAGAAGCCTCAAAGTCGTCCTGCTGCAGGTGGCCCAGCATATCCACGTAACCTTACACATGCTAAAAAAATCTAGTAAATGTTTGTAAAAATTTTTGATTCAATGCACTTTGAGAGCAATTACTGACAGATGTAAAATGTTAGATGGATGCCGACCAATGGTCATCAGCCTACCTTAAAATCAAGCCATGAATCTGCTGCTATTAAACTTCCTTAAAATTTTATATGCCCAAAGTATGGATATCGTATACTTAGATGAAAATGATAAGCGTATCTCTGCGATTCATTGCTCAATCGTAACCAAAGCGAAGCAGTTTGAAATGACTAATGAGCGATAAGAAATAAGTTGCAACATCGCTGAGCGAATACGATCCTGGAGCAACAGAGATGGTTCGGCTAAGCCCCCGTCTTAGACACAAAGTACAAACTGGACCAACTAGGCCGCAGGAACAACCTGTCCCTACACTGGATACCGGGACACAGCAATATCCCCGGAAATGAAATGGCCGACGAACTGGCACGTAAGGGTGCAGCAACCGCAATGGTAGGACCAGAACCCTATTGTGGCATAGGCCAACACACCATTAGGGAACTCCTTAGAAAGGAAGAGAATATGCTTAGAACAGCCTCCTGGCAAACACCAAAATTGATCCAACAAGGAAAGAATGTCCTCCAAATCCTGACAGTGCTCTACACGGGTCACTGCAGGCTGCGTGGTCACCTACACAAGTTGGGAATAACAAACTCCCAATTATGTAGATTCTGTGAAGAGAAGGAGGAGTCCTCTGAACATATACGAGCACACTGCGATGCTCTAGCGAGGCGCAGATTCAACAGATTTGGGGAACACAGCTTACCCCCCAACAGGATAAGTAACCTAGAACCCACGAAAATCCTGACCTTCGTACAGGAGATAGGGTTGCTAGGAGAGTTGTAAACTCAGGAGGGGGCACATTACATCAGGATTGGTCGCATAATAATAAGCCCCCGGAACTCATAGGCCGATCTTTACCAGAGGAAAGTAAAGCTGTTAAGGTGGCGTACATTTTAAGCTGCTGTCACGGATTGAAACCTAGGATTCTGATATGTACTGTCGCCAATAATCCATATTGAAAAAAACAGAAGCTAACACATCAATGCAAAAAATATATATACAGAGAAATTTTTTTTAGTTTCTGTTTCCGAAGTAGATTTATTTTCAGCATCAGAGGACATAGCTAAGTGTTCTGATGAATGTGTCTTTAACTTGATCATATCGAGCTTGTAATTTTGTGCCGAATAGTAGTTCACATAGTATTACCTCAAGCGGCTCAGGTAAGTATGCAACGTTTTTTTAACTCTGCCATTTATTATCCGATCTGTATGAAAATATGTGAGATTGTAGATATTGGCCAGATACACTACACTCCAAAATCTGATATCTCAAAAAATGTAGAAGATATTCAAAATTTTTTTATTGCGAAGGCGGGAAGGGGCGTTGCCAAAATTTGAAACAAACTTGATCTGCTTGCAGACAATAATAGTCTACATTTAAAATTTGATGGCTCCAGCTCTCCTAGTCTCTGAGATGTAGATGTTCATACAGACAGACGGACATGGCAATATCGATTCGACTGTTGATGCTGATCAAGAATATATATATTTTATGGGGAAGGAGATGCTTCCTTCTGGGTGTAACATACTTTTGCACAAACTTATAATACTTTATTTACCTACGGTATAGAATATGTACAATAACTTGTGTCAAACACGATAAGTTCATATTTATGAAAAGATGTCTTGCTCGCGTTTTTAAAACTCGCTAGGTTGACCTACACTTTTCAATACGCCAGTTTTTGTTTTGGGCATTAAAATACGAGTCATATTCACTTCACTAATTCACTTATACACATTCGAAAACAGAAACAAGGTTCCATAAAATGTATAATAAATTCAGAGTGAACCACTGAACTAAACCAAAACTGAGGAACAGCTAGCTCCAAGAGCCATATATTGAACCAAACCGGCGACCCATAAACTGTGTGAACCTTTTCACCGAGCCAGTCCTTCTATCTCATCATTATTTTAGAGAGCATTTTTGGCTTATTCCATTTTGATAGAATATGATAGAAAAGTAAAACACATAGATTGAAACATTGATGTTAGTCCTATCTCTATCCTTAAGCCAATCGCAAGAGGTCGATTCTCCATAATAACAAGCTCGATCGCATTCACATTGAAAATTGTTTAAATGATTAAACAGCTTTTGGCCTATGACGACGAGAAGTTCTATGAAATCGGTCTGTACATATTTGGAAAATGTTAATACAATAAATTACTTTACTTTAGACTTTAGTTTCTTGCCCAGCCAATTGGAATCAACTAACCATATAAAGTATTAACAAGACAGGCGATTTTCAAGCCCAACGGCTTCTACCCCAAATTTGTGGCAGTATGACCATGCCCATACAAAAAGCTCTTACTTGACTAACCACCCAGCTGAAAGCTTAAAACAGCGGTTAATAAAAGTATACGACACCTTTTAAGTAAATTTCAACCATGGCTGACAAATTCATCTAAGACCGATTTCTAAATTCATAGCACAAGGTTTGTTAGTACCCAAATATTTAATCCATCATGTGATTATTTGCTTTTAAAGGTCTCAATGGATTTTACCCTACGAAAATAGTATTTCTTTTAGTTTTGATCTGGTTTTGGTGTTTTTTCATCCCAGGGGTTCGATAATTTCTCGGGCATTTGAAGTGATACTTACGATTACGTTACTGTGTAGTTATGGGAATGGTCCTAGGGTCTACCAATGGGGATGTCTGATGGGGACATTTTAATGTATTTGATGAAAACTAAAAACAACTAGTTTGGATGAGTCCATTGTTATAATTCAAAAATCGAATGATGCAATTCGATTTCAAAGACCCGAAATAGGTGGAAACCGTCGAGCTCGTTGTTTTCAACAACAATTCAAACTGCCAAACTTCAAACTAGAATTCAGCATATATTATCCGTACGTCTATGCAGCTGCTTAAAGAACATGTCGTTTCAATCTTCCGTATTCTTTGGCCAAAGACTGAAGGTTTTCCTTATGTCCGTATTGCTAAAACTACTTGGGAATCTTGTAACATGAAAGGCAACACCAAAGGCAAGCGCTGTTTTTATTACACTCAGGTTTATTTGGCTGTAAGACTCTTGACTATTAAACAACGCATGATGATCGAGAATATATATTTACCATGTAGGACTCCTTTATATATATTTCATGATTGAAGAAAAATCGCTGAGAAGTTGTTTTGCTCTTTTTACAATTTTCTGTTATTCATTTTTATTTGCATTTATATTTTATATACAATTTTACAATGTTCATAGTTTGGTTTCCTTGTTGTCGTTTTTGTCCGTCTCAAATTTTTCAATTAGCTCGTTTGTTCATCTAATTGGAATGGTATATAATTATAATAATTGTTTCATATAGATTATATATTAAATATGATTTTTATTGCACTCGGTTTATGTACACTCGTGTGTGAACAGCTCTGTAGATTTTGAAAAGCATACACTTTTACACAGCTAGGGTGAAATGAGACAAAAAGAGTTGAACCCAGGGAAATAGTATTTTTCGTTAGTTTAACAGTTTCTTGATATATATATATGTATAAACACCTCTGCTATTAATGTACTTAACGCTTTTATACAAATGACTTTGCTCGACAACCAAAGATATGGCTTAAATGCAGGTGAAACCAAAAATCATAAGCATTTTGAATCAAATTCTTCCTTTTGAAATGTTACATGTAAGCCATATCGGTTGTGACCTGCTAAAGTGGGAAGCCTTTTATTACGAGTATTTTCTTTTGTTTTTCTTTTCACAACATTGACTTTATGTAAATATATATAAATTAAACAAAAGTTGTTGTTTTGCCATCTTGTTCTTGCTAGACGATATGTGTATGAAAAGTATTTCAAGTATTTGTATATATATTTAGATCTATATAGTTAACATATTGTATATATGCATAAGTACATGGGTTAATATATATATATATACATATATATTTGTAGGTATTTCTTCTAAACTGTCTGTTCTAGCTGCATCAAATTGGTAAAGCTTAAGTTTTGGTTTTGTCTTATTGGTATACAATTGTACATAGTTAATTAGTTTCGATTATACCATATAAAAAGCCATAATAACTGAACAACATTTGCTAATAGAGTTCAACTACATTTATGTACAGTTTTCATAGACTTAAATTCAATTATTTGTCAATTGATATTTGGTTAGATCAATCAGATGCTCATATAGCATATCCTCCTGAGGCGTTAAGCCAATCATTATCCAACCAGATATAGCAGCAATGCTACGCGTCACCGACAGACTACTCCAGACACTCTGAACACTATTGCTTAGCTATAAGTAAATTAGGTAAGTGAGTATGGATCAATCAGTGGTTAGGTATGTAAGCCCACTTACCAGCTCCTGTTGTGTTAGCGTTATATTAGCATTATTATTGATCAGATAGAGCTTCTCATCTATGGAATCGGAGCATATCGTTAGAATTATTGTCGCTACATAAATCATTGTGATGATAAGCCAACGAAATGATATCAATTCGCTGGCCTTTGAGAAGCTCCAACGACAAATGTCCATGCTGGAAAGACAAGAAAAGCATTTTTAGTTAATATCAATTAAAATGTACCATCTAATGATTAGGTGGCACTCGCATAGCAAATTAAACCTTATGGTTAAATAGATTTAGAAAAAAAAAGGCGTGATCATATTAAAAGTTTCAGCTATGCAAAATTGTAACTATTCCATGCAATTTTTATAAGCCAACAGATTTCATAAAGATGTGATTTCAAATAATAAGAAATTTAAATATTTATTTTCAAGATTAAGGGTTCTGAGCTTGTATCTTTCTTATAAGAAAAGATGAAAGAATTCTCAATAACGAATTCAAAAAAGTAGCGAAAAATAAAGTTTTAAAGACATCAAAAAATTATTCTTTAGTTGATTTTCATTAAAAAAAAAAGAACGAGATAGCTTAAGATTGAATTTATAAGGCCCACGTCGAGAGATTGTTTGACTGTGCTATTTCTTAGATCAGACAAAATAAATAATAAAGTTGAGAACCCATTATGAGTCAGAGAACTGCTTAGTTTGTTTCTCTAATTAGCTTCTTTTGTACTTCATAATGTTTAAATACCAAAATATTATTATGATAAATGCCTCTTAAAGTATGTTAAGCTCAAAAATGTTAATAATTCAGGAACATAGTTTTCTATGTTGCAATCGGAGTGAAATCACAGTGTGTGTTATGTATGACCCTGGAATATCTGACTCTCAATTAATCATTAAGACTGATGAATATTCAAGAAAATAATGATGGCATACTTTAAGAGGCATTTATCATGATATTCTTTTGTGAATAAGCCAGCGCTTTTTTCGACCGCTTTAGAATGAGAGATGTTTAATTAATTTGGCTACAACTTTTACCTAAATTTGGGGCTAAGCTAATATTCAATATATATATATTATAACTGCAAGTACGTGGGGTACTATATATATGTCAAGAACTGGTTACAGTAATGCCAATAGTTCAAATCTGATAATACCAACGTAAAGTTTGACCTTTTTTAGCACAGACGACCTCACCACGTTTTGATGTACTGGAGCTATTTGAGTTGCCAATTGAATTGAGAAGATTAATTTGGCACTAACATGCAAATCGTTGGATTATTTTTCACTACATTCGACATGGATTAACTTATGGTTCGAAACAGGTTTAGGTTCGGCTATTTTTGCACACTTGGTTCAGTTCATAGTTTTAAAAAGTTGAAATTTTGGTTCCGAACCCAATCGGCTCGGCTTGGCCCTTTAGGGTTGTAAAGTCAAATGTTTTATATAAACAAATAAGTAGTGGCTGTGTTATGCTTATACAAAAGTACCCGTAGAACGAGTTTCTAGGGTTACAACTAGGTATGGGGTGATGCCTACAGAGTCCCTTATAATTTAAAATCCTAAACTATAGGACAAAGTAAGCTACTTTAACTGCTAGAATAACAAATTATTCTTTCTTTCAATTTGATTTGCTCTCCTCAGCATTTTTGTATTTATGTCTCTTAATTCAATCAGCAAATGCAGCCAGCTGCCTCTGCAACAATATCAAAAGGTCAACAACAGATACAGAAAACATTCAGTCAAAGCTGGCGAAAGCCAAGCGGCAGGCAGATTCGCACATAAATCAGCGGTCACAGAATAACCCAACTGAAATGTCATACACAGTTTCACACTTCTACCAAAAACAGCAAACCAAAAACCAAAACGAACATCAACAGACAATTTCCTGCTGCTCCAACCAAGCGCCCCCATCCGCCCACTAGCATCGTAGTCTTTAAAGGTCAAGAGTGCAGGCAGAGAAAATGCAAGGGGTCTGTGTGTGTGGGCCAAAAAGAGCAAAGTTTAAGGGCATTAAAATATTTGGTGGCTGATGAAATCGACCACGCAATTTCCATGAAGCCAAACAAATTCCATATTAAAACACTAGAACTTGTGCCATGTCAATATTGACGACCTGTTCCCTTTGTCTAGACCCACATTTCCCTCGGCTAGTACACATATATGCTTGTATGTTTTTTCTGTTCAATGAAAATGTGCGAGCTGGGAGGCCTGCTTTGAGGTCAATGTGTTCTTGAGCCAACTAGCACGCAGAGCCACTTCAAACAAAATGAGTTTGCCTTTCACTTTTATTTTCTATATTTAGTGCATGTTGATGAAGGTCCCGAAATTGACTTGTAATGGCATAGAAGACCTTAGTGCTAAGGGAGGTCAAATTAATTGCTGATATGGTCGAGGTTTTCAAAGAGAGCAATTCAAATTTTGAGTTTTTACATTGGTTTTCCATAGAGAAAGATTTGGTTTCGGCAGGGATTCAAAAAGTGTCCCACAGGTTGATAGAAATAAATAGTACATATTGGGATTTCTTTAAAGTTTTCTTCTTCTTTTCTTCTTTACCTACTTCAGAGTGACTATCTACTTTGATTCTGGATTAGTGAGCATAATCCCATCGTCTGCTTTTCCTCCACCTTTAAATATTATTTGCATATTTTACTTACCGATCGAATACCGAAACCAGACAAATGATAGCCAAACAATAGAAGGTATTTAAATACATTTCCGCAAATCTAGCATAGTCTCGTATCAATGTCATAGCTTCATTTGTCCCTGTTGATGTTGCCGCCGATGCTGCCTCTCCACTTGGCTCTCTGGCAATGCCTTCGCCTTGATCAAATTCCAAACTGTTGGCCAATATGGTTGATGTGCTTGTTGCTGATGTTGCTTGTGTTGTCGGTGTGGTCAAGATGATCGTTGATGTGGCTGTCTCGCCCGCAAGACTCATGCCATTGATGACCTTTGACCAATCCATGGGATGACTGCTCAGTACAAAGAGTAGATGGGCCAATGCTAGACCAGCTAACAGACCATGGCATATATTTGAGATGAGCAACCAAATTCGTTGAACTACACAGGCTAATTGGATATTGCTAGTGATGCCATTGCTAAGAAATAGAGGGAAAATAAGCAGAAAACTAGATTTAGTACAAGTAGTCAGAAGGGAAACGTCCCTGCAGTGTTAGGTGTTAATTTTGTATCTTTTTCTATTAAATTACAACTGAATTTTCGTTATGTGCCAAATTTTAGCCTAATTCACAAAAACTCAGTTTTACCAGGGCTAAAAACTTAATAATTCTTGTAAGCGCTCGTTTTTTCGCGTTCTAACCAACATTAACCAATGCTTAATTTTTAGAAAATTGAGCTTCGAGGCATTTTTGAAAAAGCTTTGGTTCGATACCTGGCTCAGCCCATTGTTCTACCCTATTTTAATAGATAATTAATCTAAACAATTCAAATTCAAAAAATAAAAGTCATGACTTCTTCACCTAAGATCGGGCAATACAAGATTTATGGATTGATTCAACACCGATAAGCTCAACATGATCAAAATAACATTTCTGCAAATACTCAGCACTATAATCATTATCAAAGGAAGTTTTATTAGTGTTAAGCGATTATTTTTTTGGATTGGGTGCGAACCGGTTCTAAATAGAACCGAACCAAGCCGCAGCCGAAATGGTTTACTTTATCGATCGAGTTTTATACTGAAGTGACAATTTTAAAGCAGATTCATTTCGAAAATGGAGGAAAGGTTACTTCAGCCCGACCCCATAAATTATATATATTCTTGATCAGGGTGACGAGCTGAGTCATTTGAGCTTTGTCCGTCCGTCTGTCTGTCTGTTTCTACGTGAACTACTCCCTCAGTTTTAAAGCTATCAAGCTAAAATTTTGCACAGAGCCTTTATTTTTGCTGCACGCTACTAATATGTCGGAACCGAACGGATCGGATGACTATATTTCATTGTCGGTCGGAAAACAAGTGCTAGCTTAAAAAACTTTTTTCTCTATAATGGAAACGTCTCCAAACTTTGAATTCATATGTTTTCTATGCACTTTTATAATTTTGCCAAGTTTGATGAAAATCGGACAGCTATATGGAATGGCTGCCATACAAAAGATAGGTCTGAAAAACAGTCTTAGTTCGAAAAACTTTTTTGTTTTTAATGGTAGCATACCAAAATTTTGGATGTGCTTTTTTTACATGCCCAATTATATTTGAAAATATTTAAGAGAGCACTTGCAAGGGTATAGAAACTTCGGCACTCACGAAGTTAGCTTAGCTTTCTCGTTTTGATTTCATTGGTATCACCTTGCATTTTTGTACATATTTATTTTATGTTCTTTCACACAATTGTATTAAGCTATGCCAAAAACGAATGACCAATTTTACAGTTAATCGAACCTTAAACCGAACCTCTTTAGAAATAAAAGCTTAAATGATGAACAACAAAAATTTGTGCCTCTGCTTGCCGTTTTTTTCTGTTAAACACCTAAAATGGGCAAAAAAGTGAAATAAAACATCTTCACTCATCATAGCCTCGGATTTTTATGTTCCTCGACTCTAAAGCTTTTTAAATAATTCTCAAAAGCAAGAGTCTAACATTACAATACTCATATTTTTCTAGGAAAACTACGAAATGGAATTTTACTTAACAGCAAATTATCTATTGCTTATTCCCATGTCTGCTAATAACCGATTCCGACTCAAAATCGACGCGACTACCATATGATTTGTGTAGTTTTTCTGTCGAATGCCATTTTTAGAACACAAAAATGATAAATATTGTAGAAAGCAGGAACTGAACTAAGGTTCGAACCAAAACCTTCTCCCAAAATCCTCGAACCATAACCATTGGTTAATTTTTGTTCAAGCCAGTGAATATTTTTGTTGGTTTGCAGCCCTGTTTAAAACTAAACTTTAATTTTAATAATAAATTAAATTTTCGAACAATGCCAACTCTGCCCGATTCCCGGCGAAACCACTGTTCGGCATTACTTCGCAGGCTCACCTAGTCGTTAGTGTGGCGATGGGTGCATTGGACTAACACTGCGATGCATTACCTGTCGCTAACGACAGAATTAACGCTCAGACATGCATCAGATTGTTATTCCTGTTAGTGATTTGACACCAGCAGAACTATGGGGCTTTAAAAATTGGTCATGGTGGCAAAAATTGAAAATCAATTTGACCTGCCTGCAATCCTAAGACTTTTTCTCCATATGGGTTGAACCTCTATCTTTTATTATCTCTGAAATCTGTGCGTTAATACGGACAAACGAATAGACAGACAGGCGGGCTTCTTGATTCAAGAACGTTTTTAATCACTTTAATACTATTAATTCGGTTTTAGAATGTTTCGTGGTCAATTTAAATACACCCAAGAACGAATCTTACTTGAAATTTTAAGTACAAAACGGTTTAAATTCTATCCAGTTTAGTCTAGAGCGCCGGAATCCGTCTTTTTCTGACTGTACTTCCGCCAACAAATTTAAAGTACTCTGTGTACCTTTGGTTAAACCGAAGCTTTCATAGTTTACTTGTTGGGGCAGTAAAAATAAATTCACTTTGATTCAGGTTCAACTCCAAACCGACTATAAACTGACTATAACCAAATACAATCAGGAGATACTAAGAAGGATTTTTGAAATAGTGGGTTTCAGAAAATGATTCTTCTTAGTCTAGCATTTAGTTTGAAAATATATAGCAAACATTATAAATATAAAAATAATAATAAAAAAGCCTTTAAGAAAAAGATCACAAGTTTGAAAGTCCAAGTGCAAGCTGTTCCAATGGTAGAAGAGGTCAGTCGTATAACTGCAAATTCCTTGTGTAATGATGACCTTTCCTTGCTGATGTTGTTGTTCAATATTACATGCAAGCAAGCTCACTCCCTCGACTTGATGTCTAACATTACGTACACCATTAAAGTAAATGTCTCAAAACTTATTAAATTCTAAAAATAATACCTCAAACCTACTGACGTCTGACTTCGAGGACCAAATGTCAATCAAATCGTTATACAATCTGGGCAGACGGAACGCAAATTTAACCACCCACGTCCATGCCCAACCAACACTAAATATAGACGGTAACCACAAGATTATTTTCGTTTAAATTCACGTCATTCATTCAACAAACACAAAACAGCGAACTGGACTCCCCCGCTAATTTGGCAGTCCCTTCTTCATTATTTTCACTTACCGATTGAAGTCGGCATCCAGCAGACAGCGTGTATCGCCATAGCTGCCACGTCCACTGGCTGAGCCAGCGCCATTTGTGCGAAAGAGACGACCGACGCCACCCAACTCAGCGGCCGAAATGCCGTCCAGTCCCCCGCCGCCAGCACCAGCCCCTGCTCCGCCGCCTACTCCACTGCCACCCACAAACGAACGCTTGTAGTAGCTGTGCTCCACCGGTCGATACCCCGATGACGTCTGCAGGAACATTTTGTCGATGTGCGCGGGCGTATCGTCTGTGGGTGAGACGACCGGTGTGAATGGGTTGTAGATCTCCTCGCCCTCGGCGGGCGCGATGTCATCGGCCAGCTCTTTCAAAATGGATGAAAGGCCGCCAGCTGAGTACAGTTTGCCTGCGGGAAAAAAAGAGAAGGAGCTAGATAGAAGCAACTGCGCAGGAGCGTCCAGGGTACCGGGGTGAGACACTCACTGAGTAGCTGTCCCCGCTTATTCCTTTGCGATTTCGTTTTGCGATGCACCCGCCGCTCCTCATAGCTCTGATCAATTTCCAGTTCGCCCGACAAAGAAGCATCATGCATGTCCGAGCATTGTTTCAGGTAGCGCATCAAAGTCTCATTGGCCTGCCGCACCTCCATTTCACCAGCGGCTATCAGCTTACGTTCGCGTCGTCTGCGGGACTCGGATTTGCTGCGCTTACGCCGTGGACTCTTGTCGAAACTGTTGCGCGATCGTAGCGAACGTTGGGCGGGACTGGCCTGCGGATCGGACAGGGATTGCTGCTTGCGCGAAGCTCCAGCTCCCACTGGACCAGCACCCACTGCACCGCCGCTACTCAAAGCCGAAGGCGTGGGCGAACTCTGCTTGAGCTCGCGGTCCATGTAACCCAGAATACCGCGATGAAATGAGGAGTCGGCCTCCAGATTACGTAGAGCCGGCGACTGGGGCGAATGCTGGCGTCTCGAACGATGCCCGTGGGTGGCTGGTAGCTGTTGCAGAGTCTCACGCAGGCTCATGGCATCTCCCGATGAGTTGCGACTGCCATCGCTTTGTTTCGTTGGCTGCGTGGGTGATTCTAGATGAGCTACCGCCTCGTTCGCACCCAGAGAAGCACTCTCCTCCTGGGTGGTAGTCGTGGTGGTGGTGGTATCCTGTGTGCTTGGCGGTAAGTGTCCATTGACCAGAACCACTGTCTGCTGAGAAGTTTGACTGGGTGAACCGACCATTTCAATGCTATCCGCCGAACTTTGAGCACTAATGCGACCAGCGCTAGTTGTGCCGCCGGCTGTATGGGCCATGGCCGTTGTCGTCGAGGCGGAATCATTGAGCGCGGCAGCACAGGCAATCTCATCCTGCTGCTTCTGCTCCAGATCTGGAGTACTGACCACAGAGGCGGCGGCTGCTTCGCGTTCCAAGCGACGCTGTCGTGCCTCAGTGCGACGCTGACGTTGATGCTGACGATGCACCTTGGGCTGAGTGGCCTCCATGTCGCCTACTGCTGCTGCTTTGGGTTAACTAGTAACAAATCCCACTACTTCATAACAGGTGGAGAATGCAGCTTTCCTTGCTTGACCCAAATAATTATGCAGCTACCCACACTAGTACACACACGCGCGCACACACACACTCACTTAAGCTCAGTTGCTTGGTTGCCCTCAAAGGATTTTCTTCTCGAGGCTTTTAAGCATTTTTCGACTGAGACTTCTTCAAGGCTTTTGATCCTTTTTCCAATTTTCACTAAGAACACTTCGATTTAGTCAATTTTGTTGGTCACAGTTGAAGAGGGTCGTCCTCGTCGTCGTCGAAGTCATATGTTTTGCACGCGTTCGCGGCTGCTTGGCGACTGACTGAACCATCGAGTCGAAATGGCCTAGCTGAGCTCTGTGGGGTGGTGGGTTCGTTTCGTGTCGTTCGTTGTTTGTGTCCTGCTTCCTGTAGCGTAGTAACGAGCATAGCCGAAAAGCTTTCGACAATGACGTCAGCAGTGCGTGCCAGTGTGTTGGTGAGACATTGTTGTGAACGAATGCTATTTTTAGGCCATTTTTTTTTGGCAACCACTGAATCAGGCAGCAGCAGCAGCCAGCGACTACACTGAAAGAAAGTGAGTTAATGGCATTAGCCATCAATTTTGGACAGTGCATTGAAATGTGCTCAACACACCAGCTGTCGCTGCGCCCACACTTTCTGTCCGCTCCCACTCTCTGGCTCTCGCCTCATCTCTGTGGTGAATCGATAAATGCGTGGTTACTTGTCAGCTTGGGTCAGACTACTGCGCAGCATTCTGTTCTGTACCCCAAGTTGATGACGTCAATCGGAAAAGCTTCGCCATTGTCGGTTCGGGGGGCAGGTGGCTTTACATAAACAACACAGCGAACACTGCAAAAGCCGGCACTGGCTGCAGGACAAATTTGATTATCGTAAGGCATAGGCGTCGTCTGGCTGGGTTGGCGTTGGCGTTAACTAATGGCCCTTGAAATGGCAAAAGGCATGAGGCAATCGACTTTCTCTCTCTCACTCTAACTCTGTCTCTCTCTCTCGGAGGAGAGCACGTCATGACCATGACGTCAGTCTGACGTCAGTGTGTGGGCACACAGCCAAAAAACGGAGGAAAATGAAAGGCCAGGCAAGTAGAAAGTAAGCATTGGTATGCAGAGGTTAAGGAAAATGTCAGCCAGCTTGGATGCTGCGCAGCAAACCAAACAAAATGGACTTGAAGTGTCTCACACATCTACCCCCGCTCATACATGGTAGGTTGAAGTGTCATAGGTAGGAATAGTGGGTTTTCATTAGGGAATAGAATCTCCTTGAAAATGAAGGACAAGAAATGTCTTCTGAAGAGGCAAGAGCTCTACCAAAGACTGCTTTAAGTTAGCTGAAAGGAATACCTTCATAAAGTTACTAAATTTTACAATATTTTAGTAGTCGAGCATCCTAAAAAGTGAGGCTATTCTAGTTTTTATTACACTTTCCTGCCTATTTTAAGACTCAATCGCTTCTAACCAATCAGATAACAGAAGAAGTCGCTAGATTTTCAATTTTCTGATGTCTATCATTTTTGCTGAACCGAATCGAAATATCAGGTTCGGAACAGGTTCGGATTCAGCTTTTATTTTACAAGAGGCTCGGTTCACAGTAAAATATGTCGGAACTCCGGGTGCGTACCTTGCAATTCCTTTTTGATAACTTTTAAGGTGACAGTGGACAATTAAAGTTCAGAATAGTCTCGACTTTCTTTCACTAAACGAACTCTGACAACCCTATTGAGCTACCGTTACCCCGGCAACTCCTTGGTTTGTTTAGTCAATGAATTTTGGTCAAAACACAACCGGTTGAAGTGCGCAAATCAAAGTTAAGAACTATGCCCTTACTCGAGGCACCTGCCGAGTATTTAGAACCCTCGCCTGACCACTCACTACAGGCTGAGCTGCCTTTAATGCTGGCACCTCCACCGGGCGCCGCAGTCTTAGCCCAAATACGATTACCTCTGCCTGAAGTGCGACTTAACCTACAACAACCTGAGCAACCGCATCAGCAACAACAACAACAGCAGCAGCAAGCACGCAACATTCGTCGTCCATTTCTGGGACGCAGGAACTCTTATGACCGCGATGTACCCATTATGGAGGAAACGCAACATTTTCCAGCTTTTGTCCATCTGTTGCCGGTAGTGTTGCCCACTCAGGCACCAGAGCCAGCTCTGGATGAGCTACTGGTAAGTCATCATCAAGTACTAGTTATTCCGATGGCAATTGATGAAAAACTTACTAATTTCAGCGTCGGGTTACCCAGCGCACAGATTTGGAGCAAGTGGAAACGGTGCGTCTGCGTGTGATTTCCTACACCATAAGTCTATCGCGACTTTCCTTGTTTCTACCACGTCTCCAGCATTTGGATTTGAGTGGTAGTGTTTTAAGTTCTCTACGGGATCTGGGCTATGGATTAGTTCAGCTAAGGCATTTGAATATCAGCAATTGTGGTCTAAATAGCTTCGATGGTACAAGCGGATTACCTGGCATCCGGGTACTCATTGCGGATAATAACATGATACAACGTGTGGGTCCTTTATCGGAGCTAGCTGAATTACAAGTCTTAAGGGCTCGGCATAATCTTATAAGCGAACTGGGACTACTCTCCTTCCTGGGCATGTGTCCTCAGCTTAGAGAGGTGGAACTTATGGGGAACCCTGTCTGCCGTCTGCCATTCTATCGTGATACCCTGAGACGTAGTGTACCCACATTACAGCTGCTCGATGAACAGCCACTCGGTGAAGAGAATGTGATAAATGAGGAGGCTCAATCTTCAATTTCCAGTGAAGCTTCCTCCAGCAGTGACACAACTCCAATACGTCCGGCCACTGCGCCCATAAATAACATCGATACTGAAATTGTGGATACACGAAGACCAGCTTCGGCTGTGGTTTCACTAAATGCCAGCAATCGTGGACTAGCATCTGTGGGCTCAACACCAGTGGTGGGTTCAGTATTGGGCTTGGTACGTCAACGAAGACGACGTAGTGGCCATGCCTGGGTTAGTTCTTCGAGCGGCTCGTCCACGGCTTCATCGGTTAGATCCACCCGTGCACCGTCCATGAGCTCCTGCTCTTCCAACAGCAGCTTGGAAATGCATTCCGCTTCAAGTTACAATTTTAGTACACGAACTACCCTGGATTAGATAAAAGAATATTCGAGCGTCGCCTTTGCAGGTTCACTTTAAACAAGCATTTTGTATCATGTGTGCGCAATAACCTGGAAAAGAAGGAACTTTAAGCGAGTTTGCTATGAGTGCAAGACGACGCAAGTTATAATTTCGCATAAGTAAAACACCGCTCACAAAATGTTTTAAAGCTATGCCCATCAAATTTGTTCTTGAAACGAGGTCTCTGTATTGAATCAAAAAAAGCTGGACAGATCCAGAACTCATGAAATAAAATAAGACAAAGATGGAACTACTTAATGTCAGAAATCTACCATAACGAATGCAAATGTGGGAAAGCAAAGTACTTAAACCAGCTGGGAATTTTAACAATATATTCGTTTAAAAACAACCTGCATTTCGCGTTGCATATTTTTTTGGAATTGGAATTATAAGACTATTTTCTTCTGAATACAAGATATTTGTACCTACTTAAAAGACATCCAAGAACAAAACCTCTTAATTTTTCAGATTAAAAAACTAGACAATGTTTTAATAAATCTAAGTTTTCTCTTTAAGGCCTGTTCCCAGGACCGCGGAAAATTTAGGACGCGAAATTGCAATTAATTAACTTAGCATCCACATAAATTTTTGGTATGGCCATATATAAGCCAAAATGACAAAATAAAGAAACGGCCACATTGGTGGTCAGCTGTTTTTCGTTTACAAAAAAAAAAAAAATTTTAAATTGTTTTTGATTTGAGATTGTTAAACAAGAATAATGCGCAGCAGGAAAAGTGATATGTTGATGGCGGTAGCGGCATACGTTGTGTTGAAAAGGAGACGACAACGGAATAGGCGCCAACACTTTCCCACGCACTCTTCACTTTTATGTGGTCAAAGTGATTTTTGACTGTGATATCCCACAGACAAGGTCGGAGCTCAACTGCTTTTATAAGAGCAACTTTGTCCTCGCGGTTGAAACTTTTAGTACGCTTCCTTTTCCGCTCCTGCTTTTTTCACTCCGTTGTTTCCATTTTTGACGATAAAATAATTGACTGCGCTTTATTTTGTTTCTGGCAACAGCTGCTTTACAGACCACTCACGATCCAAAGCGCAATCGATATGTCAACTATCGATAGGCTAATTGTGTATTTATTTTTTATTTTTTATACAAGCAGCGGCGGAAACTTTTCGCCGCTGTTTTTTCATATGGAGTTCGTCATAAAAATTTATTTTCCGCGGTCCTGGGAACAGGCCTTTAAGCTATGTACGGAGACCGCAAAAAAACGCTCGGAAACGAAAATCTCCATACAAAACAGGCACTGTAAAATCGTTCGAAAAAATTTTGACAATAGCCGTCTTACATTGTGTACGGAGACAAACAAAGGGGTAGTAAAATCCACACGGACGACGTGGCGTTGCCACTCTTTCTCAATGTGTGGATTTTATTGAACAGCTGTTTGAGTTTTGTTTTGGCGCCCAAACTAATTAAAGTTATTTATTTTGACGATCGGTAGAGAAAGAAAATGTCTGACAAGAAGTGTGCGCGTAAGAAAAGGTTGAAGCGCTATCATGAGGAATAGAAAATCGCTTATTAGAAAGTATCGCGTACTTAATGACCAAACCAACCGAATCTAATTCATTATTTTTGGCAGCAAAAAGGGGGAAACTCGGCATAGTGGAGTAGCCAAGAGAGTCGCAGAAACTAACAGGTGCGGTCGGCCAGTTTTTGGAGCAATTGCATATGGTGCCACTGAGCCGACCTTGGCAAATCTGCCCGCCCTTCAGTTTTGGGACAGTTTGCTTAATAAAATGACTCCAGCAGCAGCCTGCAGTGCAGAAAGACCTGCAAAGTAATTCTTGCTTGCCCGGGCCAACGAGGATAAAAATGTCTTTTAATAATTTGGGTATTATAATATAGATAAATATCTATTTTTAGTGTTAGGGAATTAAATAAAATAAGAATCGGCATATTTTTTTGGTTTCAAATTCACATAAAGTTTATTTGTACACAAATAACAGCTGGGGAAAGGTGTGACAGTACCTTCAAACAATACCATATGTTGAATTTTTGGCGTTTTTGGCATTATTTAGCTATCTCGGCACACTATTTCGTTTTACGATCCACTCTCGAAATAAATGACTTTTCCGTGCGCCCAAACTGTTTGGCGTTCTCCGTACCTAGCTTTAGAGAAGAATATTGATTCTTCAGCCTAACTAAGCAATCACCGCGCAATAAGCGGATATTAAAGTTTTCGAATAGACATCTTTTTGGATTAGGAATGACATTTACAAGCGCTGATATGCTGCTCCGCTCGCATCCATTGACTCCTAAAAAAAACCCTCCCCAACAGAATGCTTTGAATTACTTATGTCATTCTGAAATACTTTCTTTTTAAAGGCGGAACAACGTGTTCAGAAAACAAGTTGCCTTCAATTCAAAATAAGAACACAATTTTCTCAAATATATTGAGAACATATCGCACATATTTGACTATAGAGTTACAAATATCTACCAGCACACATAAGATAGTTATACCCGTTACTCGTAGAGTAGAAAGGGTATACTAAAGTCTTGCAAAGGTATGTAACAGGCAGAAGGAAGCATCTTCGATATCATAAAGTATATATATTCTTCATCAGCATCAACAGCCGAGTCTCACAAATTTTCAAAAGGATCAGATAATGGCCGAGTTTTAAAAAATGTTGCATACTTATCCGAGCCGCATGAGGTTATTAAACACTAATTGAACTGAGTAACAGGTATTTCGAAGTCGGGCAGGGCCGACTTTAAGGGGGTAGATGCACTTAGAATTTTTGAAAAATCGATTTATTTTCATTTTCTTAAAGTATGATGTTTTAAGAATATTCTCTAAAAATTTCAAGTCAATCCGATGAATAGTTTTCAAGATATTTAGTAATTACTGAAGCAACATTAAACCTCTTGATTGTGACTAGATGGAAAATTTTTCTAGCAAACATTTTCCAAAGTTTAATAACTCGATGAATATTGAATTTAACCAAATTTTGTAAATAATACTTTCGCCTTAAAAATTCTTAAAATATACGAAAATAAAAAATAAATTTAAAAAAATGAAATTTTTCAAAGAAATTATATAAACAATTAGCTATAATCAATTAAATATTCAAATTATCAGTAAAAAAAAATGTGATATTCGGATTCAACAGATAAAATAACGCAAAATTTAACTTTTTCCATTCAATTAGATCCTTAACACCAAAATTAAACAAGATCTACTTTAAAAAAACTTTAAACGCGTTTTTCTCAAAACTGTTTTTTCCTTCGGTGACCAATATAACTCGAAAACTACTCGGTGGATATAGATGCAATTTTAATATTATCTTTTTGGCATTAAGAACTAGTCTTTAATCGAATGATATTGATTTTTGTTGACAATTACTTTGTTTTCATTTTGTGAATTTAAAAAAAAAAAGAACTCTGATTAAAGACAGGATTTATTATTAAACTAATGGTTTCACCTTGGTTTTTCGAATTACGATGATCCAGAAGGCTGCTGTGATGGTCACCGCGAAGCACTACTCGTGGAAGAGGATCCAACCAATATGGCGATATTTTAATGAATAATATTTTTTTTTTTTTTTCATAAATGTTAAGTTGAAGCATTGCATAAAAACTCTGTATAATTTATTTTGTAAAATAAACTTAATTACTGTAAAAAATAAATTTTTTAAAATAGACCTCTTTTTATGCTTCTGAGTGCATCTACCCCCTTAACTTACGCTCTCGTTTTATTAGTAACCGGGCTTTGCTATTAAATATCACTTAAATCTTTTTATACCCGTTACTCGTAGAGTAAAAAGGGTATACTAAAGTCGTGCAAATGTATGTAACAGGGAGAAGGAAGCATCTCCGATTTCATAAAGTATATATATTCTTCATCAGCATCAACAGCCGAGTCGATATAGCCATGTCCGTCTGTCCGTCCGTCTGTCCGTCCGTCCGTCCGTCCGTCTGTATGAACACCTAGATCTCAGAGACTAGAAGAGCTAGAGCAACCAAATTTTATACGTAAGCTAGTATTGTCTGTAGGCAGATCAAGTTTGTTTCAAATTTTGGTCACGCCCCCTCCCGCCCCCGCAATAAAAAATGTTGAATAACTCCCACAATTTTTAAGATATCGAGCTCAGATTTTGCAGATTTGTGTCCAATATCTAAAATCTCACAAATTTTCAAAAGGATCGGATAATAAATAGCCGAGTTAAAAAAATGTTGCATACTTATCCGAGCTGAGCTGAGTAACGGGTATTTCGAAGTCGGACAGGGCCGACTTTAACTTACGCTCTCGTTTATTAAGCTGGAAGGGGTAAAATAGTAAAATTTGTTTTATTTTGACTCGTGCCTCATTAGTTAAAGTGAAGTAAAAGTGCTTAAAAGGAGCACAACTCCACTCAAACACCTCACTACAATCACAGTAGCCACTTAGAGGTGCAGTTATAAAAATGTGCAATGGTGCAATAAGCGAATCCTTCATTTAAATAGTTGTTCTTTGAGCGAAACAGGTTTTTGGATCGATTCTCAGACGAATTAAGCAAAACTGTGTGTGGTTTTCTGAAAACTTTAAAAGGACCAAGGCATTTGTTTGGGTTGTTGTACATCGATGCCTCTGATTATATGAAAAGCAGCACATCCAGTGCTTGTAAATAATATTGACCATCGATCAATTGAGCTGTGTGTCTCCTATTCCCCGAATGGGACATCTATTAATAAACAGATCCTGAAAATCAATGAAATCTTTATACTCAGTACCAAAGTGTATACAGTAGTGATGCGCAAGAGCACCTCATGCTCGCGTAGTCACCAACACAAATCGTTCTGAAGCAACAAAAGCAACAATAAAACGAAAGAGAAAACTGGCTATTGACCTACGACGTGTTGTGGCAATTGCATTAATGCAAGCACCACTCTAGATTGGGAAGAACACCACACCCCTACCACAAGCAATAATTTCAGAACTCGCAAGTCCACAGATTGGAGGTAGCCTGCACTAAGAAGTTGACATAAACATCTACTCTGATAAGTGTATTTTATTTAAGAAACCAAAACAAATCAAGTAATACGCTTCACCCGAACAATAAGTCTACGTCTTGGTATGTCTACATAGATCGTGTAAGTGTATTAAATAGTTGACAAAAATATCTTCATATCTGAACTACTCAGTATAGGTGTACTGAAAAAGTGCTGCCGAAGGAGATCTTACCGGCACCAATTGACTTTGACCATTGGGACTACGAAACACCATATAGTCACGGCCATTGATTACTCGGCGTACTCCTTCGCTTTGATCGGGACCCAGCCACACACCCTTGCCATTTCCCTGACCCAGAGGTAAACCTTTGCCACGTCTCCAGCGCTGCAGTTGATCACCACCACCGCCATTAAAGATGCTTTGATACGGTGGAGGTGGAGTGACATTCTGGCCATGTGTAGACCTACCCAGTAGCTGTTTGTCACCACTATCCAAGCGTCTCAAAGCTTGCCACCAACGAGAGGGCTTAAAAGATTGACCGTTCGGAGTGCGTCCAATGCCATGACGTGCCCATTGATTGGCCTCCTGGCGACTATTAATATAACGGAATACCAGTTCGGTGCTAAACACCGCCAGCGAGGTGGCAAATCCGGCCAGCATGATGTAATAGGTCATCATCAGATCCCCGTTTCTGAGTTGTCGCTCCGTGCCGCCCAGATCCTGGGGACAGATCTCTGCACTGGGCAGCTTTCTGGCCGACAAATGTTTGACAATACCCGACTCCACCAGGTTGAGCAGCCTGTTTAATTTGAGCAATGAGAATAAAATTATGTTTGTGTAACAATACTCACTCTGGATCAAAAAGTTGACTCAAATTTGAACCAATCGGATAGGCAAAGGTACGCTTCTTGGTTAAGAATGGTTGTTTGGCCAAGGCAAAAGGGCAATGGAGCTTCTCATCATTTTGACTGACAGACTTACGATATAAATAATCCTTATAGAGCATTATGTTGATTGCAGGTCGATCACGTACAAATACGTAACCATTTCGATCGACATAGTTCTGCAGATTGTAGGTATCGTTTGAGGCATCCGTGAAGACAGCATAGTTGTTTTGAATCATGTGATTGAGCATGGATAATGATTCGTTGGTCTGATGTACAACAAAAGAGAATGCATTTATTAATGAACTTTTCCTGAACTCCATTCCATGCAGCTCAGCCCATACTGAATAGGTATGCTCACCGTTCGTATCGCATATTCAACGCCGCCACCTCTTAAGGACACAAAATGCTTATTATTCACCAGAATATCATTCACCGTATTGAAAGGCAGAGTAAATTTGGACAAAGTCAAAAAAGCAGTCAAGTTGGCTGTGTAAAAGGACGTTAAAATTGTAATAAATATCCACCAGGTGGCAAAGAGCAATCGGGTTGAATCTGGAATGGAAATCGTTATTTTAGTTTTTTTTTACAAATTTGTATACAAATTGAAACAAAAACGTTGATTGCATGCAAACTCCCACAGGTAGGGTCAAGCCGAAAGATGTTTATCAATGCATTAGGGTTAATAGCTTTTGGTCGATTTACGCTCACCTGCAATTGGGGATAGTGTGCTGCCCTGTTTCATTAAAGCCCCATACACAAACCAGGCGCAATGACCCAGCGAGTAGGGAAGTTGGATTGCATCACCCGTTAGACGATTTCGTATTATGATCAGTACATAAATAATAGGTCCAACAGCCAGCAGCGAGACAAGTATCAAGATCCAGACCCAAAAATCAAAAGGAGCTAATAAGCCAGAACCACTGGCAGATTCTCGGGGACGCCGCATGACCATAATCCATTCACCTTCATCTAAGGTAGTTGTCGAGTAGAAGACAAAAGTGCGCTGCTCGGAAAGGGAAGGTATGAAAGCGGCAGCCAGATCCACTTGCTAAGTGAAATAAAGAGATTCCGAGAAAGATATGAGATACTTTTTACTTGTTTTACATAATCATTTCTCCTTTTTTTACTTCGTAAGTTTTCCAACATAAGAAGGAATAATAATTCCATTTACACTGAGAGTTAGATTCAAGCAAAAAAGTGAGAATGCCTTTTTCCACTTTTGATTTTACTTTCTAAATACAATAACAATGATTCAAAAATAGTCAAAGATATCGAAAACCGAAATTAATCCTTGGGGAAACCGAGATGGCTTTGAATGCACGTAAGTTAAATGCCATGTGAATAGATTTCCATTCCATCTAATCAAATTACTTAAATATGATTGGTTGAATAGGATCTATCTGCTAAATGCGCCCATTGTCTGTGACAAAGACTGAGCACACTTAAAAAACCCAACGGTTAGAAAATTAAGAATATGAAGACTTACTTATTATTTTGAGCAGCACTAAGATCCATGTTCCGAGCGAGCTATAATATGGCAAATCGACCAAATTTCACAAATCTGTCTAGCAAAATATACCCACTGTATAGGAAATAAGTATTTTCCGACAGACAGTTCTTCTGACTGCTACAAGAAAAAGTCATAGTCGATCCTCTCCATAGAAGTACATAGTTATTTGTACCCAAGTACTTACCTAGATAAATATTCTGTGTACTGTTTACCTTACCTATGTCGAAATATTCTATTACCCTATCAAAAAGTAAGGTTTTAAGTATTTTAATATAAATGAGACTTGAATTTTAAGATCCGAGTGGAAAGCTAATCTAATTAAATCATTCTTCCAACTTGGGATTGTTAAAATCATGTAGATTTGAGCTAATGTGTTGTGTTGATCCTTAAGACTGAGAAAAAATGATAATCTGTCGGCTAACTCGGCATTATGATAAAGTACATAAACTGTATTGTAAATGGTTTCAAAATACGATTGCTTTTCGGAGATAATTATAATCATTATATGGTACATCACACACAACAAACCAAATTATAGCCTATCGGCTTAAACATTCAAGGCAAGGCAAAGACCTTGCCATTCAACCACCACGGTTGATGCTTTGTGAATGCTCAAATGTGAAATGCTTATGGCTACATTCGTTATTGTGATTTCTCACCACTGTCACGCGCAAGGGGTTGTTAGTCTTATGCGTTGAGATGTCGCCATTCGTGTTTGGCAAGCAAGGTAAGTTAAAAAACAAATTAAGCAGAACAACGAGAGCGTAAATTAAAGTCAGCCGAGCCGAACTAATGAAAATATATGAACAGCCATTTTAGCAGCTAGCGCATTCTGCTCTATAAAGTATGCCATATCTTTAATAAATGCAACACACAAGCTCGATATCTTTAAATTTGTTAAGCTGTGTGAGTTGTATAACATTGTGGGGGCGGGAGACTTGCCGAAATTTGAAACAAAGTTAAACTGCCTCTGCCGGCAATACTAGTCTGTTCTTGTTTCTGAAATCTAGGTGTTCATACTGATGGAAGGTCATGGCTATATCTTATAGGAATTTATATGCCCTTTCACATTTAATTGAAGTAGTTCTCAGCTGATAAAGACGACTCCCAAAGCGGCTCGAAATGTTAATTTAACTATAAATATGAACTCTGAAGTGTGGTTTTCTGAAGGGACGAAATTTTGGCAAAACAAAAATATTAAAAACTTATATATTAAATATTAAAAACTTATAACAACAAAAACTCCCATGGAAAATTTCAAAGCAAACTTATATACTCACACTATTGTTAACCAACTCTATAAGACTGCGATCGAAATCCGTTGTTGATCCTAGTATATTTTCCTGTGGCACCGACACCTCATATGTAAAATTAAACTTTTTACGAAGAAACTCAATTATTTGAAATGAAACTCCACGACCAATCCGTGTTCCATTCTCCAACACTTCGGTGTAGCTCAAGGGATAGTCCTCCAAAGTGGCAATACGTAAGTGTTTGCCATTTATCCATTCCCTTAATTCCCGAAGCTGACGTTTTTTATTCAATAACGACTCAAGCGTTTCCTCATGGGCTTCTTCATCGAGACCCGCTTCGGCTGCCTCCGTTTCGATGGGAATTTCGGTAACCCAATTAACCTCCTCATTTAACTGTATAAGATTCGAGGGCAGCGAGTCATTCCAAGCTGGACAGGCTACACATAGAGCGGCAGCCACCAGCAACTCAATGCCAGTGGCCATTAAAATACTAAAGGAGATACCACGACTCGAATATCTAGATTCCGCTTGATGTTTTTTTACGCCTTCGCATGCTGTTAGTACGTACCGTTGGTTTCAACGCTCGGAGCGTTACTGAAAAGAAACCACCGAATTGGTGACTTTTTTCGCTGTGGACACTCGGAATTAGTATGTAAATATGGCTCATGCATGCCTGAGCCACAGCAAATACAATTAACAATAATGACAAGTGCAAACATGGTCATATAAAAATATGAGTCGGGGTGGGCCCTCCATACACAACTGGAGTGTATGCAGATTGGAAGTTTTGATTAGGTCACATTGAATTTGCTTGAGAGAGGCGAGTAGGGTGGAGTTGTGGTGCCAACATATGGACAGGCTAATGAGTCCAGCGACTACTTAAGAAAATAGAAAAATGGTTCAAGTCCAATCCAATAAGGAGTGGTGGTAGTCTTTATTATCCAATCGGCGTACACCTTCAAGGACGAATTAAGCCCTCGAGGAAATGTCTAACGATTTTTGTTGGTAAACTAAGGAAAGTTTCTTTTGGTCCACCCAGACTTTAACAGATAATTTATCTTTATAGTCATTTAAACAGAAGAGTTTCAGTGAAATAGTCTATGAAGTCATAGAGGAATATAATACCTCCAATATAAAACCTCCAAGGTTCTGGTTGGATATGTTCAGTTAAGCAAATTTTGATTCCAAGCAACTACAAATAAAAAAACCTTAATTTAATTGTTTTAAAAAGTTTGGAATTATTACCTTTTTAGTTTTCTAAATCAGCCGACTTAATTATAGGAATTTCACAAAGAGTAGCACCAACAGAATCAAACCGATGCACGAGCTGTTTAGGCCACAATAGTTTGAAACATAATCCCATTCTACTTCATCTTCATCAGACGAGAAAGGCGATGGAGTGGTCGAAGAAGTGTCATTTTTTTTTATTTTTAGTAAAGGACAGTTTAATCGGCATGACTGCAGGCATTTTTTGGCCCATTTTTCTGATTGGGGAAGTTGATCGTCTTTTGGCATAATCAACTGACATCCAATACTCGGTGACCATATACAGCAAAAATCATTCAGTTCTTGAAATAAATATATAGAAACCATACGTTTTCAATTTGAAAGTATTAGGAAATTTAAGTGTGGCAAGGTACTGAAGAGCTACTGAATGAACATCAACAAAAATTACTTGGAAGGCCCCACATTGGCGCACCCACACTCATGATGTTGCCTTAAACGTCATTCTTACTGTTACGTGGGATCGCACACGACAGACCGAGGCAAGGAAACATAAAGCCACCAAATGGCTCAGCAACCGTGGCGTTGACCCCGCAACCGGCCATAAGCGACATTTTCAAATTGAGGGAAAACAGCAACTAAATACAGGAACTAATAAAATAATGAAGCAACTTACCATGCACTTCAAACTCCTTTGGCATACAGGCATCGTCCTCAAATGAATCTGGATTTGGTCTCTTTTTAAAATTACGCCAATCGGTATAATTACGACAGCTCAATGCTGCTTTTGTATCGTTTTTGAGTATGAATCTTTTGTTCAGATCGGTACAATCCCCGCACATAAATTTATTCCAATCCGCTGTACCTTCTATGATAGTTCCAAAACTAGCCAAAGTTAATAATAAAATATATATATTCATTTTGTTATTTGTTTTTATTGATTGTTTATTTGAATTAAGGCTAGAATTTGAAAGCCAACTCTAAGCCAAAAATATAATTGCTATGAAACACAATAAAATAAAAAGTATTCCACAAGCTACTATGAAGGTTTTTGAAAACCTGTTTTCAGATTATTATTCGATGAATTTTACAGTTTGACAGATAAAGCCATGTGCTCGATCCTACAGATTCTAACAAGTGTGCAGAGTGATTGTTCCTAAAGACTTTTTGTAAAGATTCGTGAAGACATGGATAAACTAACTCAACTCGTTAATGTGCGTTACCAAAATCTGGATAATTTTAATATGAACAATTTAAGTTCGAGCGCTCTAGAAAAAGAAAATATATTCGTTCTTTAAATTTCAAGAATTTCGATCTTGAAATCGATCTAAATTCGCTCTCAGTAAATTAGGCGAAGGGAGTAAGGTAAAGAAACTGAGAAAGGAGAGCAAGCACAGTTTCGTTTCTTATGGGAGATTTGTGAGTGAGGCAACTACCAAGCGTAGAGCGCTGTCGATATTTGCACTCATTTTGCCTTGGAATTCCCAAACAGTTATGGCATAGCTGGCACGGAGAGACGGCTGTTCGACTGACAGTTGACAGGCAACGACTGATGCTGCTTTGAGGTGTTGTGTATTCCTCGAGCCGGCTTAAACTTGCAACATGGTTTAACAATTAATTTTCTATGAAATGAGCTTAAGCAAACTGATTGAAATCTGTGAAGCTTTTGATTCAAGAGCTGATAAACTCTTGATACTAGAAAGAACATTTCCGGTTGACATTGATTTGACAATGCAATATGCTCTTGATTCAAGATTGAGCTATCTAGAATTTGACTATATTAGGCACTTGATTCAAGAATTTGTGTACTTGATTTGAGAACATTTTGCACTTGATTCACGTATTGAAGCTCTTGGTTTAAGGAAAACGAGATAGAAAATGCATATTAAGAATTTCACTGTTGGACTAAGAATTTGTATTCTTATCAAATTTCTGACATCAAACACTCTTGATCCAAGTATGAAATTCACTATTTTTTCGCTGAGTGTACGTATTGAATGTGTTCAGTTCACGTAAGTTCATAAAAGTTTTCATTAAAGGGCGTGAAGTTTAAGGAATTCTTGCTAATGCATTGCATCTGACAGTATCTGTATCTAGTTTCATCTCGCTTATGAATTGCATCTGACAGTACCTGTATCTAGTTTCAAGCGATGGTGGATGGCGATGGAAATGGTGGACCTGACACCGGCCTCAGTTCGTTTTGAAATTTTTTGCAATATAATGATTCGTCAGTCACAGCAAATGGGTTTGAAGTATTCTGTAAGCACTGCTCAATTTACAAACTGATAATAAAATATAATAGTCTGCAAGCGTTGTTCGATTACAAGTTGATTCATGGTTAAATTATAGACCAAACTGAGCATGTTTGACAGTAACATGAGACACGATAACAAAATCACCCTTTATATATTTATCGATAATAACGAATAAGAACCTTCAGCTAAGGTCTACGATCATACATTAAAATGATTTACCACTTGATCGGCAGCAAAGGCTTAACAATTGTGCCTTATTCACACTGTTTTTCGATTTTTAATGACTCGACAAAGTCAGAGCCTGCTTTAAGCAGGTACGGAAAAAAAGGTTAAGGTACGGAAACTGAAGATGCAACGTTTTTGGGCAAAGATTTTGGCTTAAACTACAATTCTTTATCTTCGCGTCCCTGGCAAATTAAATATGTTGCTGGCTCTAGTGCTGTCCACAAATCTCAACTAGATGTTTAGTGCAAAGATATGTAAATATATCAAATATTCAAAATTAATGAGGATTTTAATTAGTCTTCGGTACTTGAACCAAGTTGGTGTGAAAAATCGGAAATTTTGTTCAACGTCCTATTAAAAACATGATTTTACCTAAAATCCAATTTCTAGGAAAAAAAAACTCTGTTATCAAGTTCTTATTTTTTCTGAAATTGAAAATGCACACTCATTGGATTCATGAAATATGCGGGTTGGTTAGGCAGTTGTCGCTTACTCAAAAACTTATTCCTCTTCATCTCAGCAATTTTTTTTATTGACATTTTTATAATATCATCTCTTTTGTTCTTCATGTCACTAATTTCTCTAATTTATAGTACTTATGTATCTGAAGCGTTGGGATAGTACCGAAATAAAAAATTAAATTAAAAGTAAAAATAATAAATAGTATAGTTTGTATGGGCATTGACAATTTACTCTTACTGTCAAATGTCAATCAATTATTCTTTTATGATACCCGGACCTGCAGTTCCACGCCGCAGTACTGAATTTATCAATGGGGAATTCAGATCTGAGATGTAGGAATAGCTGAAATTAATGGCAAATTTCAATACTCCCTTGAAACTTACCCATGACTTTGCGAAATCATTGCTTAAATCAGCTTAGGTTGTTAAGTACTTAGTAGGACATTTTTTGTGTTCAATTCATGGCCAAAACCCACTAAAGGGAAGCCATGAATTCAGTACCAGCCCTTCAGTTTCAGTGCTGAACCGGCCAGAATTCAGTAAAGGATGGATAAAATAATATAAGTTTAAGTCAAAATTAAGATTTTCCAAAAATTATGCTTGTACCCCGTTCGTACCGAAATCGCACCGAAACATTAACTTCAGGTACCGGAACTGAAATCCACATCGAAATAAACCCCCATTTAGAAGGCCCACATTACTGTGCCTTGTACGGGTATAATATGATACTGACATTAAAGGTTTTTGTGTTCAGGCAACTGTAAATCATTATATAATTAATTGGTAATGGTTTTAATTATTTTAACAACTCACCGAGAACTTCAAATTAATTTGATATACTTAACTTTCTGTGCTATGGGATTTCCCTATTGACATATACTAAAAGCCATAATATATAATATAATATAGTCCACGAGCTGCATTGCAGTTGTGCAGCATTTTTTGATTCTTCTAAAGGACAACGATGTCTGCATCTCTCATAGCAAAATGCATTCTTGCTCTTTTTTTCTTTCTTCTTTATTGCATCAGCTTCACTGCTGGGCACAATCAGCTGACATCCAATATCCTTAGACCATATGCAGCAATGATCTCTTAGGTTAACTAAAAAAAAAAAATAGGAAAGTGTGCTGAAGTCGAGCTCTCCGACCTTAAAATACCCTAAACCCTAGGCAACGCATGCATGGAAATCTGCCGCCCGGTCAAATTTGCAGCCTCTTACTTATTTATTTAATTTATAAATTGTCGAAAGTGTTATATTTACCTTCGATGTCCGTCTTTCTGTCTGCCTGTCTGTCTATCGGCGACTATTAAAAATATATATGACTTCGTACCGACTGGCAAAATATGATCGAATTCGGATAACTACATCACAAGGCGAATCTTAGTAGGAAAAATATCTAGTTTTCAGTATTATCGTTCCTAAACAGGTTCATTGCTAATTCTTGTTGCTTTTAAACACATTATCAAAATTTGGACAACTTAGATGACACAGGACGGCATAGGACTAGCACAAGTTTTCTTCAAAACGACTTCCCAAAATCCCGCAGTCTCCGACTCCCAAGCGGTTCGACTCCGAAGCGGTTTGCAAACCGGCTATTAAACTTTGACACAGACATAGTACGCTTAGCCTTCTCGTTTTTATTTCAAATTTAATTGAAAAACTTTAGAATGCACAGCGGGTCCTAATTTTTCGTGTGATGCCTGATCAGCTAAAATGGCTCCAAGATGTAAGCGCGCCTTCTAAAGTTCCTAAATTCCGCTTGGGAGAGCAGGGCAAATAAATGTAAACGTGGCAAGCACTCTGGTAGTGCTCGTTCACTCGGCTCTAAGTAAATTAAAGAAACGACTTCGAAATACCCGTTACTCAGCTCAGCTCGGATAAGTATGCAACATTTTTTTAACTCGGCCATTTATTATCCGATTTGAAAATTTGTGAGATTGTAGATATTGGCCACATAGAATACACTGCAAAATCTGAGCTCAATATCTTTAAAATTGTGGGAGTTATTCAATATTTTTTATTGCGGGGGCGGGAGGGGGCGTGGCCAAAATTTGAAACAAACTTGATCTGCCTACAGACAATAATAGCTTACGTATAAAATTTGGTTGCTCTAGCTCTTCTAGTCTCTGAGATCTAGGTGTTCATACAGACGGACGGACGGACGGACGGATGGACAGACGGACATGGCTATATCGACTCGGCTGTTGATGCTGATGAAGAATATATATACTTAAATCTACCTTCGTGCAAAAATTTGTGGCTCTATCTCTTATAGTCTCTGAGATCGACGCGTTCATACAGACAGACAGATAGATGCTGTACGCAGATCAAGTTTGTTTCAGATTTGAAAAATTCCACCCCGTCCCCCTTTTATCCCCAAAAAACCTAGACCTCCTCTAGAAATCCTAGACCTAAATAGCCGTCAGATCCACAATTTTCAAGTTAGAGCCTCGTGGTTTAGTATACATCAAGCTAGGCCCAATATCTATCTATTCTGAAAAGTACAATCAGATCGGACAAAAAACACCGGAGTTATAAGCGAAACAGTTGAGCTGATAAAAGCAGCACTAGAAAAGTATTGCCTACATTTAGGATGACATCTTCAAAAATTCAAAAACAAATAAATGAAAATAAATGAACAGGGTATTTTGTGGTCGGGAAACTCGACTGCAGCGCCCTTACTTGTTACTCTACGAGTAACGGGTATAAAGATCCATGAAGATCCAATTGGAAAGCCTTTAGCCTTACCCCGAGTTAAAATAGCAAACTTTGAGAAGCTTTTTAATGGCAAGATATTTCAAAGCTGCCGCCAATAGATAGTTAAGATGACCGGGTGGGTACGTTCCTTTTAAGCGGGATTAAAGCCAGGACCTATTGCACAGCAGGCACACACTAACATCTGCACAAAAATAATTTAAGGGAGGTAATTGTTTATAAATATAGGAAAGCTAACTTCGGCTCGGCTGAAGTTTGTATACCCTTGCAGCACGTTTTCAAACTAATTTGAACGACATTTCCACTGAAAACAAACAAGTTTTTTTAAGACTACTTTTCTGACTCTACTTTTTTATGACAGCTATACTATATAGATGTCCGATTTCGACCAATCTAAGTGGAATCATGGGTAAGCATAGAAAACTAAGAAATACAAAGTTTGTAGGCGTTTTGTTTGAAAACAAAAAAGTTTTTCTCACTAAAACAAGTTTCTTGACCGATCATTCCTATGAAAGCTATAACCTGTAGTCATCCGATTTTGAAAAAACTTTGAAGAACTGTGTAAAATCTTATAAAATAAATATACGCAAATTTTAAAGAGGATTACATTAAAAACAAAAAAGTTTTTCTTACTAAGACAGTTTTTTTAACCTTACTTTTCTATGGCAGCTATACTGGATAGATGTCATATTTCGACCAAATTTAGCAGATTCATGGAATGGCATAGAGTCAATACGTAGTTCGGAGACATTTGCATTAAATACAAAAAAGTTTTTCTCACTAGAACTAGTTTTTTGACCGACCGTTCCCATGGCAGCTTTATGCTTTAATCATCCTATTTTGACGAAACTTTGATGAACAACCAAGTTTATCTTACTAACACTATTTGACAGACCTAACTTTTCTTTTGCTGCCATCCGTTTTAGACCAAACTAAGTGAAAGCTTAAGAAAACCTAAAATACTTATAAATAACAAAATATTTCTAACTAATACTAGAGTTGGCCTATACAGGCTATACACGTTGTGTAGCTATTAGTGAGATCTGTTTGTTCATACGGACGGATCTGGCCATTCGACTCGGCTGTTGATGCTAATTAAGAATATATATACTTTACAGGGTCGGAGATGCTTCCTTCTGGCAGTTACATAATTTTACTCCAGCTTAATATACTCTGTGCATCCTTTGTAAACAGTATATAAATCTAAGAAGATGTGAAGAATTCTCATCAACTTACCAACTTTAAATTCGACTGGCAAACATTTAGCACCTGTTTTTTTTGTTTCGTTTCTTTTTTTGATGCCGTCTTTCGCATCTCTGCTGTCTGAACAAATGAGTCCGGGCTTAGATCCATCTTTGATCTTTTTTCCCTTGTTCGCCGAACCGCAATCCATACATTGGAATGTTTTGTCCTCTCCTGTAAAAATAAATATCACAACAAATTTAAATTAACTGAAAAAAAACAAACTAATTTCCTGAACGTACCTTTTACAAGATTTCCACATATTATGACCGAAAATGCTAGAAGTTCAATTAAATAAAATAAATTCATTTTTCTAAAATTTGTGTTCGTATAAGTAAATGTTTTTCTTTGATCCTAGATGTTTAAATCAACGACTACTAATGCGTGTAAATCAATGACATCCGCTACTTACTGGAAGTGTCACCAGATAAAGTTTGTTACTTTAATTATTTATTACTTGTACTATTTAAATACTTATACCAAACTTTAATCAATCAAACTTGAAATGTAGGCTTCTATTGTCTGCACTGCAATAAAAGTTGTTGAATACCTCCTACAATTTTTCGAATATTTACAATTTTAAGATATCAAATTTATCAATCGAAAAGGCTGGTAGATCATACAGCTGTTTCAAGAGGAACCACTTTCTATAATCAGCGATTAATGCCTACCAACTATTAGTTCATCAACAGTCTCTCGATGTCATAACTGTTTGGGAATTTTAAAGCAGCATGCGCGCAAAAACATCGAGAGCATATTATAGACAGTCGCCTTACGGTATTAGTGTAAGAGCGAGGAGTGTCCCCGCTGGCAAAAACGGTGACGAAAATCTCTAATCTCTAAAGATTTCATAAGGATCGGATAATAAACGACGGAGTTCATATAGCCTCGTGACTTTTGAGTCTTTCAAAAAATATTTATTGATTTATTAATATCTTTTTTTCTTTAATATGTTTATGCCAACTTTTCTTTAGCTCCTTCTTTGATGGCATTTTATCTTCGTAGTATCATCCTTTCGTGGGTCTGTTTAGTATGGGGGGCAAAATAAAGTCACAGGGGGTCAGGCCCAAAACTCGCGCACAAGCCAAGCTTTAAGCAGGAGCGTAGCAAGAACTCATGTGGGGCACTACGCCACTTCAATCAAAAAGAAAACTGTGTTCGGGAAACAAAATAAAAACAAGATAGAATGTCGGTAAAGCCCGACTATAACATACTCTGTGCCAAGAAAATTATACGCTCAGCATACATTTTGATGCTGCAGTAGCAGCTGAAAGCAGCGCAGAGCAGAACTCACAGATCTCAGAGATGGTCAGAGATAGAGGTTTGACACGTATGAGACATATTCTTATGCCTTTTTTTTCAATTTTGGCCACGCCCCCGCAATTTGGAAAAAATATCTCCCACAGTTTTAAAGATAGATGGTTAGTAATCAGGATAACTTATCGAACCGCCAAAGGAATGATGAAGATCGGATGAACGGTTGTCGAGTTATGATCAAAAGACTGTTCGCAGCTGCAGCGCAGTAGCAGCGCTGCTTTCAGCTGCTACTGCAGTATCAAAATTTGTGCTGAGATTATAATTACGATGGCATGTTATAGTCGGGCTTTGACCAACTTTCTTTCTTGTTATTATTACTAGACTTAAAATAAATAAATACATCTGCTGAAATGTTTAGTAACAACAGCAGAGTCCGTATTCTAAAATGGATTCTTGGAATGGTAACAGCTAGAGGGACAAAATTGAGCACTCCCTGCCTCCCATGTAAAATACGAAAAAGAAACACATCTTTTATAGTGTCAAAGCTATAAAAAAAAACCTGACGGATCGGAGTAGCAAAGTTAGTCTACTTGCTAATACAGATATCTATTAACTACTAGCCCTTCGAAAATGATTACACACCAAAAATAATCGAGAGCGTAAGTCAAAGTCGGCCCTGCACGACTTCGATAGAACCGTTTCTCAAGGGAACTAATGTTTAATGTTAAAATAACAGTGCATTAACATTAATGTAAATATATCAACATTATGTTAACAGATAGCGCAAGCTGCTCTGAAAAAAAGGCAACATTTCTTCTAACTCTGTCATTTATTATACTTTGTACCGTAGGTACATAGAGTATTATAAGTTTGTGCAAAAGTATGTAACATCCAGAAGGAATCATCTCCAACCCTATAAAGTATATATATGCTTGATCAGCCGAGTCATGTCGGTCATGTCCGTTGACATGTATGGGACATACGAGATTATTTTCAATTTTGGCCACGCCCCCTCCCGCCCCCGCAATTTAGATAAAACGGCATATCTCCCGCAGTTTTGAAGATAGAGGGTCCTTCTGGACATATTTAGTTAGCAGGATAACTTATCAATCCGCCAATGGAGAAGATCGGATGAACGGTTTTCGAGTTATGCATAAAAATTTATGCTGAGCGTATAATTTTCTTGGTAGAGAGTATGTTATAGTCGGGCTTGACCGACTTTCTTTCTTGTTTTTTTATACTTCCATTAAAAGTATTGAAGGCCACGCTCCCTAGATTAATTCAACCACTGATCATTGAGAGAGTGGCAACGCCACTTCGTCCGTATGGATTATACTACCACCCCTTTTTGTTTGTCTCCGTACAGAACGTAAGATGGCTGCCGTCAAACGGTTTGTGAGCAGTTTTTCGTTAGTTATATCGGTCAATTCTATGTTGTTTCCTCTATTTATATTTCACATATTGTTATATATTGATTTACATAAACAAGAGCTAAATATTAGATCATACAATTTCCAAAAATGATTATAAAAATCCCGAGCATAGTCCATGAACTGCTTTGTTTGCCACTTGAAGACTCTTTAGTGACGTTTTTGAAGAATTGTTCGAGCCAGTTAACAGTTGATGAGTCCCTTGGAAAGGGACAAACAGCATTGCACGAGTCAGTGCACTCTTTCGCCGCCCAATCATCATTTTTAAACGCTGATTCCGATGAAACAATCTGACATCCAATATCCATTGACCATATACAGCACCAGTCCTTAATTTCACCTAATATAATTTTACCAATTAAACATTTCAAGTGTTACTGTTAATAAAGCAACTTACGATATGCCCATTCCTTTGGCACACAGCTGTAATAGTCGGCAGGACTATTATCTTTCTTAAAACCATCTAACTCATCCTTGCGATTGATGCAGGCTAACCCTGGCTTTGAACCTTTTATTAATACGCGGTCTTTGTTTAGTTCTGGGCAGCCATAGCATCGCGGATTATTTTGAGCTAGGTAAGATATTAGTGCAGTTTATGTATTGTATTTTGAATTTGTTGCGGAGCACAAAGAACCACGTGAATCACTCACAAGATTCTATAGATAAAATTAAGATGCCAACAAATGGGTTTTACATTCGTACATGTTCAGAAAGATTAGCCCATTATTAGGGAATGTTACACAATCTTACCATTTACGCTAAAAACTGCCAAGAATGCTAATATAAAATACAATTTCATTTTGATAATTTTGTTAATTTTGTTAATTTTGTAGAAATTTCAAAATTTGGTTTGGGTTATTACCAAATCAATACACAACGTGTTTTGAATCAAAATGCAAGGCCTTATGAAAAAATATAAAATCAAGTGTTGAGAAGGAAATACTATAATGTCATGTTGTTAGATTTAGTACGCTTTTCCACTGCAATAGATCAGAACTGCGACAGATTTTAATTCGAGATTGTTCAAACTGTTGTCTTGGATAATTTACTGGTTCAGAACCGAACTGTTTCAAAAATGATTTGAAGCCATATTTTAGAGTAACTTAAGCATTGAAATTGAAGGTGAATTTTTCACTGGCTCAGAAGTTGTTTAAGCTGAGATCATGAAATTTTTTGTATGGTCTGATACTAAGAAGTTAAACATTTTTCCGTCTTCGAACCAAAGCGTTGATAATAATGGGTTGATCCCATAATGGCTTAGTTTGAACCACCCTACAAGGAGGATGAAATACAATTCTGCAGAAGATCAGTGTCTGAATATGAACGGTTTCTTTGCATCGTCAAGCTTAATGGAAATCCAATCCAATAGAAAATGCGAACAAACCTGAAAATATAGCTTCTGTACTATTCATCTGCACCTCGTTTTTACACTGTTCTTATCTTAAATTTCATCTGCATTGGGTACTCTTCAAAAGGTCTTCAGCGAATAGCATTGATAATGTAATTTTGAGCCAAGCAGTTTAGATACTTTTCTGCTCACCTCAGCATGAATCCAAAGAATACAACATAAAAATAATTCTTGAAATTTTCTGCTTACGGCTGCGCTCAATGAAATGTTATAAATTCTCCAGCACTTCGGTCAGAGTGTAGCATTTGTTAACGAATCTCTAGCATGACGGACAACAAGCTAACATATCAAGCATTCACAATTTGTTTGTTATTGGGTAAGGTTACTTATTTAGCGAATGCCCCTCTAGTAGACTTGAAGCTGATGTTTTTGTTATTTTTTTTTAGCTTTCCAGCAAGTCAGCAGTTTGCCATATACTCCCTCGGGCAATGACATTGATAGCGATGGAAATTATCAAAATGTCAGAGCAGTGGACTATCATACGGTGGTGGGTCATTTCAAGGATTTCTTTATGTATCTGCCGGTGATGATGACCACACTGAAGGAAACCATGACGGGATTTCCCAAATTTGCTGAAGGAGTGCGCATCTTAACATCAGCCAGTGGTCGCATTGACGGTGAAGATTGTAAATGTAGTCAAAATAGCTTAAATGGAGCAGCCAGCAATGAAGCGCTAGAGAATAGTAGTCGGTTTGGTTGATCCATCATATTCGAAGGTAGTTGTGAATTGTAGATAGTGTAAATATTCATATATATTTAGTAGTTAGATAGTTAATAGGCCTTCATTGTTAAATCATTAAAAATATCATATACTCGGAAACGAACACTTAAACTGTTTCAAAATGAAGTCGTATACATATATGTATTTAATATTTTTAGTGTTGGCTCTGGTCTTGGTTAGAGGTAATGCCTAAAAAAAAAGTTCAGAACAACACATTTCCCCATATCGCAGGCAGTCTAAATCAGAAATGCATGCCGGTTTCCACCACCTGTTCCAGCTGATGAACCGAACCGCCAACCGAACCGGCTTCCTTTCAGAAATGCTAAACCGAACCGAAAACCACCAAGATAAACGGTTCGGTTCAGTTCTCTGAGGAGATTTAAGACGTTATTCGCTGTCCTCTAGCCAATGATACTTATTAATTAGGGTGTTTTAATAGACATTTCGTTCAACTTTCTCCATTCTGAGGGATGCCGATCGATATTACCTTTCAGGATGACTGAACATAAATTTTTCAATTGCAATTGCCCGCCGATCTTTTAACATACCTGTCATCAATCTGTAACCATGTAATGAACCGAACCGGCGGTTAAGAAACTGTGTGAACCACTGAACCGAACCAGAACTTATTTTGGAGTGGTTTGCATCCTTGGTCGAAATATACTATACAGCGAAGGTATGAATCGCAAATGACCATTTCAAGAAGGATGTTCTCTTTAACACTTTGTATGCTAGCAGCCTTCAAATGTCGAGTACTATCCTGGATGATTTTTGTTAAGCTTGGCCGTTTTCGTGGACCTCCTGAATTCGAAATAGAGTTCTAAGTATGTAATCGGAAAAGAACAGAAAACACTTCGGATTTAGAATGTAACTCTATATATCATTTAAATCAAAAACAAACAACAGTTGGTCAATCCGGACTGTAACATAGTGTGTACCAAATAAATTATATATTTTGATGCTACAGTAGCAGCTGAAAGCAGCGAACAGTCCTTTGATCATAACTCGACAAAACTGTGGGCAATATGACTTTTTATCCAAAAATTAAAAATAAACTTGATCTGCCTGCTGAGATCTATAAGTTCATACGGACAGACAAACAGACGAACATGGACATGGATCAAGAAAATATATACTTTTTGGGGTTGGAGATGATTCCTTCTAGCTGTTCAATACTTTTGGTACTCAGTGTACCTTTGGTAAATAGTAGCAAAAATAAATCACAGTTTTAGTTCATTTAATTTTTTAAGTATATTTAATTTATTTTAAAGTAAAACTGTATTTTATTTTAGAAAACAATTTTCCTTTCCATTCTTAGAAGTAACATTTGGCATACGTGACTTTGAATGCGCGACTCTTACTATACAGGGTGCGCCATTTAAAGTGTCGGTATGGCAACACTGAATAACTTTGACATTTACCAACCGATTACTTTTGTTAGACATGTTTTGGAAACATCAATCTAGTACAATTTTGACCATGGAACGCTTCACACCAAAACAACGTGCCGAAATAGTGACGCTGTTCACTACGCCGACGCCGACACTGAACCAGATTTTTGGAAACAAATTTTGATGACCGATGAGGCCCATTTCGCATTGTCGCATATGGGGCACGGAAAATGCACACCGCATCCATGAAATACCTTTACACGACCAAAAAGTGACTGTTTGGGCCGGCGTTTGCGCCAAAACCAAAATGCCGCAAAAAGGGCACATTTTGTTGTGGCCAAAAGAAGGCGGCCACTTGATTGATGTTATGTTCAAAAAGTAGTCGAAATAAATTGTACAGGACCAAATTAAAGGAACAAGATCAACATATAGCAATCGGTTGTTTGTTTTTAGATTTATTCAGTGTTGCCATACCGACACTTTATATGGCGCACCCTGTAGTTTTCAAACCATGAGGCAGATTAGTCCAACTGCAAAGTTTCTTTCACAATTAGCTTGCTTGTATTTCAAACAGATTAAGTATATTCTGCGTTCTTCGCGACGCTTAAGAACTTAACATTTCAAAAAGATATACAGATTCGTTTGAGCAAACAATTTTTTGGAGAAGTACCAAAGCTGGAACGGTGGTGCAAGACTGTAAAGGAAGTTCAAAGGATTTTGTGGAAACGTCACATGTTTTATTAAAGCTATATTTAAAAATGCTACTTTAAGTTTGAGTTAGCAAAGAACACAATGCTATAAAAAAGTTGAAATGTCGGAACCATCATCAGAGTTGAGACATTTCTTGTTCTTTGATTATATTTGAGTATGCGACTTACATGCTAAAAAGAGACAGATTTGGGGATATGGGATATAGAAATTATTTTAGAGGTATATGAATTAATAAGCCATAGATATGTAGTCTTTATTTGTAGCTTTTACATATTTTAGCAATTCATTTGATAACAAATAAAGAACATTCAAGTAAAAGGCTTGGCGCAATGCAGGTTATTAAACAATGTTTAAAAATAAATAGAAATGCAAAATATACAACTTTATAACGCGTAGTTAATTGGTTTGTGTCGCTATTGCGAATTTTCCACCCACCTTCTTCGCTCGTCATCTTTATTTGTATAGTAGCTAGATACATTAGACTTAAAATTCAGTCAATCAATAGTTACATTTAAAAACAAAAACTTAATACAATCACATTTAGTCAAAATGAAGTTGTACATTTTCTGTATTATTTGGGTGCTTGTCAGCGTGTTGGTGAAAGGTACAATTGGAAAACAAAGCTTGAAAGAGTGTTCGCTGTTTTAATGCTTAAAACAAGAAATAAAGTCGGTGAAGCTCGACTATAACATACTCTGTACCAACGAAATTATACGCTCAGCATAAATTTTTATGCTGCAGTAGCAGCTGAAAGCAGCGTGTAGCTTTGGTACAGAGTATAAAAATGCAACATGAACAGAATAATTTTTCACGACTTTAATACCTGTTTATTAAATTCCTCATATAGATTATCCAAAAATATCGAATACATATTTAGGCTTCCAACTCACAAACCCCAACCGCCGCCACCTTTTCATTTTTAAATTATCTTCCGCAGGTGAAGACACAACCACCGACAGTTTTGTAGAGGAAACCCGCCCACCAACACAACCAAAACCACCCCCGAATAGACGCCCAATAAAGACAACTACTACCACCACCCCTAAGCCTCCACCCATTTGCTGGGATTGCCCAAAGCTTAACAAAATAAAAGAATTGAAGCCGAAGACGAAAACTGGAATGTATTGTAAAGTAAGGAGAGATAAAACTGCTTTTAAAAAGAACTTGACCTCACCGACAGACCTTTCATGTGTCCCAAAAGAGCTTCAAGTTGGTGAGTATATTAAAAATGCATATTCAAAATAATATGTCTTACTTGATAATGTTTCTATAGCCAGATCGCTTAGTGACTATTGCTGCATATGGTCAAAGGATACTGGTTGTCAGCTTATTGTACCGGCTGCAAAATTTGAAAGCGACGATTGGGCGCAAGGTGTTTGCGGAGATGTGTGTGAGGATGGTTGCCCACTAATAGATAAAAAATCATCGTCGGCTATTCAATTCAAAAGTTTGTGGATTTTTCTTGGACTTATCATGATCATCAAAGCATTTAATGGTACAATTTAAGAATAATCAAGTCCGTTGGAAAATTTTAGCTGATTTATTATCAAAATTAACATTTGCTTTTACGTCCGTCAACAAATTCAAATTTTTGTTTAAATAATAGACTTGGAAACGAATCTTGATGTTATGTTTACACGATGCACTAAATGAAATCAATTTGGCCACGCCATGTAAATTCTAGAAGTCAAAAGCAGCGGAGAAGTGGCTAGCATGGATCAAAGTAAAAATCACTGTTTTTTTTAGATTTTTTGAGTTGTCAACCTCCCGTTTTTAAAAAAGGGTATCAATTTCAGGGCGACAGGCACTTTTTGTCTTAAAAAATAACAATAACAAAAATGGTCCAACAGCAACTAAAACAAGAAAGAAAGTCGGTCAAGCCCGACTATAACATACTCTGTACCAAGAAAATTTGTCTTTTGATCATAACTCGAAAACCGTTCATCCGATCTTCTTCATCGATAAGTTATCCTAATAACTAAATATGTCCAGAAGGAATAAGCCATCTATCTTTTAAACTGTGGGAGATATTAAGTTTTTTCTAAATTGCGGGGGCGTGAGGGGGCGTGGCCAAAATTGAAAATAAACTTGATCTGCCTGCAGACATAAGAAGCATATGTCCCATACATGTCAAACCTCTATCTCTTACCATCTCTGAGATCTGTGCGTTCATACGGACAGACAGACGGACAGACTGACAGACGGACAGACGGACATGGCTATATCGACTCGGCTGTTGATGCTGATCAAGAATATATATACTTTATGGGGTCGGAGATGCTTCCTTCTGGATGTTACATACTTTTGCACAAACTTATAATACTCTACATATGTACCTACGGTACAGAGTATAAACGAGAGCGTAAGTTAAAGTCGGCCCTGCCCGACTTCGAAATACCCGTTACTCAGCTCAGCTCGGATAAGTATGAAACATTTTTTTAACTCGGCCATTTATTATCCGATCCTTTTGAAAATTTGTGAGATTGTAGATATTGACCACACTGCAAAAAATTGTGGGAGTTATTCAATTTTTTTTATTGCGGTGGCGAGAGGGGGCGTGGCCAAAATTTGAAACAAACTTGATCTGCCTACAGACAACACTAGCTTACGTATAAAATTTGGTTGCTCTAGCTCTTCTAGTCTCTGAGATCTAGGTGTTCATACAGACGGACGGACGGACGGACAGACGGAGATGGCTATATCGACTCGGCTGTTGATGCTGATGACGAATATATATACTTTATGATATCGGAGATGCTTCCTTCTGCCTGTTACATACATTTGCACGACTCTAGTATACCCATTTTACTCTACGAGTAAAGGGTATAAAAATAGAGGAAAGTTAACTTCGGCTCGGCCGAAGTTAGTATACCCTTGCAGCACGTTTTTGAACTAATTTGAAGGACATATCCATTGAAAACAAACAAGTTTTTCCCAATAAGACTACTTTTCTGACTCTACTTTTGAATGACAGCTATACTATATAGATGTCCGATTTCATTTCTGTCTGTCTGTTTCTATGCTATCTCCTCAGTCAGTTTTAAAGCTATCGCGACCAAACTTTGCACGAAGTCTTCTGGTACAAATACGCTGCACATTTGTCGGATCCGGCCAGATCGGATGACTATAACATATAGCTGCCATATGAACGATCGGTCCAAAAACTAGTTCTAGTTAGAAAAACTTTTTTGTCTTCAATGCAAACGTCTCCAAACTCGGTATTTACTAGATTTATATGCTCCTTCATGATTCTGTCAAGTTTGGTCGTAATCGGACATCTATATAGTACAGCTGCCATGGAAAAGTAAGGTTAGAAAAATAGTCATAGTAAGAAAAACATTTTTGGTTTCAATGTTAACCTCTTTAAAATTGGCATATATTTATTTTATAAGCTTTCACACAAATCTTCAAAGTTTTGTCAAAATCATAGGACAATAGGTTATAGCTGCCATAGGAATGATCCGTCGAGAAAATAGCTTTCGTGAGTAAAACTTTTTTGTGTTCAATGGAAACGCCTCCCAATTATGTATTTCTTAGTTTGCTATGCTTTCCCATAAATCCACTAAGTTTGGTCGAAATCTGACATCTATATATTATAGCTGTCATAGAAAAGTAGTCTTAGTATTGGTTTTCAGTAAAAGTCTCCTTCAAATTAATTAGAAAAACGTGCGGCAAGCGTATACAATCTTCGGACGAGCCGAAGTTAACTTTTCTCTATTTTTTTTATTTGTCAAGTTTGAATGATTCTTTGTTGATGTGTTGAATGACAATTGACTCTTGCCACCCAGAAAATGTCCAAAATTTGTTACATTGTGTAGTCGAAGCCACAAGGCAAATTAAAATCAAAACAACGAAGAGCGAACTGTCCGTTTAGCAAAACCTAAACGCAGCTTCCGATGCTCTCAACGACATCAACTTATCACTAGCAACAAATGCACTGTTATAACAAATCCAAAATAAAACTTCAATTACTGAATTTCTGGTTATTAGCAATAACTTATTAAAATGCAACCTTTACGAATATTTAAACCACTATTATAAACGATTAATCTTTTTAAGGGAACTTGTCCAGGATATTTTAGAAACCAAAACCCAAACCAATGGCTTTTTATACAGTCCCTCATCAAACCTCTTGGCAAAACAAGGGCTTGACGCACTATCCATTAAATCTATTTATCCGATTAAAATTCTAGCAAGCATGAAGTTCCAGATTCAATTTAAAATATTCTCCTACCAATGACTTAAACCAATTTGCAGCGAAAATAATAAAGCTATGGCAAATGTAGCTATCCCTAATACAAAAGGTATTGCGACACTGAACAAAAGCTCAAATGTTTCGAGCTAGAATCAAAGTACCAGACTATTGACTTGAGTGCGTACTTTTCAATCCCAGAATTCTTGTCTTTATCCAGAAGAGCTTGATCTTAGCTTAATACACGCTTATTTCAACAAATCGACTTGAGCCCACAGTCGAAACAAATCAAGAAGGCCTAATATTAATTTAAGCTGGACATTCTTAATACATGTACTTATTTAAAACATTTGTTTAGATTAACTATACGTGCTGCAAGGTTAAATATTCTTTGGGGGAGCCGAGGTTAACTTTCCTATATGCTTTATATTCGAACTAGCAAGTTCTAGCCTGCTCGATGTCATTAGTTCATTGTAAACCCCTCGGTTTAATCTTAAATTTACTTTGGTAATTGAGTTCAAATCAGCAGCTTCCTCCTCATCTTCTCCTCCGCCAGCATTGCTATGCCTGTTTGGGAAATGCAAGGCAGCATAGGTGTAAAAATCCACAACAAATATCCCATTTATCCTAACCGAATTGGTTAGACAGATTTTCTTGCTTACTTACTTCAAACTCAAGTCAGAATCATTTGATTTTATATTAAAATTCCCAGCTGGATATTAGAATTTTCGAATTGTAAACGAATTTCAGGAATGTCTTTAGCCTTTCCTACGTGCATCAACTATGATCAACTATGACTCGTGCCTAAAATTTCAATGCTAAAAGAATTTTTAGTATTTTTTTGTGATAGATTAATTAAATAAATGACAGACCGATTGTGATAGCTCATAAATAGCAGCAAAAATTGTAATATTGAGTAATTAAATAAGTAGACCTTGACCTTTCTTTCAGTTCTTAAAGTTGTTCAACCTGACTGACTGACTGACTGGTGACCGTCGTGCAGCCCAAACCATAAGAGATAGGAAGCTGAATTTTTTACCAGGGATGCAAACCAATCTAATATAATTACTGGTTCGGTTCAGTGGTTCAGACAGTTTCTGAACCGCCGGTTCGGTTAATTACACGGTTTTTGGAACTGACTGAACCGCGGTTCCGGTTCGGTTCAGTGGTTCACAAAGGTACATTATGATTTCTATTGTCATGTGACTTTTGCACACTTTCAAATTGAATTCCTATAATCCATTTGAATATCTTTAAAACCCTTAGAAGAATGTCGCAAATTTATTGTGCCAGATTCAAAGGATTCGTCTAAAAGATCCTAGAGGAATGATCTTTGAAAACAGAGAATGTCGGCCAGAAAAGATTAGAATAGAAAAGTATAAAAACTCTCCTGGTTAGCATTAAATTAGGGTGAATGGTATGTATATTAAGAGATCGGAGGGCAATTACAGAAGACTTACAGAATTACTCGTTCTTAAATTTTCGTTAGGTCAACCTTAAAAGTTCCGGCATAGGTAAGAATGTAGAGAGTCGAACAATATGTAGAAAAATTGTCTTGGGGAAACGATTCAAATTCCCAAAATAATAGGTATCATTGGCTAGAGGAAAGTGACTCCCGTCTTAAAACTCGTAAGAGAGCTGAACCGAACCGAACCGCATTTATTTGTGGTTTCGGGTTCGGTTCAGCAATTCTTAAAGGAAGCCGGTTCGGTTTGTGGTTCGGTTCACCAGCTGGAATAAGCGGTTCGGTTCGGTTCAAAACCGGTTCGGTTCAGAACCGGTTTGCATCCCTGTTTTTTACAGTAGTTTTGTCTTATGCTGAAAGTGAGTACTAAGACGGGGTTTTGGAAAATTCCACCCGGAAAAGCAGAAAAGCGTCGGAAAAGTTTGTAGGGGGAAAATTTTATTTGTTATCCGATTGACTTTAAACTTGGTTTGTTAGCAAAGTATGCGAAATAATTGGACAAGTGTTTTCCCGATTTCGGAAAATCCGCCGACAAGGAAAATTGGTTTGTAAGGATAGTAAGTGATATAAATTGAGATGTCATTTTTCAATGTTAGAAAATTTGACCGTTAGGTCGGAAAATTCCCGGAAAATTCTGCATGCTAAATAACTATATTTCATCCGATTGACTTGAAATTCGGTTTGTAAGGATAGTAAGTGATATAAATTGAGATGTCATTTTCCAATGTTGGAAAATTTGACCGTTAGGTCGGAAAATTCTGCATGCTAAATAACTATATTTCATCCGATTGACTTGAAATTCGGTTTGTAAGGAAAGTAAGTGATTTGAATTGAGATGTTATTTTCCGATGTCGGAAAATTTGACCGTGCGGTCGGAAAATTCCCAGAAAATTCTGCGTGCTTAATAACTATATTTCGTCCGATAGCTTGAAATTCGGTTAGTAAGGATAGTAGGTGAAATAAATTGAGATGTCATTTTCCGATGTTGGAAAATTTGACCGTAGGGCCGGGAAATTCGCGCAATTGCGTCGGAAAAGTTTGTATGGGGAAAATTTCATTTACCATCCGATTGAATTGAAACTCGGTTTGTAAGCAAAGTATTCGAAATAATTGGAAACGTGTTTGAGATGTCATTTTCCAATGTTGGAAAATTTGACCGTTAGGTCGGAAAATTCCCGGAAAATTCTGCATGCTAAATAACTATATTTCATCCGATTGACTTGAAATTCGGTTTGTAAATATAGTAAGTGATATAAATTGAGATGTCATTTTCCAATGTTGGAAAATTTTACCGTTAGGTCGGAAAATTCTGCATGCTAAATAACTTGTTTCATCCGATTGACTTGAAATTCGGTTTGTAAGGAAAGTAAGTGATATGAATTGACATGTTATTTTCCGATGTTGGAAAATTTGACCGTAGAGTCGAAAAATTCACGGAAAAGTTTGCAAGCTAAATAACTATAATTAACCCGATTGAATTTAAATTCGGTTTGAAAGAATAGTTGGTGAAGTTTCATCCGATTGACTTGAAACTCATTTTGTAAGGATAGTTAGTAAGATAAATTGAAATACCAGGAAAACTTTATGAAAATTCTGCATCCGAAAAACTGTTTTTCATCCGATTGACTTGAAACTCGTTTTGTAAGGACCGTAAAATTACTTTGTAACGTGATTTTCCGTTTTTTGGAAATTTGGTCCTAGGGTCGGAAAACTTCCGGAAACTCCATATGCAATAAACTGTATTTCATCCGATTGACATGAAACTAAGTTTGTAAGGATAGTATAAGAAATAGCGATAACGATAACGAAAATTATAAGGATAGCGGTAATAGTAACGGAAACGAGAACAATGACGAAAACGAAAATTGAACAACGACTGTTGTTTCGACAAATTCAGAACCATGGGTAGAATATTGGTGGTCAAGATTGTATAAAAGTTTAGTTTCCGGCGATTGGCTCCAAACGTATTTTATGAGCTACATTAAAAAAAAGTACGGAATACGTGACTTTGAATATTTTTAAATTCAACCCACATAGGTAAACGAGAGCCTAAGTTAAAGTCGGCCCTGCCCGACTTCCAAATACCCTTTAATCAAGGAAATTAGTGTTTAATAACCTCATGCGGCTCAGATAAGTATCTGAGCTCGATAGCTTACAAATTGTAGGAGATATTCAAAAAATTTTTATTGCGGGGGCGGGAGGGGGCGTGGCCAAAATTTGAAATAAACTTGATCTGCCTGCAGACAATACTAGCTTACATCTAAAATTTGGTTGCTCTAGCTCTTCTGGTCTCTGAGATCTAGGTGTTCATACAGACGGACGGACGGACGGACGAACGGACGGACGGACAGACGGACATGGCTATATCGACTCGCCTGTTGATGCTGATGAAGAATATATATACTTTATGATATCTGAGATGCTTCCTTCTGCCTGGTACATACATTTGCACGACTTTGGTATACCCTTTTTACTCTACGAGTAACGGGTATAAAAATATGCGGAAGGTTGTCGTGTGCAACTCTGTTGATCTTCATTTGATCAGCTCCATGAACGTTTTGAAAGCATCACATTATAAAATATTACCACCATGATAAATTATTAACAAATTGATGCAAAGCGAGCGAAGCCGCTGGTAAATAAATCTAGTTATTTATATATTAATACGCTAAAAAATGTCCATAGGAATGTTTGGCCCCCTTTTTAGCATAGTAAAACAAATTCAATTAACCCAAAATTTTTACCATCTGTTCTTATGAGTATTTAGACCCCGCCATTGCTAAAAAAAAAAATTAATTGCAATTATTTATTGTTTTATATCGCATTAAAAATTGTACCAATACACCCACGCTTCACACAGATATGTAGGTGAGCAAAGCAAAGAAGTGCAACAAAAATACTCAGTGCGCTCTCTGCTAAGTCGTCGCATAAGTGGAGAGAGTGGCTCTCAGTGAGGCTGTAACTGTAAAATTTAGAATGTAAAGAGACAATCGGCGGAGAAAAAACTTTTATGCGTGTTTTGTTTTTGTTTAGATTTACAGATTTACAGTTTCGGTAACATGCTGGTCATACTGAAATCCAACTGACAAGAAAATTTAGAGCGAAGCAAGTGCTGTTGAATGTTAAGTGTTAATATGTTAGATGGTCGAATTTCGACCACTGGGCGAACCTAGTGTTTTATTAAAGCTATATTTGAAAATGCTACTTTAAGTTTGAGCTGGCTTCTTGCGTCAAAGTTAGCAAAGAACACAACGCTATAAAAAAGTTGAAATGTCGGAACTGGGGATGCCGGAAATAATATCGAAATATTGAATATCGATATTTTTGTCCAAAAAAACGATATATCATTATCGAATATTTTTATGAGGCGATATATCGCATTTCGAATATTTTATGGCGATTTTTTTCGGCGATATTTTGCTTCCAGCGTTCGGTCATACTGCTGCATTCAACTGTTTCTTGTGGTTTTTTGGCGAGCAAAAAATGTTTTAAAACATAAAAATGTTTTTACTTTTTAAGTTAAGCGTCTTCGCTCAATCCCATCAGAATGTATCATGAATAAGATTCCAAAACTTCTTTTGTTGTAAATAAAATAAAATACATATCTTTTGTTAAACTTATAAAAATACAATTAATCTATTTTGTAAAAATGTAGTTCCTACTATGCGTCAAATGACATCTTGATTACCTCAATAGACCAGCTTATAGTAAAGACACTTAGCCATTTAGACTCATTTTGTGAAAATATCGAAAATATCGATATTATCGATATTTTTGCCCTAAAATATTTATATCGAAATTATACTTTTTCAATATCGTCAAAAATATCGATATAGATATTTTTGAAATATCCGGCATCCCTAGTCGGAACCATCATTAGAGTTGAGACATTTCTTGTTCTTTGATTATATTTGAGTATGCGACTTACATGCTAAAAAGAGACAGATTTGGGGATATGGGATATAGAAATTATTTTAGAGGTATATGAATTAATAAGCCATAGATATGTAGTCTTTATTTGTAGCTTTTACATATTTTAACAATTCATTTGATAACAAATAAAGAACGTTCAAGTAAAAGGCTTGGCGCAATGCAGGTTATTAAACAATGTTTAAAAATAAATAGAAATGCAAAATATACAACTTTATAACGCGTAGTTAATTGGTTAGGGTCGCTATTGCGAATTTTCCACCCACCTTCCTCGCTCGTCATCTTTATTTGTTTAGTAGCTTGATACATTAGACTTAAAGTTCAGTCAATCGATAATTACATTTAAAATCAAAAACTTAAAACAATCACATTTAGTCAAAATGAAGTTGTACATTTTCTATATTATTTGGGTGCTTGTCTGCGTGTTGGTGAAAGGTACAATTGGAAAACAAAGCTTGAAAGAGTGTTCGCTGTTTTAATGCTTAAAACAAGAATGAAAGTCGATGAAGCCCGACTATAACATACTCTGTACCAACGAAATAATACGCTCAGCATAAATTTTTATGCTGCAGTAGCAGCTGAAAGCAGCGTGTAGCTTTGGTACAGAGTATAAAAATGCAACATGAACAGAATAATTTTTCACGACTTTAATACCTGTTTATCAAATTCCTTATATACAGGGTGCGCCATATAAAGTGTCGGTATGGCAATACTGAATAACTTTGACATTTACCAACCGATTGCTTTTGTTAGACATATTTTGGAAACATCAGTCTAGTACAATTTTGACCATGGAACGCTTCACACCAAAACAACGTGCCGAAATAGTGACGCTGTTCATCGAAAATAATCGTTCAATTGTGCTAACTCAACTAAACAAATTTTGATGACCGATGAGGCCCATTTCACGCTTTCTGGTGGTGTTAATAAGCAAAATTGTCGCATATGGGGCACGGAAAATCCACACCGCATCCATGAAATACCTTTACACGACCAAAAAGTGACTATTTGGGCCGGTATCAAAAAGAGGCGATATTGACTGGCCACCCAGATCTCCAGATTTGACCGCCCCAGACTTCTTTTTGTGGGGCTATTTAAAAAGCAAGGTTTACGCCAGCGATCCACAGTCCATTGAAGTGCTTAAGGCCAACATTCGTGCCGAAATCGCCACTTTATCGACTGAGACGCTCGAAAAAGTGATGGAAAATGTCGCAAAAAGGGCACATTTTGTTGTGGCCAATAAAGGCGGCCACTTGATTGATTTTGTGTTCAAAAAGTAGTCGAAATAAATTATACAGGACCAAATTAAAGGAACAAGATCAACATATAGCAATCGGTTGTTTGTTTTTATATTTATTCAGTGTTGCCATACGGACACTTTATATGGCGCACCCTGTAGATTATCCAAGAATATCGAATACATATTTAGGCTTCCAACTCACAAACCCCAACCGCCCCCCACCTTTTCATTTTTAAATTATCTTCCGCAGGTGAAGACACAACCACCGACAGTTTTGTAGTTGAAACCCGCCCACCAACACAACCAAAACCACCCCCGAATAGACGCCCAATAAAGACAACTACTACCACCACCCCTAAACCTCCACCCATTTGCTGGGCTTGCCCAAAGCTTAACAAAATAAAAGAATTGAAGCCGAAGACGAAAACTGGAATGTATTGTAAAATAAATAGAGATAAAGGTGCTTTTAAAAAGAACTTGACCTCACCGACAGACCTTTCATGTGTCCCAAAGGAGGTTCAAGTTGGTGAGTATATTAAAAATGCGTATTCAAAATAATATGTCTTACTTGATAATGTTTCTATAGCCAGATGGCTTAGTGACTATTGCTGCATATGGTCAAAGGATACTGGTTGTCAGCTTATTGTACCGGCTGCAAAATTTAAAAGCGACGATTGGGCGCAAGGTGTGTGCGGAGATGTGTGTGAGGATGGTTGCCCACTAAGAGAGAAAAAATCATCGTCGGCTATTCAATTCAAAAGTTTGTGGATTTTTCTTGGAGCTATCATGATCATCAAAGCATTTAATGGTATAATTTAAGAATAATCAAGTCCGTTGGAAAATTTTAGCTGATTTATTATCAAAATTAACATTTGCTTTTACGTCCGTCAACAAATTCAAATTTTTGTTTAAATAATAGACTTGGAAACGAATCTTGATGTTATGTTTACACGATGCACTAAATGAAATCCATTTGGCCACGCCATGTGAATTCTAGAAGTCAAAAGCTGCGGGTATTTATTAAATTTAAAAAAAAAAAGTATTCAACAGTTGTGGGCCAACCAAATGGTCGGAGAAGTGGCTAGCATTGATCAAAGCAAAAATCACTGTTTTTTTAGATTTTTTAAGTTGTTAAACTACCGTGTTTAAACAAGAAAGAGTCGGTCAAGCCCGACTATAACATACTCTGTACCAAGAAAATTTGTCTTTTGATCATAACTCGAAAACCGTTCATCCGATCTTCTTCATTCCTTTGGCGGATCGATAAGTTATCCTAATAACTAAATATGTCCAGAAGGAACAAGCCATCTATCTTCAAAACTGTGGGAGATATGACGTTTTTTCTAAACTGCAGTGACGGGAGGGGCGTGGCCAAAATTGAAAATAAACTTGATCTGCCTGCAGACATAAGAAGCATATGTCCCATACATGTCAAACCTCTATCTCTTACCATCTCTGAGATCTGTGCGTTCATACGGACGGACAGACTGACAGACGGACATGGCTATATCGACTCGGCTGTTGATGCTGATCAAGAATATATATACTTTATGGGGTCGGAGATGCTTCCTTCTGGATGTTACATACTTTTGCACAAACTTATAATACTCTATGTACCTACGGTACAGAGTATAAGCGAGAGCGTAAGTTAAAGTCGACCCTGCCCGACTTCGAAATACCCGTTACTCAGCTCAGCTCGGATAAGTATGAAACATTTTTTTAACTCGGCCATTTATTATCCGATCCATTTGAAAATTTGTGAGATTGTAGATATTGGCCACATAGACTACACTGCAAAAAATTTTATGAGTTATTCAATATTTTTTATTGCGGTGGCGGGAGGGGGCGTGGCCAAAATTTGAAACAAACTTGATCTGCCTACAGACAACACTAGCTTACGTATAAAATTTGGTTGCTCTAGCTCTTCTAGTCTCTGAGATCTAGGTGTTCATACAGACGGACGGACGGACGGACAGACGGAGATGGCTATATCGACTCGGCTGTCGATGCTGATGACGAATATATATACTTTATGATATCGGAGATGCTTCCTTCTGCCTGTTACATACATTTGCACAACTTTAGTATACCCATTTTACTCTACGAGTAAAGGGTATAAAAATAGAGGAAAGTTAACTTCGGCTCGGCCGAAGTTAGTATACCCTTGCAGCACGTTTTTGAACTAATTTGAAGGACATATCCATTGAAAACAAGCAAGTTTTTCCCAATAAGACTACTTTTCTGACTCTACTTTTGTATGACAGCTATACTATATAGATGTCCGATTTCATTTCTGTCTGTCTGTTTCTATGCTATCTCCTCAGTCAGTTTTAAAGCTATCGCGACCAAACTTTGCACGAAGTCTTCTGGTACAAATACGCTGCACATTTGTCGGATCCGGCCAGATCGAATGACTATAACATATAGCTGCCATATGAACGATCGGTCCAAAAACTAGTTCTAGTTAGAAAAACTTTTTTGTCTTCAATGCAAACGTCTCCAAACTCGGTATTTACTAGATTTATATGCTTCTTCATGATTCTGTCAAGTTTGGTCGCAATCGGACATCTATATAGTACAGCAGCCATAGAAAAGTAAGGTTAGAAAAATAGTCATAGTAAGAAAAACATTTTTGGTTTCAATGTTAACCTCTTTAAAATTGGCATATATTTATTTTATATGCTTTCACACAAATCTTCAAAGTTTTGTCAAAATCATAGGACAATAGGTTATAGCTGCCATAGGAATGATCCGTCGAGAAAATAGCTTTCGTGAGAAAAACTTTTTTGTGTTCAATGGAAACGCCTCCCAATTTTGTATTTCTTAGTTTGCTATGCTTTCCCATAAATCCACTAAGTTTGGTCGAAATCTGACATCTATATATTATAGCTGTCATAGAAAAGTAGAGTCAGAAAAGTAGTCTTAGTATTGGTTTTCAGTAAAAGTCTCCTTCAAATTAATTAGAAAAACGTGCCGCAAGCGTATACAATCTTCGGACGAGCCGAAGTTAACTTTTCTCTATTTTTTTTATTTGTCAAGTTTGAATGATTCTTTGTTGATGTGTTGAATGACCATTGACTCTTGCCACCCAGAAAATGTCCAAAATTTGTTGCCTTGTGTAGTCGAAGCCACAAGGCAAATTAAAATCAAAACAACGAAGAGCGAACTGTCCGTTTAGCAAAACCTAAACGCAGCTTCCGATGCTCTCAACGACATCAACTTATCACTTGCAACAACTGCACTGTTATAAAAAATCCAAAATAAAACGTCAATTACTAAATTTCTGGTTATTAGCAATAACTTATTAAAATGCAACCTTTACGAATATTTAAACCACTATTATAAACGATTAATCTTTTAAAGGGAACTTGTCCAGGATATTTTAGAAACCAATACCCAAACCAATGGCTTTTTATACAGTACCTCATCAAACCTCTTGGCAAAACAAGGGCTTGACGCACTATCCATTAAATGTATCCGTCCGATTAAAATTCTAGCAAGCATGAAGTTCCAGATTCAATTTAAAATATTCTCCCACCAATGACTTAATCCAATTTGCAGCGAAAATAATAAAGCTATGGCAAATGTAGCTATCCCTAATACAAAAGGTATTGCGACACTGAACAAAAGCTCAAATGTTTCGAGCTAGAATCAAAGTACCAGACTATTGACTTGAGTGCGTACTTTTCAATCCCAGAATTCTTGTCTTTATCCAGAAGAGCTTGATCTTAGCTTAATACACGCTTATTTCAACAAATCGACTTGAGCCCACAGTCGAAACAAATCAAGAAGGCCTAATATTAATTTAAGCTGGACATTCTTAATACATGTACTTATTTAAAACATTTGTTTAGATTAACTATACGTGCTGCAAGGTTAAATATTCTTTGGGGGAGCCGAGGTTAACTTTCCTATATGCTTTATATTCGAACTAGCAAGTTCTAGCCGGCTCGATGTCATTAGTTCATTGTAAACCCCCTAAATATACTTTGGCAATTGACTTCAAATCAGCAGCTTCCTCCTCATCTTCTCCTCCGCCAGCATTGCTATACCTGTAGGTGTAAAAGTCCACAACAAATATCCCATTTAACCTAACCGAATTGGTTAGACAGATTTTCCTACATGCTTTATATTCGAACTAGCAAGTTCTAGCCGGCTCGAGGTCATTAGTTCATTGTAAACCCCTCGGTTTAATCTTTAATATACTTTGGTAATTGAGTTGAAATCAGCAGCTTCCTCCTCATCTTCTCCTCCGCCAGCATTGCTATGCCTGTTTGGGAAATGCAAGGCAGCTTAGGTGTAAAAATCCACAACAAATATGCCATTTATCCTAACCGAATTGGTTAGACAGATTTTTTTTGCTCACTTTCTTCAAACTCAAGTGAGAATCAATTGATTTTATATTAATAATCCCAGCTGGATATTAGACTTTTCGAATTGTAAACGAATTTCATGAATGTCTTTAGCCTTTCCTACGTGCATCAACTATGATCAAGTATGACTCGTGCCTAAAATTTCAATGCGAAAAGAATTTTTAGTATTTTTTTGTGATAGATTAATTAAATAAATGACAGACCGATTGTGATAGCTCATAAATAGCAGCAAAAATTGTAATATTGAGTAATTAAAAAAGTAGACCTTGACCTTTCTTTCAGTCTATCTATTATTGTATTTAAAACCAAAAACAATCAATCAATCACATTTAGTTAAAATGAGGTCATACACTTTCTTAATTATTTTTGTGCTTTTTTGCGATTTAGTAAAAGGTAAAATTAGAAAGAAAAAAAAACGCTTGAAAAAGTGTTCGCTGCTTTTCTGCCAAAAATAAAGCTCAAAGTATGGAGATAAGAAGTCAGTTTTTCCAATCAATATATGCAATTGTTAATATGGATTGGCATTATTTACCGAAAACAGTTTGCATGGTTCAGTAGAATAACATGGATATGCGGATTTTACTGCGAAAAGTCAGAAAAATCTTTTGAACGCTTCATAACCCAGAAATTTGCATTAAATTTTCAAATTATCTTCTTCAGGTCAAGACTCCCTCGAATCCGAAAATAGCCCCACCCTTACACAACCACCCGTACCTGCGACAACTACAGCGTCTCTAGCCACCGGACCACCCACAACGACGCTCCCTCCGCGCACCACCCCTCAATCTGAACCCCGTTGCTGGGGTTGCCCAAAGCTGAACGATAAACACGAAATAAAACCGAGAAAGATACCTGGGAGACATTGTAAATTAGAACAAGATAAACATAAGGGTTTCCACACAAACTTGACCTCGCCGACAGATCTTCCATGTGTCCCAAAGGATACTCAAGTTGGTAAGTTGCTTGAAATACATTTCCGAAATGGAACATTGGAAATAACTTGAGACCTTTATTTAGGCGAACTTAGGGACTATTGCTGCATGTGGTCAAAGGAAATTGGCTGTCAGCTTCTTGTGCCGAGTGCAAAATATGAAAGCGACGAATGGGCGCAAAAAATTTGCGATGATGTGTGCCAAGATTATTGCCCACTACGAAAAAGAAAATCATCGGCTATTAAATTATACAGTTCGTGGATTATGCTTGGTATTATCACGATCAAGGACTTGGTGGTGTAATTTTTAGTTCCCAAGTCCTTGGGAACAATTTTAACTGTTTTAATTTCAAAATTAATATATGATTGCATCAATAAATCAAAATATTTGTTATTAGTCCAACACATCCATCTGTCTGTATGAACGCGTCGATCTCAAGGACTATAAGGGATGGAGCCACAAATGTTTGCATGAAGGTAGGTGTAAGCCGTACGCAGATCAAGTTTGTTTCAGATTTGGAAAATTTGGACTATGAGTTTTACTATAATTATCAGAATATAATGATTATACTTGATTTTCATTTTGTTACTCAAAAAAAAAATTATTAATATTGATTTTTAAAATAATGCTCAACAATATTCAGTTACAATATTACTCAGAAGCTGAATACGACTAGTGCTTAAGGAATTGTGGCAAAGTTAAAGCATTTTTCTCAGTAAGAGATTCAAATAAAACCAATAAAGCAAAACATAAATTCAGATTTTTTTTTAAATTGTATGATTATTTTTCTCAAAAATTAATCATTAACCTATGAGCAATAAATTAAAAAACCCAAAAATAAAAATCATTGCGGAAATGCTTAGATTAGTGAATTAGGATCATAAGATAAGAGTAAGTATTTTTTGAAACGTTTCCTCCAAGCTGATGAGTTTTTTGGGTGAAAATTTACAAATAATACAGGCCGTCAAAATGACCATCTTTGTGCCTCCTCGATGTAAAAATATGTAAAATTAATGTTCACTGATTCCAAAACTGGTTTTGGCTTAGCTCTTGTTTCCAAGATATGGCGGTGCAACGGTTTTGTCGAATTTTTGACACTCTAGAAATTACAGAGGCCACACTAGGCATATATCTGGATTTATGAGCTATATGCGACAGAGCACTTATCAATGCGTTTTTTATTATTTAAAAATGAAAAGCGCTATATAAATATAGCGGAAAGCGTCTAAATTGGCCTCTAAAGTCAGACTATTCTCGATTTATGCCATTTTTTTTGAAGATAAATCATCACTTTTATGCTATTGCCGATTTTAAATCAATATTTTTGCCATTTGAGCATATAGCCAAGCATTTGATCTAATATTGTAATTTTTATCGCACTTAAATCAGCTTATTTGGCAAAGTTTCAGCCTGTTTAAGACGAAAGTACATATTTATTTTTATGGGATGATTCAAAAAAGAATTTCAGAAAAGTGATTTGCTTTGTTCTTTTATACCCTTGCAGAGGGTGTATGAAAATTGTTCATATGTTTGCAATGCATAGAAGGAAGCATATAGAGTATATATATTCTTGTTCTGCATGTGGAGCTGAGGAGCACATTTATCGGAACCGGCCGGATAGAGGAGACTATGGCATATTGCTGCCATAAGAATGATCGATCGAGATACTGATTTAGTAAGAAAAGCTTTTTTGCATTTGGAATGGTGAAGATCGGATGAACGGTTGTCGAGTTATTATCAAAAAGATGTTCGCGGCTGCAGATCAATAGCAGCGCTCTTCAAATTGGTTAGAAAAGCCAAAGCTAAATTTTCTTTATTTTTTGATGGTATTTGGATTTCGTGCTTGAGCTGTGCAGTGTGCCAGAAAAATAAAAGATAGGAGGGTCATACTAATTAAATTCAGCGATTTAAAATATAATTTGAAATCATTCCGGTACCAGTACCATTGGTATCAGTCACTTTTGAAAAACAACATAGATAATTTTTTTTTTTTAACTTACCTTGGGGTGAACTCGAAAGGCGCCCTGCATGAGATGAATAAAAGTTCCCCTTGACTTTCTTACTGATTTGATCTATCTATGAATTTCTAGTCATAGTTCACAAAATTATTGACTCATTGAATTATAGCTCATGACATGAAGCATGAGCTATAGCTCATGACATGAGGTATCTAGATAAAAAGGCCATGACTTTTGGTTGAGTATATTGTTAGTTGTGTTTTGCAACTTAACTTTAGAAATAAAGTAGTTCGCATCTCCAGGAAGAAACGAGGACAGAGAACAGAGAACTTTTTCGTTTCTCAAGGGAGACTCGCCAGGCAAAAACGATGTGATACGGGAAAGGTACACACAGTGAAAAACGTGTTCAGCGAATAGAAAATAAGATTAGAATGTTCTTTAAATAAATTCCGTTCAATAAAAATGGTAGACATCAGAAAACTGGGCCTTCTGCCTAGCAACTTTATATGTTACTGCTAAAATGGGCAGAAAAGTGGAATGCAAAATCTAGAATCAAGTTTAGTACTAATGAAATCCCCTCCCCTCTGTTTTTCGAGCTACTCAACTCTAAATCATTTTTATAAATTTAAATAGTTCTCAAAAGAATGATTCCACCATTAACTTGGTAACATTTTTTTACGAAATGGAGTTTTACCTAACAGTAAATAATTTATTGAATATTATTTCCAAACGTTATGTAATGAAATGAAAACTTAACATAATTTTTATAGGCATATCTCAAAATTCTTCTTTTGGAAATGATTCTCAGATATCGTTTTGCAAAAGTCAAAATATTTTTATTTCCTTTATTGAATTCATTTTAATGCGCAAATATTGCGCTTGGTGAACTTACAAAATTGGGCTCTGGGCCCCTCCCAAGATCCGCTCCTGCAAATAGTAATACAATTACAAGATAAGTGATTAAAATTATCATACAAATTAAAATATATTTGCAATACTAATTTTAATTAAAAAGATCTGTTAAATATGCTAAAATCATCAAAATAAATTGTTTTATTTTTTATTTTCTATCAAATAAAAAAATCCGCATCATAATGCCATGATGGTATCAATTATCAATTGCCGTTTTTAATGTCTTACCTCGAAAAAATAACCTAGTATCGAATTGAAACTATCGAACAGTCGAACTGCTAACTAGGAATGACACTAAACATTTTTCAAAATGCACGTTTCTGCCACTTTAAGTGCCCTTATATAATTGAGTTGGATGCAAAATGCTGTTGAAGTGAGGACAGCAAATAACAGTGGAATCGAACCAATTTCAGCCGCCATTCACTACACGTCATTCACATTCACATTCACATATCACATTCACGAACAGCTGATGATGCACATTCACCCTGCGCACGGGCACATTAAATTTGCAATTTCTCCAGCATTTTTTTCTCATTTAATGATGGATGAGTATAAATCGTTCAAGACCCGCAAAACTTCCATATTTTGGGATCAATGTCATGAGCAGATACTCTTGGATTTGTGGGATGAAAGTTTTGTCCTAATCAAAGCCAGCAAAAGAATTAGTCCCATCTATGCGGCAATGGCCGAAAAATTGATTGACCTCGGACTTCAAGTTGAATGGAAGGAGGTGCGTACAAAAATTGATAATATGACGCGGAAATATCGAATGGAATTGATGAGGCAAAGTAGCCGCAAGCCATCCGCCTGGCGACATTTCAAACGAGTGCATGGAATATTTAGCAGAAAGCGAGTCTCGAGCCATCAAATTGGAAAAGCCAACAGACGGTAGTATGGGTAAGTGGGCATTCTCGTATATTTCTATACAAAGTATAACGTAGAGCATATTTTGATAGCAAATGAACCAAAACTGATTAATGAGGCCGATGCCAAATTGAATGACGATTGGAACTCTGATTTGGAGGCCTCTTCAAGCACACCAGGATTTTCTGGCTTTGCCAATAATGCTGCACCAGAGGCTAGTTCAGCCAAAAGGAATAAAACGGAAGATCCAGATATGACACCATACGAACAGGCTATGATACAGACTTACAAGGAGCGGACAGAGCAATTGGATCGCATGGCAACGGCTCGGCTTAAAGTGCTGCAGCAAATGGCGGAGGATAATGCTCAATATCACGCCAAAATGCTTAGTTTACTATCAAATAACTTACCTTTAAGTAATATAAAGAAAGAATTAGATATCTAAACCAAAATTGAAGTCTGATTAATGTAGACATCAAACTAGAAGAGAGGAATTGGTGGAGCAACCAGAGGTGAGCAGCACAAATTCAATTCTTACAATTTAACAAGATTCAATTCAAAGTTTAAGTTAAGCTAAACCCACACCACACATAAATTCAGCAGTACACAGGCGCCTGCAAAGTGAAAAGATGGCAAGGTCCAGTTCATCCCATTGGATTCTGCATAGATTGGGCAAACAGCACGAAAATGGAACAAATAATGGTGGACTCTGAAACGACAAACCTATGTGAAAACCTGATTAGTTATGTTTCTGAACATGCAAGTCATGATATTCTGACCTTCATAAATTGAACCATTTTGGGAAGTTATTACTAGGAACTCCGGTCATGTTATTTTTCTTGATCATTTCCCCAAGCACAGAGAGTTTGACTTGCTGCTCTTGGCCATGATGTCAATTTCAGCTGCGACAGTGCGGGCCTGTGTTTTCAATGCAGCATCCATTCAGATATCATAGATCAAGCGGGTTGTCTGCCCATTTTTAATATTCTTTAAACAATAAGGGTTTAATTAATCCACTATCAATATAATCTGTAAACATTTAAAGCAATTTTGTACTCTAGAAATCAGCTGTTCCCAACAGTGTGACCCCCTAGCGATAGTCCATGAGAATTAACCGGCTATCGATATTGAAACAAGAGGCGGCACTTTTAAATGAACGCCACCCACCAAAAAACAAAAACAGTTATAAAATGCACATATTAAACAATTGCAGTTCATTCCATTACATATACTAGACGAATACCGATAGCTTAAAAAAAAACTGCTCTTTTCTGAATAAATGTTGCAAAGCGTATCTTTTACTTGATTGGTTTCAAAATGATGAAGACGATATATTTAGAAAATCTAAACAAACTACATAATACATTTTTTAAGACTTGTGTACTTTTTCCAAGCAGCAGGGGATGCAGATAGCGTGGCCAACATTATCAATAATCTTAATATAATTTGTTTATTAATAAGATCCGACAGAAGGAAGTCGTTTTCGAAATGTTGACTTGAAAAATAAAAATGGGCGCGGGAAAGATATTATGATCCCGTCTCGGTCCCGACCCGATCCCGACATAAAATCTTATATTCAATCACGTCCCGCGCAATTCTCGCGGGACCCTAAAATATTTCAACGATACAATATATTAAAACCAAATCAGCTCTTAGGTTAGGTTGGATTAGGTTGCAATGGCTGGGAGCGACAAGTCGCCCTACCACTTAGGACTCTTTGGGCCCATTGCGATGATATATGTGTCCCTGTTAACAATTTTCTTTTTTCCTCGCTACTGAGTCATTGTGTGGACAGAATCAGTTCGTGACAAGCCCTCGGTATGATTTAGAATTTCACATATTGCGTTCTCAAAAAGACACTTATATCTGGCTTCAAAATTTTAAATTTAAATATTTCTTTAAATATAAATCATAGATATAACCCAGCTTACAAATGTTCTCAAAAAAACAGCACCTAAGCTTTTTTGACTTTGGCTCTCCCTAACCCCCGAACTACATAGTCAATTTTAATTAACTCTATGCTGATTCCTAAACAATCAAAATAAAAATATATTATATCGAGGTTCAAAAGTTACCGAATTGGATTTTGAACCAAAGTGCGACGCTGGTTTGCACAAATACGCGGTTTGGTTCGGTTCGCTGCAGAACCGGTTTGCACCTTTCTTGGTACTAAAACTAATGCATATTTTGAAGGCCAGTTTATGTGCACTACAACAACTTTTGTAGGAGCTTAATTATTTCAAGATTCATGGGGTTACATGGGACAACAAATTGACGCTTCATTTAAAGGCACAACAAAAAATTAAATAGATTAGCCAATGTCAGGAATCCAAACCCGAACATTGCTCAGATCAAGTTCTTTGAGACTTTGTTCTGAAATTACATAATCAACACCAATTTAAATGGGTCAACGGTGCTCGACTGATGCCTCTAATTAGACGCGAAACACGAATTCAGAAAGATACAATTTAAAAGTGCTACGCCTATTTCGCTGGTCCAAAGAAGGTGAACCGCATCTTACATTTGCACCACCTGGTGTCAAGTTCAGATGGCAGCGTGTTATCTATCATTAAACAAACTGGCTGACCATGCAGGTAATAAAACTTGATATCGTCATGTAAGATTACTGACACAAACCGATACGGCGGGGAAAGTATGCAGCTCAAGTTCAAAGTCAAAGTCAAAATTAACCTTAGCATTTTACGGGCGCTCGCCCAACCCGTTGACATAAGACTGCGATTTTTGATGAGTTGTTTTTTTTTGCACCAACATGCGAAACCGTTGACCGCTATAACCAGGGTGAGAGGTGGGGAGGACCATTAAACTTAACAGACACGTACGATTCGCATTTATAAAGCCGGCAACCGTTTCATATTAAACAACAATTATGAGCCAGCTTAATGGATGTACCAAGCTTATGGGAGTAGCATGTTTTGGGTGGGGAGGAGGCGATCAAAAACTGTAACAAGTTTTATGAACAGCCAAGTATGGGAGGCATGCGTATGCTATTAATAACCTGGGGAGGCTGGTTCAAGAAATGTATTTACTATATATTTGATAAGAAAAGGCCTAAATAGACATACAAAAACTTGAGAGGCTTGAAAAGTTGAAATTCGCAGTCTTAAGCGCAGCTGTAAACGAACCAAACTGTTAATATGTGACTGCATTATTATATTAGGTGACAACAAATAGCAGAGTAAATTGATTATCTGACACAAAACAGCTATCTATTTGATGTGAAAGCGACACTAAGACTAGATTTACACGGTGAAGCAAACTTCATGAAGTTCTCTTAGTAGGCGAGAGAATCAAGGAAGTTCAAATAAGAGAAAGCATGAAGAAGTCCTTACTTCCTCACTCTAATGTTACTTTTTTCAGAACAACATTCTCAGATAGATGTTTTTTATACCGTATGAACAAATAGATCTCAGAGATGGTAAGAGATAGAGGTTTGAAATGTATGTGATATATGCTTGCAAGCAGATCAATTTTATTTTCAATTTTTGTACGCTCCCTCCCGTCTCCGAAATTTCAAAAAAATCGAATTTCTCCCACAGTTTTGTAGATAGAAGATGCAAGCTTTCTGCACCTTTTTAGTAATTTATCGATTATCCAAAGGAATGGTAACTCTCCGATGAGCAGTAATCAAGGTTGATCAAGAATGTTCGATGACTGAAGTTCGATAAGAATGAAAATTCTTGACCCAATAATGAATTTTTGTTCCCGATTTTCTTTATACAAGAGCTTTAATACTTGATCCAAGTACGAATCAATCTCAAATCAAGCAGAATAGTTATTGATTCAAGTGCTAAACATACTCAAAATCAAGCAATCAGCAATGTCAAAATCCGAGAATGTTCTTTCTAGATTAAGGGCTCGTCAGATTCAAGAGTAAGATCGTTTACTCTTAAATCAAGAGCTTCACAGATTCTAATTTAAAATCAGTTGTTTTTTCAATATTTAGATATTTTTTTAGGCCAGCGTCTTGACTAAATAATGCACAGAGAATTCAATTTGTTCCTGTAAAAGTGATATAGGCTACTATAGGTCAGTGTGGTTTGGTTTGGTAGGATCGGCTAGCCGCCTTGGTTTTGAGTACGATCTTTTTAAGGGGTTCAGAATAAAATACACAAGCTTAAAATCTGAAACAATCTTTAATTCTTAGTGTATGACTGACAGAGAAACAAAGCTAGATTGACTCGGACAAGAATGTGAAATTAATATTTTTGAAGGTTTCGAAAATGCTTTCTTTCTGCCTGTTACATACATTAGCTTCAATAAATATACTTTGTCTACCCTACACAAAACAGTTATAAATTAAAACCATAAAGTTTCTCTTGAGCAAGCAAATGGGAAAAAGCATTTTGGTAGACTTCTCAGTGAGTCACCCTTGCGGCTTTTTTTGGCTCATTAATATGGACCATGGGTAGTTGATAGCAACTCTTAAAACTTCTACTGCTGGTCTATCCCACGCCTATTTCCCAAATTCCAAACCCCCTCCCCCTTGGAATATTTTATTTAATTTTAAATGAATTTCTTGTTTATTTTGCTCATTTGCCAAGACGTGCAATTTTCTTAGAATATTTACACTTATCAGGCTGTTAACATAAACTACAAATAAAATATATATATATATGTGGAAAGTTGACTTAGGCAATAACATATCACAGCGAATTGTTGTTTTTGGAAAGAGGAAGACACACATTAAAATAGACTAGAAGACTACACCACAAAGTCGGATTGACTGTTCACTCGAGTAATGAGATAGGGACGCTGCTGGGTGGGACAATGAAACTTCTCAAAAAGTTGGGTACTAAAACCACTCTTCTCTTCGGGCAACTCCAGCATGTTATTCCAAACGGAATTGGCTGCAGCGGCATGACCTCGTTGGCTCAAGTGAAAGCAATCCTCGGAAAAGAAACGTGTGTCGGTGAGTCCGGAACGAGTGCGTGGGAAATCCATAAACTGGGAAAAGGGCTGCACATTGATGGTAAAGGTCTGAAATTAGAAACACAAATTGGTTCTTAAAGATTTTAAGTCCCACCAAATGTCTGCTTTACCTCAGTATTAAACTCCTCTCGTTGGGCTATCTCATAGTCCTTGGCGATCCAACGTTTCATAATGCTCTCCATATAATCCAAATGCTCCTTACTCTTTGACATCAGGCAGGGACACTCGAATCTCAAGGTACTATAGCAAACCGCAGGCAAACCCGTCAGATTGGTCAGAAAACGTAAATTAGGAGCTGGCACTATGTTCAACATTAATCGGGGTACATTATCTCTTAGATAACGATATGTTTTCAGCATATTCTGTTCATGCCATTTAACCGTCTTCTCTGGATTAGGATAGAAACATATGTCCGTGCAGAAGTCGTTGTTTCCTATGAACAAAGTGATCAACTTCCAATCTCTGGTCATATTCACTTGCGGATCTCTTTGCATACGCTTTACCAACACGGTGGCCATATAGGGCATATCCCGTGACATGGCGGCCAATTCGGCCACATCGAAGCGTGAGCTACGATCTGTGGATAAGCCATCTTTAAGAGCATAACCATATAAATTTGGATTAAACTCCTTGAGTATATTGGGTAAGGTTAAATATTTGCGCCAATTATGTTGCCCACCAATGGACCAGACCACACCACGATTCTCCACTGTCACATGCAATAGATTTGTGGCAAATATGCCATTGCCAGCTGTCAAAGAATCGCCCATGCCACCAATTATATCTATGTCACCCGGACGCAAACGATGCACACTGGAAGGACGCTCGTCGCTGCGTCGTCCTGGTCCATGTTCAGCATCACAGAATTCCAGTAAGGCGCGTGTGCGTGGATTGGATTTTTGAGTTTTCTAGAAGGACCACAAAAACAAAATTCAGTTATTTCTCTTTTAGTTTTTAGAATTTATATTGCATTTTTTTCTTTACTTAAAGAAAATTTTTTCTGTTTTAAAACAGATTTTTCTTAAACTTAGAATATAGAACAGTCCGAAAATGGAAATTTTAGAATTAAAAATCGTGCAGTTTTTAGCCGGCTCGAGGTCATGTTATGCTTTCGCACAACTTTAAACAGAGACACAACACCACAAAGTTGGCTGGTAGATCGTACAGCTGTTTCAAGAGGAACCACCATCTATCATCAGCAATCAACTGCACGTTTCTAAGAAGTCTTTCCATGCCAGCGGTGGCATAACCGTTTGGGAATCCCAAAGCAGAATGCGCAAAAACATCGGAAGGCAGCGTAGAAACAGACGCCTTTGTGTGCCTTTGTTTATCCCCATGGCCTTGTCGTTTTACCATTAATGTTAGTAAAAAGAATACTTTAAGTAGAAAATCGCCCTAAAATTTAGATACAACTCCGCTTGTAATTCTTAAGTTCAAATTCCCTGCTTTCGGAACATAAAAGGGGCAGCTGATATTTAGCTGGCTGAAAAGTTCGACCTAACACATACAAAAATGTATGTAGAAAATCGAACTAGAATTAAGGAAACTACAATAAGTCACCGCTTGTAATTCTGAAATTCAAATTTCTTGCTTTCGGAATATAAAAGTAGTAGCTGAGTGCTTAATATTTGGCTGCTTTACTGTGTCTCAGGCACATACTTGGTAGTCAAATGCGACTAAAGGTAGAGTAGGTAAAGGTAGGTAGGTCTAAAGATAGAAAATTATATTAATGATAGCTAATGTTAGTCAGAAATAATTCAGAAAGAAGACTTTACCGAACCAACAGAATGAATATATATCCCACAAAACTAATATATAAAGGGCTTAGAGTAGTCGTCCTCTCCTGTCTCTACTCCCCTCACTCCCATTCCTTTTATAATACTTAGAAAAACATTTTTTCCAAATTCTCGAAATGTTTTTCGAAAATGTAGAAAATGTTTTTCTAGAATTAAGAAAATATTTTCTACCTAATAGTAAATAGATTCTTAATTCTAGAAAGTCTCAGTCATATAATAAGAAACTATTTTTATAAAATATATGATTGTTCCCTTATTTAAGGTGAATTTCTAAACTTTAGCGCGATTTCGGCTGTTTGTTTTTTAGTGTACCGATACGAGGGTTTGCATCTTATATATATCTCGAAGCTTACAGTTACTAAGAATCATTTAAATAAACCATTTCGAGAGAAAATTGTAGTTAACCTATGACAATTTTTCTTTAAAAATCAATAGATCCAGGTAAAAATCTATATGGTGTTCACACGATGTAATAAATGATGAATTGGTTGAGTTGGACCTCGGATGTAAGCCGGATTTTAACTAAATTTGTTATGATAAACTATTTTCCTTAAGCCGATGCATTATAGAATGCATGAGACACTTACCCCCGCATTACGTACACGCTGCACGTTTTGTAAGTCATCACCAGAACGTCCACTGAAAGCCAGTCCCAGTAAACGCAATGGTCTGTACACATTCTTTAAGGCCACATCCAATGACGTACGCTGTGTTGTCACCGGCTCCAAGTCCAGCGATAAAACCAGGAACAGCAACACCAAATGAGGCAGACAATTCGTTGACATGTTGCTTTAGTAAAATAAAGAAAAAGCATTAAAATAAAACAGAAGGAAACACTTCAGTTTAGAGTTAATAAAGGTACGCCAGGTATCGTTTGTCGGTCTGTCTGCCACTCTTGATTTCGCCGATGACGTACATGACCTCGACACTGAACCAGTTACACGGCTACCAAAGCATCTTCAGTTCATTCACCCTTTAGTCGTTGTTTTGTTTTGGTTTTTGGTTTGGCTTGGACTGGCTAATTTTATTATATGGCTTAAAGTTTATTATGCTAATTTGTTGGTGTATTGTTTTTCTTTTTTTTTTGTTTCTTAAAGTTTTGCTGAAATGACTAATCGATTTAGCAATTAATCAAATAGTTAAGAAAAATTTGTGACTGGATCGATGATGGCTTGAAGTTCACTTCAATTATTGGCATTGAGTGACCTTGAGTAGGATTAGAATTTAGAATGTTAGGGTCTTCCTTAATTCAAGATAATAATTGTAATAGTTTCAACAATGCCGTGGGTAAAAGTGCCATATAAAAAGAATTATAATAAGCGTCGTGAATTAATTATAACAGTTTCCTGACAGGGTACACTTTTAATAGACAATGAAATGAACTTAAAATAACCCTATAAAATATCATCAATACTTGCACTCAGGAAAAAATCGCATAATAAAAACTAAAGCTTTTCTATTGGATTTGACAATAGAATTTTCACCTTTTGTATTAAAATTGACTAAAAACATATTTAAACTGCGAATTTCAGTTACCCGATTTTATATGCCCTATGTAGGGAAATCCAACTTGAGAATTTCAAGCTGTCGAATTTATATCAAATGCCAGAAATATATCAATGACTTCTCTTAGGCAATTAAGTAGTATTTTAACCGTCTAGCATCCAGCGTGTTCGATATCACAATCGTGTTCAAGTCCAAAGGTCCCGAGTTAATATTCAAATTTATATAATTCTAAGTTCTTCAGAACCAAAACCAAGAGAATTCTGAACTTGGTTTCATTAACAAATAAATTGAATACAGCAAAAATCGGATGCGTAAGTTAAAGTCGGCCCTGCCCGACTTCGAAATACCCGTTTCTCAGGGCAATTAGTGTTGAATAACCTCATGCGGCTCAGTTAATTATGCAACGGTTTTTTAATTTTGCCATTTATTATCCAATCCTTATGAAAATGACATGGACATGGCTATATTGACTCGACTATTGATGCTGATCAAGAATATATATACTTTATGGGGTCGGAGATGCTTCCTTCTGCCTGTTACATATATTTGCACGGCTTTGTTATACCTTTATACTTTTCGAGTAACAAATACTCGCTATTCTTATCTTGAAATTGAAGTGTGCACACTTTATATCTAAAACAAGAAAGAAAGTCGGTCAAGCCCGACTATAACATACTCTGTACCAAGAAATTTTGTCTTTTGATCATAACTCGAAAACCGTTCATCCGATCTTCTTCATTCCTTTGGCGGATCGATAAGTTATCCTAATAACTAAATATGTCCAGAAGGAACAAGCCGTCTATCTTCAAAACTGTGGGAGATATGACGTTTTTTCTAAATTGCGGGGGCGGGAAGGGGCGTGGCCAAAATTGAAAATAAACTTGATCTGCCTGCAGACATAAGAAGAATATGTCCCATACACGTCAAACCTCTATCTCTTACCATCTCTGAGATCTGTGTGTTCATACGAACAGACAGACGGACAGACGGACGGACGGACAGACGGACAGACGGACAGACGGACATGGCTATATCGACTCGGCTGTTGATGCTGATCAAGAATATATATACTTTATGGGGTCGGAGATGCTTACTTCTGGATGTTACATACTTTTGCACAAACTTATAATACTCTATGTACCGTCGGTACAGAGTATAAAAATGGTGAAATACTCATGTCAAAGTGGGATTACTAAAATATAATGCATAATTCACTAAGTGTGCTGATTCGCCTTCAAACCTGACGTTAAATCCGTAGATATGTTTGACACCTTTAATATAGCATTCTTAAATTTTAATTCTACATGGAATCCTTAACATAAAACCCGTCCCGAATATCGGTCCTCCCCACATATATTAAAACAAGAAAGAAAGTCGGTCAAGCCCGACTATAACATACTCTGTACCAAGAAATTTTGTCCTTTGATCATAACTCGAAAACCGTTCATCCGATCTTCTTCATTCTTTTGGCAGATCGATAAGTTATTCTAATAACTAAGTATGTCCAGAAGGAACAAGCCATCTATCTTAAAAACTGTGGGAGATATGACGTTTTTTCTAAATTGGAAATAAACTTGATCTGCCTGCAGACATAAGAAGCATATGTCCCATACACGTCAAACCTCTATCTCTTACCATCTCTGAGATCTGTGCGTTCATACGGACAGACAGACGGACGGACAGACGGACATGGCTATATCGACTCGGCTGTTGATGCTGATCAAGAATAAATATACTTTATGGGGTCGGAGATGCTTCCTTCTGGATGTTACATACTTTTGCACAAACTTATAATACTCTATGTACCTAAATATAGCGAATTATTATCCCCATGTTGTGAGAAACATTGAATAAAATGAGCACAATGCAACTCATCTCAGCCTTCACACTGGAAAGTTTAAGTAGCATGTTACCAAAGGTAACAGCCAGAAGAAAACATCTCCAACCCCATAAAGTATCTAAAATCATGATCAGCATCAACACAAGTCAAAGCTTGGCATTGTGTAACATTTGTCCTTTAGGTGAGAGCATGGTACTCTAAGTTAGAAAAACCGTTTATTGCCTGTTTCTGGTAATAGTTGTGCTCATGTTGAGTTCAAAGCTCTCGAGTTTCTCAGTATTGATTCTCCCTTGGATCATGTGGTAACGAAACATTAATGCTCCTATGATTCATATTAGTTCATTTTGAGGATTAAGTAATACAGAAATATGTTTACTTGCAAGCTGAGTTTGATGTAGGCATTGAGATATAATTTAAAATGTGAAATCGTACAACTCATGGCAATTTCTATATTTCTTTTAATGGTTTTATTGTGACTGGTCGTTTCGAAAATAAACCACACACTATCACACAGGCTCTGGTTATTTGGAATTCCCTACCAGTTATGGAACTCTTGATATAAGAAGGCAGATGCTGTTTTGAGGTTTTTTAACGGTATATCCGTTAACCATACTAAAACGCAGATAAAAAACCCGAAAAATACCGAAAATTGATTGCGCAATTCTTTATTTTTCTGCTTATTGATCGAATATCACGCTTAGTTTAATCTCTGATAGTCTTGCCTCAAGCTGACTTTGAGATCTATTCAAGTTTGAATATCAATCAATATCGGAACTTCATAACTCGAATAGAAACCTTCATGATTGTATCCGAATGTAAAGTCAACCTCGAATAGATGGCTAAAATCTATTCTACATGTTTTCAAAACACTTATGCCAACTTCAAGCTTAAATCAAGCTGACCCTAGCTAAAGATGGGATTAATTCATTTGACAAAATTCGGAATCGACCGATATCTAACATCTTTTGGGATGGATTTTGGTGCAGATATTTCAGGAATTATTTTTGCTTTTCTCACTTTATTATTGTGTTGTGTGTCGTACAGAATTTCCCTTTTAGCTTAGCGCTTTCTGAACCGACAAGTAATTGCAGCACATTTCAACTTGATCTCTTTATTTTTTTAAATTACCTCACACTTTTTTCCAAAGCTATTTATTAATAATTTGCACTTTTCGAACTAAATTAACATTTCAAATTTTGTTTGTTCTTTTTATTTTTAACTTCCACCTTCTTTTATTATTTCACTTTCCACCAGAACTGCACTCAGTCCAAAGCACCCATTCAAATATGCCATTATAAAATTTGAACAACGAAAAACTCTCGAAAGAATAATGGGCTGCCGCCAGGCGGAAGTGTCGATTGAGTGAAACTGAAATATCCACGACACGCGTTTGCACCAAATTCATAAATATCGCACAGACAGCGTGCTAAATCCAGTTGTGTTAAGAGATCGATTTAAAATTTAAAAATTTTGTGTTTGCAGCTTCCTTTTGAGCGCGCCGAAACAAAAGACTTAGGAAACAAACGCGCAAAATGGATCAGAAGTGGAGATAAAGCAAACGTGCAGTTTTTATTTAATTACCCAAATCGAATATTTTCCACACAATTCAAACTATTCACTGTAAATCTTGCAATTCTCCACAGAGATTGCACAATTACACCAACTCCGTATGGGAGCGTCCGGCTTGGTCCACAGTTTAGAATCAACTGATTGGTAGAATTTCTGATTATGTTGATTTTATATGGCGAGACTCCACAGACAGTTGACTGCGCCGCCGTCGCTGCCGGCGCATAGAATAAAATGAAATACAACTAAAAACAGAAAACGAAACACGCAAAAAGAACAAAAAAAAATAAAGTTAAATAAAACACGGAGAGCCAGTTGCTGTTGCCTCTGAGAAATTCACTTTCGTTCAGCTGATAAAAATAGTCCAAACACTTGTCATGCCCGCGTGTGACTTCTTAGCGGTTTTTGCGGTGAACAAACGCCACAGAAATCACCAACTCATTGTCGTCTGCCTTCATCTCTTTATCATTAGTGTCTTCTTCAGCATTGTAGAGTGGATGACAATGTGACAGCGGGATAAAATCGAACAGTTTTGTACGTGCCTTTGGCCAGTTGGCTATAAATAGATGACTGTTGAAGTGGACTCTGCCACAATTTTAGCTGCTAATTGGCTAGAGTTGATTTTTATCACCGGGAATAAGTATAAGTATGTGCGAGTTTGTTCATAATTCGCATGAAATCTCAAATAACACTTACACTCGCTGAAACCTTTGGACTCTTGCGGGCTACTGGCTGGCAGACTTGAAACAGGTATTATTCAGGAAATGTGACTTAGCCACAGATCAAACGAATCCCCTTGAGGGAAAATGAATTCCAAAGGGCATAGCGAAATTAGCATATGAAGTCTGCCCACATGTTTATCAGCCCACAGTTAAAGTCACTCTCCCAATTTGTCTATCGTAATCGCTTTTGGAGGTGAAGGTCCGACGCCGTAAAGAAAACTTTAAACTGGTTTTTCTTAAGTAGCGCTTAATCGATGTTAATGAATAAAAAAAATATACACCTTCAAACACTTTGCTTTTTCTCAGGATTTTTCTTAAGGAACACTGAGGGCCGTAAGCAAGCATTAGTTCCTGCAACAACTAGCGTCTGTTCACTGAAATGTTGAAACAAAAGGAACATGCAAAACGACTTAAAGGTTTGCCAGCATAAAGTCTGCTGGTGATGGGCTTAGGAGGCCCTTAAGGGGTTACATGGGTTTCGTAGGGGAAAAACGGCATATTTTCAATAATTTTTTTTTAGTATAAAAACTGAATTATTTGGTTCAAACTTTTTATTGTCTTAAGGATACACATTTAATGAGGAATCACTGAAATTTTTGAAGCAAAATATCAAAAGCTCTGCCATTGTGACGTCATTTCCGGAGAGCCTTCGGGAAAAAGGTGCATCTGCGTTGACAGCATAACTTCTAGGAGGATCATCTGAAGTGCAAATGCAAAATATACGTCTTTACTTAAGACTTTAAACTAGAACTTGGACGAAGAACAAAAAAAAAATCCTTCGTCCAAGTCATGGCAAATTTTATCTCGAAGACCTGTGTAAAATTTCATCAAGATCGGTTGAGTAGTTTTCGAGAAATCTTGTCAACGGACTTTCAAAACACAGTTTTGAGAAAAACGCGTTTAAAGTTTTGAGTAACAATAAAACCGTGTTAGAATTTTTTTTCTGACTTACATGAAGTCATCGATTCCTGGGCCATAATATAAAGAACCTGCTGCAGTTGCAATGTCCATGGCATTTTTTTGTTCCTATCTATGACGAATCCGTGCTCCACGAGTCTCACTTGAAGATTTTATCTCGGCGGCGCAGATACTGTTTTCGTCAACTTCTCGGGCATATTCGTATGTTTCCGAACATGGAAATATATTTCATTGGCTCGAATTAAGTCACTTACTAAGGATATGCATCAAACTTGCCACAATTTCTTAGGCGCAACACGTAATCGGCGTTTATGTAATATTTAGTATGATTAATTGCTTATCTTTATTTTTTAAATAAATTTAATCATTTTTTTTTTAAATAATGAAATAAAAATACCAAATTATCATTAAATTTCGATTTTTATAACAGAACTCAAGGATTACAGTCCCTGATTTCAACTTATTAGCTAACTAGACGAGCAGCTGCTCCTTCATACCCTGGAGCGCTCAACTTATTCAACGTATTCAGAGTGAGATGTTGTAGAATTTAATAAGACAATAAAAAAAAAACAATTTTTTGAAGCCGCGAAACCCATGTAACCCCTTAAAACAGTCCTTTACAAACAAACCGGGATATACGAGTAATGTAAAATAATCTTTGGAAGGCCGAATTTAATACTATTTACAACACTGATATAAAACAGTAGTAGAATTGGAAAAAATTACTATTCATTCTATAACCTTTAAAATTCTGCTGAAGATTCGAACACGGGTGCTCGAACGCCTTCTAAAGATTAAGGTTCTTATATTTATATATATGCATTGGTTAAAGATTTTTGTATAGTTGTCAGATTCTCTTTATATTTTCGGTAAATATATTTGACATATTTAAAATTGGATGTGGTATGTTTTGCCATTTTTCAACTTAACTTATCCGTTATTTCCATCAATATGTAAATTTTGCAAATGGTTTCAAAAAAAAAACTTCTTAATTTCCTTTTTTTCAAATTAGTGGTGAAATAAAACGATTTAAACTAAAAAAAAATAAAAACAAGATTTAAAAGCCTAAAATCTATCTTTGGTATTCGAATTTTGCAACGATTAAATAAAATATTAAATTAAATGATTAAATAAACCTATTATTTGTACTTGCGTACTTTGTTCGGTGTTAAATGATCAGCAATAGCTTAAAGCAAAATAAAACTTATTTGTTTAAATTTCATTGATTCAGTTTCGAACGGCTTGTTCTAAAAAAAATATCTCTCTCCTTTAAAAGTCAATCCATTAAGTCTGTCCTATATCTGTAAAGAGTTCTCTAAAAAGTTATTTTTATTAAATAGATCTAGCTATGATCAAATAAAAAAAGATTTAGAGATAACTTTATATAAACTCTTTATAAATATAAGACAAGTATATATTATTGACAATCAGATCACATAACCAGAGCATACTTGAAAGTCCTCTTTAGGCAATCATTCATGTGTATGAGATCCTCTCCAGACATTCTCAGTTTCTTGACAAACACTTCCTATACAAGCTCATCTTATGCTCAGGCGAGGTGCAATTGGCTAACCTTGTCTCCATAAAAAATAAAATAATAACGGCATGAAGCAATTAAAAAGGAACAACGAAGAAGCAACAACTTGTTATAAATCAACACGACGCTGGCGGCGACATGGGGGGAAAAGAAACATGACAACTTTTTTTGGCAACTGCCCGGAGGCTGGTTATATGACGTAGGCAGAGATAAAAATTAAGTTGTTTAAAACTGATAAAGTTAATCAAAGCACGGCTGAAAACCGGTTTAGAACCAAACCGGTTCGAACGCGGAAATCCGATTTTTTTTACTGTGAGCCGAACCTTTTTCAAATTAAAAGCTGAACCCGAAACTGTTCCGAACCTTATATCCCTACCTATCCGAACCTAATATCGGCTTGGTTCAACATAAATGGTGGACATCAGAAAATGTTTTCTTATGTTTAGCGATTCCGTCTGTTATTTGGTTAGTTTTGAGCAACTTAACTTCTAAATTTGAGCAATGTTTTGTATCTAAATAAATGTATTTCTTTGTTTTATATTACTATTGAGTCCAGCATGGACTGAACCAAGGTTCGAACCAAAACTTTCTTCCAAAAACCACGAGCCAGAAATTTTTGAACCCTAACCATTGGTAAATTTTGGTTTGAACCAGCGTTCCGGAGATTCAAAACAATGTATGAGTTTGCAGCCTTGTTGCAAAGTAATTTTCAATAGAAAATCGCAGTTAATGAAAAAAATACAAAATACATTGATCAATCCATAATAAGCAGGGTAGGTTAAAACAAAATATTCGATCATACAATTATTTAAGGGTTCGGAAATAAAATTCAGAACATTTATGGCAAAAGAATTTTGTACAAAACTGCAAAAGAAAAGCGATTAATTTGCTTAACATTAACTAAATTTTTTGGATATTTCTAAATATTTAATTTAGCAAATTCTGAGACTCTGTGACTCTATAGGCAGTTTGTAAAATCATAGAATGATCTTTACGCTCAGAACAGGTTCAGGTTCAGCCAGGTTTTGCGCACTTGGTTCGGCTTAAGGTTCGGCTCACAGTTTGAAAAAGATCGGAATTGTGGTTTTAAGTTGATTTCATTATTGAACTTTTTCGAAGGGTGGTAAATTGAAATCGACAGGTGCCTCTAGCCTAATTAACCTTGTGGAGACTAGATTGTAAAGCAACTAGAATTTTACTGGTAAATAAAAAGCTAGATTCGGGTGAGTTGGGCAACTGTGCAGCGGCAGATGGCAAATGTCAATGTGAATTTGAAAAAGTTTATATTAAGACAATGAATGCGAATTAATTATTGCGAATTTTCATTGTGTAAACACTTGTGAAATAAAATATAATTAACTGTGAAGTTCAGCTTATACAGTTTAGGTTGCAAACTGGTGTTCGACTGGTTTGAAATGGCTGGTTTTAAACTGGTTGCAAATGGCTGCTGCCGGGGACAATGGTCTTTTGCCTATGACATGCCTGTGTAAAACGACATGACGACTTCAATACTTTGACTTTTTATTTATAACTATTTCTAGCCATTCTTTTAAACTTAAACTTTTGGGCCTTCTACCGCCATATCAATTTGGTATTATCAAGCCGCTCGCCTACGGTCACACTTGCCACCAGCAATCCAAACAAATACAAAAAAAAATGGGCGATAATTAGAATATAAGTTGATAAGACACCGAAACCCAAGCTGAGCTGGAGTGAGAAGTATTGAGAGTAGATGCCCACTGACACGTACACATTCCGTTTGACAAGTAAGAACAGTTTCAAGAAAATACTACAGAAAAAACACAGCTAAACGGCAACAAATTTGAGCAATTTTCAGAGAGAAGACAAGAAGCAGCAAGAAGAAGGCGGCATTGGTAAGCGGGGGTGGACAGAGGCAAAGGTCTATGTCTATGGCCAAAATGACGGGTCTTCGTTACATGGGCTGGGTCACTGGCTGTACGGTGTTCACCGCGTTTGTGTCCATCATTTGGCAAGCATTTCTCTCGCTTCAAACTTTAAATCGAACCACTGTACTGCTGGCTGGCCTGTTGGCCCTGGAGGCCAGCTTGAAGAGATCTTCGCTGCAGCCGGCACCTAAAGTGGCCATTGGCTATGGTGCCTGTACGGACTTGCAAATCAATGCCACGGAATTTTTGGAGACATACTATAAAAAGCGTTTACCTCGCGTAACCACTTCCTCCATGGAAGTGGTCAACAATGAGGATGAACTGCTTCAATCGTTTGCCTATTACTTTCAAAATGGAGCAGCGGCAGAGTAAGTTTTGACCACGAAGCTCCAGGTGAAGGGTATTGATACCTTGTTTCTTTTAGACGCGTCATGTCCAACGGCACTTTGTTTAAGCAGCTTCTGGCCAATGCCAAGGTAATGGACAAGGAGCGTATCCATTGGTATATGGGTGGAAATGCTCCGCTGATGGCTGTGCGTTTTTTTATGGAGGGAGCTGATGTATTGCTGGGTGCTCATATGTCCAAAAAGTGAGTTGGCGGTTTATATATAAAGTCAATTCAAGTAATCTGAATTTTTTTTCAGACTGCGACCTTTGCTGCCCAAAGAGATTCAATTGGCTGGCGAGGAGATTCCTGATGATGATATACATCTAATCCTTGAATACAAAGCTGGCGATAATTGGGGTACCTATGTGGCTCCTCGGGCTAATCGTTATATACTGCATAATGACAAAAATAATCCACATCTGCGATCAGTTGAGCAGCTGACTGAAGCTTTGAGGAATTATCATCCCCAGTTGTTGGTGGTTAGTGGTCTGCAAATGATGGATATGTTTAAATTTAGGCCGGGAATGCGCGAGGCGCGTCTACAGCAAGTTAAGCTGCAATTGATAAGCCAACCTAGAGATACTTTGCATCACTTTGAGATGGCCTCATATGTGGAACTGCAATTGCTTCAGCAATTGCGTCAATTTATCTTACCCTATGTCGATTCTTTGGGTATGAACGAGCAGGAGTTGAGCAATCTGCAACAAGTTTTGTCCTATGGCAGAACCACTTTGGCCACCGATTGGAATCCGCGTATAGCCCATACTCTAGATCAAATGAGACAGGTTTTCATAAGTCTACTAGAGGGTTATCATGTGGAGCGTGCAAGAGATGCGAAACGTCGTCAGGTATCAAGAATTCATGTGCATACCTTGGCCTATCAGGCAATACTCACCATAGTCCAGTCCAAATGGAAGAACACCAAGGCGGCAGCGGCCAAGGCAGCCTTGACAGCCCATCGATATGTGTGCAAGTCGCAATTTGTAAGTAATTCTTCTGTTTGCAATTAGACAGTCTCCCCTAACCAACTTGTTCCCCTTTTAGATTAATCCCGAGTCTGTGCTGCAAGTGTTGGATGATAGCTTTGCCACCTCTACCCAAGAGCAAGCTCCACGCATGCGTATAGGCGCCGCCAATCCTGTACCCTGCTGGAAGGAATTTATACAATATGGCTCGGATTTACGTAGAATTGAGGTAGAGATTTGTGTGGCGCCTGTACTGGTGTGCCGTGTGGCCCAAAAGACAGCTGGTGCTGGTGATAATATCTCTGCCTCGGGACTGGCAGCCCAACTGTGAACGAACGTAACTTAAAATATGACAACGACTCGCGTCTCGGGACCCGCAAAGACTGCATTAGTATTTTACAAATCTCAAGACTCGGAATAGCAAAACCCTCAATGCATATTTAGCACCTTTAGTGACCTTAGAAACGCGTTACCTTCTGACAAAAATGCTCAAAAGAAAAAATCGAACAACGATAGAATTTTCGGCCCCCGGAAGGGAGTCGGGGGGCCCCTAAAACATATCTAGAGACGAGAGTAAAAGATTCCTTATCATTTTTTTTAATGTGTTCAAAATTTATTCCTAATGAAAATCGAATAGCCTAGTCCTAAGTTTTGTTAGTCATTATATATATTTCGATATGTGAAAATACCATTCCTACTTACAATTTGTTTTGCGCACTTTGTGTTAAGCTAAAAAGCCTACCTATATGCCATTATATAAAACTTGAAAATGTGTAATAAAAAATTCCTGTTGAAAGCTTAGCCAAACTAAGTGAAAGCTATAAAATTTTTGTTTTGTGTTTAAAGCGGCTCGTTGGTCGGAGGACAACAAAAACTGCACTGAAAATCGTTGTCACCAGTGTTTAGCGGCATTGTCGTTGGCAAAGGAAAATGATAAAGGGGAAACTTACTAGATGTATTGGATATGGGCACAGAGAATAGAGAAAATCAACATAACGAAACTTTATATATAGAGTTTATGAAATTGTTTGAAGTAGATTTGAGAAACAACACAATTTGGATTACTAATAATATCACTCTCATTGACGAAATCATATTCATATCTAGTGGTCAAATTTACATTATTCATTTTGGCATTATATTCTTCCTAATTATCTATAGGGTACAGCTCTGAGAATCGATTGCTTAGATTTCTGTTGTTTGGGATATTAGGTTCTCTGTCTATTATATTAGTTTCGTTCTAAATGTATTCCAGTTGGTTTGCTTGTAGTTCTGTCTTGGAATTTTTACGTTTTTAAAAAGATTAAATCTCTCGTTATTTGACATTGTTGCTATTATTTCAATATCTTGATGGTCGCTGGCGTAGTCCAAGGAGCGTGGACAGTTTGTTGTGCTGTTTTCTCCTCTAATTTGAATTCTGCTATCTATTAGGCATAGGTCTAGAAAGGAATTACCCTGAGGAAACGATGGTTTAGAAGATGCGTACAGCTTTATTTAAAAATTGTATTTCTTTGTCGTCTACCTAATATAATAAATATATTTGTGTTAGATCTCATACAAAGTTTCACTATGCACGTTTCTAGGCACTGCAGGAGCTCAATTTTTGTGTGTGATACTAGTTCTGATGTAAAGTGTTTTCTTATTAATATACCTGTACCTCCACCACGGGTTGCTCATGTATAGTTTAGTTTTGTTTCGATCAGCAATGCAATATCTGGTTTATGTTTCTCTTGAATGGTTTCTAGCTCGTGTCTTCTGCTGACTATAGAGTTAGAGATACTGACTATTGAGTTTACATTAATAGAGATTGTTTTAAGCTCTTGAATATATATGGTTCTAATCCAACTGGTGGACACCAGTTAAGGGGATTTAATAGGGAAAATATCTGTCTTATCATCTTGCGATTTTAAGTGATTTTGTAAATTGGCAATTTCTTTGGATAGCTGTGCCATAGAGTTGTTAATAGCTTCGAAGATCGAGTTTGCGTTAAAATTAATATTTTCTTGCCTTGGGCTGGAGGACAATAAAGATTATTATGTACATTAAAGTTGCTTCTAGCTGTTTGAGGATAGCTTGTAAAGGGTGATTTTTTAAGAGCTATAGGAAAGTTTTTCAAAAAGAAACACATAAAATTCAGAAAAATGCATGAAATCTCTATTTGAGTCGATAGTACGGTCCATATAATTTAATGTTTGACGATTATTTCATGCAAATGTTGACCGTGACTGCGCCTCGAAATGGTCCATCCGCTTAGTCCAATTTTGGCATACTCTTTCCAACATTTCGGCCGGTATCTCACGAATAAATGCTTCAATGTTGTCTTCCAATGCATCAATTGAAGCGGGCTTGTCTGTATAGACATGAGCCTTAGCATAGCCCCACAAAAAAATAGTCTAAAGGCGTTAAATCGCATGATCTAGGCGGCCATATGACCGGTCCCGAACGTGAATTAAAATGTACACCGAACTCGCCTCTCAATAAGTCCATTGTTGCGCGTGCTGTGTGGCATGTGGCACCGTCTTGTTGAAACCACATGTCATGCAAGTCAAGCTCTTGCATTTTGGGCAAAAAAAAGTTGGATATCATCTCACGGTAGCGCTCACCATTCACAGTTACGTTACGATTCGCATCATTTTTGAAGAAGTACGGTCCAATGACCGGCCCCATACACCGCACCAAACTGGGATTTTGTTCTGGATGCATTGGTAGCTCTTGCAATGCTTCTGGCTGATATTCACTCCAAACCGACAATTCTGCTTATTTACGTACCCATTGAGCCAAAAATGAGCTTCGTCGCTGAACACAATTTTTCGCGCGATGAACTTTCTTAACAGAGCACGCATTTTGATAATAAAATTCAATAATTTGCAAGCGTTCGTTTGTAAGTTGTAAATTATAGACCAAACTGAAGATGTTTGACAGTGGAACAAAACACGAAACGTGCGTGAGCTGCTTAAACCAGTGTTGCCAAAAAGATAATAGCTAAAAAATCACCCTTTATTAGGGGTTGTATAAGAAAAATCTACTATGCTGTTGTTCTGCCCTATCCGTTGTCGCCTTTCTCGAATTTTCTGCTACAGCTCTTTATATTTTTCGGATTCCCTGTAGTATGCCGGGTGGCCTTGCTTCTTGAATAGAGTATAGAACAGCTATTCAGATTCTTCCAGCTTTTGTTTTGGACACTCTGGACAAACTTAAGGTAGGTGTTTAGGAAAACATTTTCAAAATTTCGATTTTTTTTTTGTGGCTTAAATCATGCGTTATAATGTTAATAACATCCCCTGAAATTTTCAAGCAAAAAAAAAATATATATATTTGAGATATTTTGAGTTTTGTACAGGTAAGTCGGGCGCAAAATCACCAAAAACGAAACTTTAAGGGGGTCTTCTCATTCAAAACCCGTTTTTTGGACCCTTTTTAAAAAAATTCTTATTTGAAAACGCAAAGAATAATTGAAAACTTTTTTTATTTATTGTATTACAAAAGTTTCAAAGTAAATAAAAAAATTTTTTTTGCCTCGATACGTGGGCTGTTCAAAAAGTAATGAGACTTCAAAGTTGGTGGTGAAAAAAAGGTGTCGTCACGGCGGCCACGATTCCGCGTCTCCGGAGCGTCTGAAATGAAAAAAAAACGGGGTTATAATCAGTATAGATGTAATTCTCGGGTGAACCTCAAGCTTAATTTTGTGATTTTTTTTGACAAAATGGCGGCCATTCAAAAAAAAAATTTCAATTTCGGGCATTTTTTTTGTAGTTTAGTGTAAAAAAAAAATAGTAAAAAAATTTTTAAAATTATGGTCGAGGTTCACCCGAGAATGGTGACAATTCTGCGTCGATTCCACGTTGTTTCATGAAAATCGGTTTAGTTGAACTGGAGATATCATGGCCGCCAGTTCGAAAAACGTGGTTTCGAGATATACGAGTTTAAAGTTTGAAGTTGTTTTTTTGCATCAAAAACAAATTGAAATGAAAAATTTTAGTATGCAGTTTTAGAAATTCGACAATTCTCCGTCGATTGCATTTGGGTTCATCAAAATCGGTTCCATAGAACTGGAGAAAAGTGACTTCGAAGTTCAAAAACGTGATTTTGAAGACACTCAAAGAAAATTTTAGGCAATAAAACATTTTTTTTTTGTGAAATACTTACATATATCAGACTACAATGCCAGCAAACGCGAATCTGAAAAGAACGCTTTGAACGAAATTCGGTAGTTGCTTCAATCCGTTGCATTCAAAAAGTAGCCAAACTAAGCAAATCGCATTTTGACGAAGACCTTGCTTCACAAAAAAGGCTGTATCTTCTAAAGTATTTCGAATTTCTAAAAATCCTTTTAGGGGCATATTCACAACTACCCAAGCTATAAATAAATGCAAAAAAAAAGTCGAAAAAAAAAGTTGCTCAATGAGAAGACCCCCTTAAGTGCGATTATCTCGGAACCACTTTTTCCAACCTGGTGGCACGGATTGCGAGGCCATTTGTTGACCGATTTTCTTATACTTTTTTTAAATTGCTCGTAATACCCGCCGCTATGGCCTGAACTAGGAAATTTTTGATCGGTCCATAAATAGCGGAGTTAGGGCTATTTTAAGGGGTAAAAATAGGTCAATTTTCGAAATTTTGACTTTGAGAACCCCTCACTCCCCTATATATAGACCAATCCCAGATATCCCAGTTCAGGCCATAGCCACATCAATTCCCAACAAAACCTCATTTAAAATTTTTGTTTCCAATGACGCGTTCTCTGGGAATCAATGCCACCATGCATCTATGTTTTTAAAAATGGGTCAAGTTTGAAGCGGGCTACAACAACAACAACAATAAAATTTTGAAATTTAGTTTGATCAACTATCTATCGAACAAAAAAATCAGCTTGCCGATATGTCTTAAACTTTTCGAGTAATAAATTTTTTCGTAATCACTTACTTTTGGGCCGTTTTTCCTAAACACCTACCTTAACAAGCCGTCTTTATTGATGTCTACTTTTTACTCTATTATGTAAAATTCGTAAGCTGCTCCTCTCCGCTGAGTCCATTTACCAATAAAGATAAGCAATCCCACAGTTCCTGCGATTCAGTCGCAGTGATCACACTATGATCGCACATAAAAAAGGAACAGTTACTGATTTTCAATATCTGAAGTACAAGTCATGCATAATCTCTCATATGCCTCTTGCGAAATTGAAGGCAATAATGTAAGCGTCGATTTTGTTGTCGCCGTGTGCATCAGACATTCCACAACCGGCTTTCGCTTTCGTTTTTATGTTCTCTCAAGCATCGAACTGAAGGGCAGAAGTTGAGGTTTGCAAAGAGTCTTCGCCGGCTTATAACTCCTCCCCACCTTTCTTTAACACATCAATTATATGTTTCAGTCGTTGACAGCACTCAAACTGTGAAGTGATTTTTTGAAATAAAAACTCTATCTCACCCATACATGGATTTTTAGTCCAGATTATAGTCTCAAAAATCCACTATTTAGCAAAATTCCAAGTCGAGGAATGGCATTGATGGGAACGCAACGTGTGCTTTGTCGTCACATGGCAGCAGCGGGCAGATCTAGTGAAATGTTGATACCGCTGCTGGACAAAGATAAGACAGCCCAGAGGTGTCCAGTTCCAGATTCGCCAATTCAAATCAAAACCGAACCGGATGTACGTAAGAATAAGCAATTACTGTTGAAGCATGCCCTTATCCAGTGTCGTCGCAAACCCCTGGAAGTGCCCACTGTGGTGGGTCATGAGCAAATTTTCACCATGGACACACAAAAGGTGTACTGTCCGCATGAGCTGAGCCTGCATACAGCCAAGGTCTACAATGCCAATCGTTGTCAGATTGAGAACGCCATCAAATCGGCATTGGCCGCGCAGGGTACATGGAGTTTGGTGCCGGCCAAAGAACGGGTAGAGATTTGGCGTAGGGCGGCCAGTCTCGTTGAAGCTAAAGCCTTGGAGATTAAAGTTCATCTAATGCTCTGTCTGGGCAAGACGAAAGCGGAGGCTGGCAAGGATCTGAGACGCTTGGTTAGTTCGATCAAGGCCAATGCAGACTATTTGGAGCACTTATCGCACTTGCGTTTCGAGATTCATGGCGATGTGAATGTTTTTCCCAGCTTTCACCTACGACCCATGGATGGCTTTGTGGCCGCCATGGCTCCATTTGAATCGGCCTCCATCTCCGCCAATCTAGCACTGTGCCCAGTGTTGATGGGCAATACGGTGTTATGGAGTCCATCCTTGGAGGTGGCCCCCGTTAGTTATCTCATATACGAAGCCTTTCGGCAGGCGGGATTACCCCAGGGTGTACTCAATTTTGTGCCAGCCAATGAGCGACTCTTCTTGGACACCATCACAGATGCAGTGCATTTTGCTGGCCTCAATTATCACGGCACAGCGGAGGGTTATCGTTATATACATAAGCTGGTGGGTGATAAAATGCATCGATATATTTGCTTCCCTCGTCTGGTGGCCGAATGTCAGGGGAATAGTTTCCATTTTGTTCACGCCAGTGCCAAAATAGAGACTGCCTTGACGGCCACCTTGGATGCAGCCTTTAATTTTGCTGGGCAATACTCCAACTCTCTATCCCGCCTGTTTGTGCCCTCGTCCTTGTGGCCCGAGTTAAGGGAACGTCTTAAAGCTGCAGTGGAGCGTATAAAAGTGGGAGATACCACAATGTCCGGTTGCCAAATGGGTGCGGTCATTAATAAATCCTCTTTTCAGAGATTACAAAAGCTATTGAAACGCTCACTCAACCTGCACAATGTGAAACTGCTTTGTGGAGGCAGTTCTAATGGCAGTAAAGGTTATTTTATAACGCCCACTGTATTGGTCGTACAGAATCCCCTCGATTTGCTGTTGAGTGAACCCATCAAGGGTCCTGTACTGCCAGTTTTTATATACGCCGATGACTCGCTGATGGAGGTTCTTCAATTGATTGCCCATCAATCCAAATATGCAGTTTCGGGCTCCATATTTGCTACCCGAGATGAGATTATTTCGCATTGTCTAAACCATTTGAGGATGTCGGCCAGCAATTTGTATGTGAATGAGCGGTGCACGGGAAATATAAACGGTCTGACGCCATTTGGAGGTAATCGGTTGTCGGGTACAAATGATAAGTCCGGTTCAGCTTACTTCCTGATGCGGTGGAGTTCACCTCTACTTATCGAAGAGACTGTGGAAAGTGCAACAGAAGAAGCTGGAAGTCGTAAGAAATATCCTTGAGGTGTTTATTGAAAATTAAAATAAAGTAAAATTAATAAGTGTAAAATGGGGCAACAAGTCGTTTGTCTCCTTGTTAACAAAATAAAAAAATATTTTATCAATCAACAGTTCTTAAAAAGTTAGATCAGATTACTGATTACTGATAAACATAAAAACTAATTTATGAAGTTTCTCTAATATAAACTCGACTCGAACTCTCTTAAAGGTCAACTCCTGGCCAGGGACTAAGGTTTAATGCTCGTTCAGTTTTCTTTGATATAACTCACAAACCTGGGATAAGGTTTTAAAATTCACTTTCACTGTGCGAATCTGTATTCTTACCTAGTTTAAGACGGGACTTCCGGCATCGGTAATGGTAAAGCTATCCAGTTTCAGCAAAATTGAGTTTTAGTATTTTGTAGAATTTCAATTCTTCTTCTCTGGCCGGATGTTGTCATCAGAACCTATTTACGGTCAAGGCCTTCGCGATCCGCTTCCGCCTCTCTGTCTTGAGCGAGCTGCCACCAGTTTGTCACACCAATATCTTATGTCACTTGGTCACCCCATCTCAGCTTTGCTCGTCCTGGGCGTTTTCCATAATTCTTTCGCACTCCGTTTGTACACCTGTTGTGCTGGAGCTTGGTCATCCATACAAGTCACATGTCCTATCCAACGAAGCCGCTGATGCTTTATGCGCTCAACAAGATCAGTCTCCCCTTTCTCTCAAACACGCCGAATGCCGACGCATCCGCTGTGACGTGGATGATAAGCGACTTGTATAGCGCAATTTTCGTTTTTCGAGAGGGGTCTCTGCTCTTGAACTGCCTACTGAGCCCGTGGTAGCATCGGTTTCCAGGAGTAATTCTTCTTCGAATTTCCAGACTGATGTTGTTGTCGCTTCTTATAGTCGTACGAAGTACTTATTATCAACGTCTTGGACAATCTGTTGCAATGCAACTTCAAGGTAATTGGGATTTTGTCTAACTCGGAACGACGATTTCAATTACAGTTATAAAATAAAACAGTTATGTTTTTAAGTATGGCCATGGCAGACTATTACGTACGTATCTAATACGCTTACGTGTTCACTTAATTCACTTATACGTTTGCCAAACTTTTACACGGTTTGATAAATACGGATATAGATTGGATGGTTTTGAAAGCTATTGCTTGTGAGAGAAGAGGAGCGATGCAAATCGATTTCAAATAGGAACCAGGCTATATAAGCCCTGTCTTTGAACCTCAGGTTTGGACTATTACATGGTTTTTGAAGCCAAGTGAACAGCGATTTGGTTCGGTTCAGTGGTATTCAAGGCGTGTTCTATTCTGCTCTGGATGGATTTTTTCGATCTTTCTAAGGTAAGGCTGTCCGAAAAATGCTGAAGATGCCATTTATGTTCTTGGATCGGCTGAAACTCCGTCAAATCTTGTCCGATTTTTTCATAAATCTGCGAGGAAAGTTCATTTTCGCTGTTTAGAATTTAAGGTAAGTTAAAAAAAAACGCCACAAACTCATTTCTGGCATACCCCTAATTCTGCGGAATCTTCATCCTGAAAACCCGTACTTAAGATTAAGAATCGAATTATGCATAAATCTGTTTACAAAGGTTGACTTCGAAGGTAAGGCAGTCCGACAAGTTCGAAAACCGCATTTCTGTTTAGGGAGCGTCCCTAAATTCGCCAAATTTCATGCCTAAAAATCCTTCTTAAGTATTAACTCCCGATTTAGCCTTAAATCTGCCCGTCAAGATAGTTGTATCCAGCTTTTAAAGGCACAGGGGCGCTCTATCTTAACTCCTAAAGCTCTTCCCTTATTATTATATTAGGATTAAAACTATAAATGACCTAAAAAAATTTTCTAGATTTATTCGCGCTACATGCTAAGCCAACTTTTAAATTTTACCAAAACTTGTACAATATCAAAAAAATGCTTTCACTCATCAGATTCCGAATCACCATCTGTCACCGTGAACCAAAATACATGTATTCATTTTCACGCTTAACATTTTGAGAACTTATCGGCTAGTCGGTTATCGAAAAGACCTAAGGTCACACTGGTTGCTTTACAGCTATCGGGCACAACTAGAGAAAAAAAACGTGTCGGCGGTGTCGGTATTTAAAGGCGTTTGTTCAATTAAGCAAAAAGTGTTAGTATAATTATCAAGATCGTGCTTAACATATAAACCCAGAACTTGCAAAAATTAATACAGATGAAGAACATACAAATCGTTGTCAAACCATAGGCGTGCATAATTTTTCCATCAGTGGCCGTACAAGAGAGAAAGATTGAGCGTGGGGAAGAGTGAGAGGGCAAGAGCGATTCGAAGGCCGGGCACTAGAAATTTCCATTCACAGGCGAAAAACCTCAATCCAAAACTAAAGTGAAAGAAATAAAAACGAAATTTCTGGAATTGAATTATATGTCAAAGGAAAAATTCAAGGAGAAACAATAAGACGTGCGCGCGTGTGAAATATATTTTATCTACAATTTTGTCTCTATTTTTTGTTGCAGTTTGCTCGGAGCTGGAAAACAAAGAAAAATTCTAGACTAGCAAATTAAATTCAAATCCAACAAGAACATAACTGAAAATCAATCAAATCAAATTACAAAAAAATGTCTGTGATTGGCATCGATTTTGGTAATGAGGGCTGCTATGTGGCGGCAGCCAGATCCGGAGGCATCGAGACGCTGGCCAACGATTACAGTTTGCGGGCAACGCCGTAAGTACAACCGCCATTGATTTAATTCAATTTGAGTCCAAAAGAAAATTGAGGGGCGAATTGATTGATAAGCTTTCCTCACTAGGCATAATCGTTAGATATTTTAGGTTATGTAGAAATGTAAGTCATGCCTCTGTGTGTGAGTGTGTGCGCCTAGAAATTTCCATGGTTGTTATTAGTAACGCTTATGTACATTTGTATGTTTGTACAATGTACATGCTGATTGCAAAAGGCCTAAATTTGGTTTGACTGCACTTCCATAAAGAGTATTGCAATTTTAATGAGGCAACACTGTCATGCTCGGCAAAAAAATTCACTTGGATTTTAATTTATGGCCTTTTTTAAACATTTGTTTCTTCTTGACTTAACATTCTTAATTTAAATCTTGTAGACTGCGTGGGCTCAATTTCCACTTTTGCCAATATAAATTCTCTTTTTTTTTTTTGGCAAAGCACGCAATGTGCAATGCGTCATTTTCAACATCGAAAGGTGTGTGTAAGACAGAGAGAGAGGGAGAGAACGCAAGCAGCCAAGCAGCTGTTGCTAGAGTAGCAGAAGAGAGGAGAAAAAAACGTGTGCAAAGCTGTCAAAAATAAATTCAAAGCCGGTAAACACACACAGGCAAGCGCGCACACACTTGCATATGTGTGGACAGTGGAAACCACTTATATACAACAGCCATTTATTCTAATTGGAAATGAAAAGCAAAGAAATTTCCAGAACTCAGATCTGGAGAACATTTATTCAATTATCCATTCAATTTAAACTTAAAATCCTAGGACCGTTTTCTCATATTAAGTTGGCTACGCCACAGCATTTTAAGAACTGAAGACGAATTCATCATATACTACGCTCGTGCTATGCTCAGTTTCCAAAATCATTTTTGGATCTCTTGATGCCAACATTAAGGCTTACAGTGTCTTGGCCTCTATAGAGTTGCTAGGTTTGGGCTTTAAACCTTTTTGTTTTGGTTTTAAAAGCCATCACTTGTCTATTTTTAGTTGACTCAAATTTGGTTAAATATTTACTTAAACCGAGGAATTGGTTTTCTTGCATTTTTATCGGCTAAACTTTTTAAGTGATTACCACTGTACTCACTGACCACACACTCTCACAGGCGCAAAGATATTCATCTATGTTTGTTTAATTAATTTCAGTATATATTTTTTACACATTTTGGTCAAATTGATTTAGATTTTTTTGGCCTTATATGACTTGTTGCTAACCCAACCTCTCTCTTCCCGTTTCTCACAGCTCTTTTGTGGCCTTTGATGGGAAAAAGCGCATCATTGGCGTTGCCGCCAAAAATCAACAGGTGACAAATATGAAAAACACAGTTGGTGGCTTTAAGCGTCTACTGGGACGTAAATTCAATGATCCACATGTACAACACGAACTAAAGAGCATTCCAGTGCGCGTAGAGGCGCGCCCAGATGGCAGCATTGGCATTAAGGTCAACTATTTGGAAGAGGATCAATATTTTAGTCCTGAACAGCTAACGGCTATGCTGTTTACCAAACTGAAGGAGACCTCGGCGGCGGCTATGCAAACTCAAGTGAATGACTGTGTCATCGCATGTCCTGTCTTCTTTACGAATGCGGAACGGAGAGCATTGCTGGATGCGGCTCAAATTGCTGGACTAAATGTGCTTCGCCTGATGAACGAGACGACGGCAACGGCCCTGGCTTATGGCTTCTACAAGAACGATCTGTTCGAGGAGAAACCCAAAAATGTTATATTCATTGATTTTGGACATTCGGCACTGCAGGTCAGTGCCTGTGTCTTCACCAAGGGCAAGTTAAAGATGTTGGCCAGCACTTGGGATCAGATTGGTGGGCGAGACCTTGATTTGGCCTTGGCCGAACATTTCACCAAGGAGTTTCTGGAACGCTATAAGATCAATGCCAAGACCAATGCCCGTGCCAATCTCCGCCTCTTGACGGAGATTGAGAAGCTGAAGAAGCAGATGTCTGCCAACAGCACCAAATTGCCCTTGAATATTGAATGCTTCTTGGAGGATATTGATGTGACATCGTCAATGCAACGCTCGCAAATGGAAGAGCTGTGCGCTCCCGTTTTGCAGCGAGTGGAACAGACTTTTAAACGTCTGCTGACGGAATCCAAGCTCCAGCTGGATGACATACATTCGGTGGAAATTGTGGGCGGAAGTACACGTATTCCGTCCATCAAGCAGTTGATCGAGCAGGTAAGTTAAAAATTAAAGTGCTTTCAGAAAAGCATATTTATGGTTTCGCTCTCTTTAGGTTTTCAACAAACCGGCCAGCACTACGCTGAACCAGGATGAGGCCGTTTCCCGCGGTGCTGCCCTTCAGTGCGCCATCATGTCGCCGGCTGTGCGTGTACGTGAATTTGGTGTCACCGATATACAAAACTATGCGATCAAAGTACTCTGGGATGGCGAGGGTGCAGCCGGACCAGGAGAAATCGAAATTTTTCCACAGTTCCACGCATCGCCATTTAGTCGCCTGCTGACCATCAATCGCAAGGGACCCTTCAATGTATCCATTGTTTATGGCCAGCAAGTACCATATCCGGATCAGGCGATTGGTGTATGGAAAATCAAGGATGTGAAGCCCACAGAACGCGGTGAAGGCCAGGAAGTGAAACTGAAGGTGCGCATCAATAATAATGGCATAGTGTTGATTTCCTCGGCCACGCTGGTGGAGAAAAAGGAACTGGAAGAGGCTGCATCGGAACAGGCGGCAGCTACTGCTGCTGCTGCCGGTGAAGAGAAATCTGGTGAGCAGGCAGCAGCTGCTGGAGCCAACAATGTAGGCGAGCCCACAGATGGACAGCAAGAGGTGAGTTCACCAAAAGTCAAGCGATGATGTCATTCGTCAATTTGTGGTTGTCATCCCATTATGATTTACTTCTTCTTCTACTCCTTCTTCTGTTTTGGCTAGGAGTTGTCTAGTTCATATATTTTTTGTTCTCTTTTTAACACCTTTTTGCAACACATCCTTATCATTATCCGATTGGGTCATATAATAATTTTCAGGGGAATGAAACTAAAGATGCAAATTAAAGCATTAGCTTCTAGTCTGATATAGTTGTTGGATCCTTGGAACAGTCCAACAATTCTCATTTAAATTTAAGTTTGGTCAGGTAGTAAACAGAGATAGAGGCCGGCATTAGGTTTGTTTTAAAACTCTTTTTCTTGAAATTTAAAACTGGTTTCTTATCCTTCTTTGCGGGTGGGTTGGTTGGGTGGTTTGAGGTGCTATATTGGCGCTTGACAATCATTTCAGGATAATGAATAAATCTCGAGTGTCTTATAATATTGACATAATCCTTATATTATCTTCCCTTTTTCACACATTTGTGGACAGACATCGACATATGAAGCCAACATTCACAGATATGGTTTCAATGAATTTTGGCGAGCGGCTTGGATGGTCTGTCGGCCCTATTTTTCTTTTTGTTTTATTCTTTTCCCCCCCCCTTAAGCTAGGACGCAAAAAAACGCTTCCCCAAACAAAAAACTTCAAACAAAAACAACACTGTAAAACCGTTCGCAAAAAGTTTTACGTTAGCCGTCTTACGTTGTTGACGGAGACAATCAAGCAAAATGGTAGAGGCGTTGCCACTCTTTCCCAATGTGTGGATTTTATTAAACAGCTGTTCGAGTTTTGTTTGGGCGCCCAAGCTAATTAAATATATTTGTTTTGACGGTCGGTAAAGAATTAAAATGTCCGATTTGAGGTGTGTGAGCGAAATAAACGGTAGAGGCAAAGCTGTATATTTGGGACCAAATAGGCAGTTAAAATTGTTGGCGCTCATATAACAGTTTGCAATAAATACTTCTGAGTTTTGCCTCATATTCTCGAACTAATGTGTGAAAGTTTATAAGTTTTGTCCATCTTTCTTCGCTCTTCCCACACCTATGACTCTTCTCTCCACCAATCTGTAATGCTATTAAAAATTGCACTCGTTAAGGCACAGGTGTATATCGGCAATGTGCGATTCCCCTTCAACAAACTAAAATCCATTCGTTCTTGAGCTATCGATAATCATGCAGAAAAATACAAATCCAGTATATTTGTGGTCTTTACTTGAGACCTTTTCGTGGAAGTGTGTATTGGATGTAAACAAAGGGAGCGCCAAAGAGCTTTTGTGCCAAAAGTTTTGCTAGTCTTTTTTTATGTATGGAGTTTTTGATTTTCCCAGTTTTTTTTAAGTCGAACTCTTTTGAGCATTTAATCCAATTGCTGGTCGATTTGAAGACTAATATTCAAAACTAGTAACTCCTGCTGGTTGGGATCTATGTAAGAATTAATAACAAAATTAAGATGTGTTGGGACCAGGGCTGCAAACCCAAAAATATTTTGGAAGCTTCGGCTCGCGGGTTCGAACCAAAATTTAAAAATGGTTCAGCTTCAAAATTTTGAGGTTCAAGGTTTTTGGGCAACGGTTTTGGTTCGAACCTTGATTCAGCCCATGCTCAATACAAGTTTATATAGTAATCGACCTTAAAACGAAATAAACTGTAAGGAAATTGCGTTGATTTTCGTACCAAAAGGGTTTCCACAGTAATGTTAAGCTCTTATTTTGTAAATAATTCAATAAGCTTTGAAAAAACAAGGGCTTATTTGTGTAGGGATTCTAATGGTAATTCTGAACATTTTTATCAGAGCTGCAAACCGGTTTTGAACCCGGAATTCCGACTTTCAGATTACTGTGAACCGAACCTTGAACCGAACCTCTTAAGGTATTAAAGCTGAACCTAAATCCGTTCCGAAACCAAAATTTCGATTTGGTTCAACAACAATTATAGATTTGAACTATTTCCCAGTGACTTCTTCTGTTATCCTGATAGAATTATCCACATTACTGTGGAAACACTTTTCGTATGTGGACTACGAAATTGCATTTCACAATACTTTATATATGTAGAAACACATTGTCATTGCTTTGATGGTAATGCGCTGTATGAAAGTGTTCCTATTTATAAAAAGTACTGTGAAATCCCATCCCAACCCAAAATCGAAACCATTCCCTAACAGTTAATGTCGGTTTTTTGTCGATTACTATATAAACATGTATAAAGCTTGGCTGAACCAAGGTTCGAACCAAAACCTTGGCCCAAAAACCTTGAACCTCAAAATTCTGAACCTGAACCATTGGTAAATTTTGGTTCGAACCCGCGAGCCGGAGATCCACGAAATTTTTTGGGTTTGCAGCCCTGATTTTTATAGATGCTTGCATTAAACTTTCCTGCCGAGTGTAAGACTCAGTCTTCCAGAACCATCAGGATAAGAGAGAAGAAGTTGCTAGGAAATAGGTCAACTTTTTTCATGTCTTAAATATTTGTTGAACCGAACCGAAATTATCGGTTCGGAACAGGTTCAGGTTCAGCTTTAGTACCTTAAGAGATTTGCAGCCCTGGTTGGCACTATTCCATGATACAACAAGAGAGGTAAGGTGGCAACAGTATGCGTTCTCTGCAAAATACCTTCACGTTCAGTGCTGCGCGTACTTCTGTAGCGTAAGCTTTTGGCAAAAGTACGCATCACACTGACACCGCCCCAACTTGTATTGTTGCATCATGCACTATTCGCTCGAAAAGCTTAGATATGTTGCTCAGCTTAGCAATTGGCCTATAAATATAAACGTTACTTTTCGAAGATTTTTACGTGAATTAGGTATAACTGATGCTACCTTATATTTTTTTTAGAAATTGACCAACTTCAATGGAGTTAGTAAAAAATCATAGCAAGAGGTCCACAAAGCTCACCAATACAGTTCTTTAGGAGAAAGCAAAAAATTCCATTACTGTTCGGCTTAAACGAGTCATCAATGTCGATGATTGCTCCCAAGACATTATCATCCGATATGGCAATAGTCCCGATATTTAGAGTAGAGGGAATGGAATCAAAAGTTGATTAATTTAATAATTGTTTAAAATATTGCCTTAATGCGAATTGAGAAGGAGAGTCCGTAAGACAAAATCTTCAAAAGGTTAAAGAACTGAACAAAAAAAGTTACGTAGGTTGTCTGTTTATGCGTCAACATATATTTTTCATTTACTTTTTAATTTCCCTTGCGATTTCCGACTGTCGGAGCGCCAACTCTTACGATTTGGTGATCAAACCGCAACTTTTTGAGAAAGCGAAAATGGGAGCTTGAATAGGCAAGGTTTAGTTCCCAATGTCTTTAGATTGAACTTCATTTTCATTTCAACCTGCATCCTACCAACCCAAATTGGCTTCTTTTTGTTTGATTTGTTTTTTGTACTATATCTTTCTATATCTAATAATTGTGTACTTTCAATATCATTCACTTTATATATAATATATAATTCAACTACTATCCCAACGTTTGTTGTTGTTGTTGTCTTTTGTTGTTGTATTTGCGCGCGCGCTCGTTTTGTTTTTGCTCTCTCGTAGGCATATTGTGAGAATGAGGATGATAATAATGCATCAACAGCCACATCACCTGGCGGACAAGGGTGGGCACAGCGGGTCAAGGGCTGGTTTAGTTCGGTACGTTTTGCTCAAACTTCACACATTTAAATGCAAAATTTGTTGTATGTCAATGAAATTGGAAACAAACTAAATTGAAACTATTACACAAAATTTGTCTCATTTTCCCACCTCGATAATAAAACGAATGAAGAAGACCGCTCATAAGCCGCCTACCCTGTGTGCTCCTTACAAAATTTGAACAATTAAAAATAAAACACAATTTGCCTAAAAAACGCTTTTAAACTGTTTTCATTAATCTTGTATACATTTCGTGGAAACGCGCGTTGCTCTCTCTCCAATACTCAACACACACACAGCTTTGTTGCCATCCCAGTAGGCTGTGTTGCTTGAGCTGTTTTTCCTCTTCGCTTTGTTGTTGTTGTTCTTGTTCTCGTTATTGACCAGCGAAAGGTGTAAATCTTTTAACAATATTCAAACAATTGCAGGGTGCCGATAAGAAGAAAAAGAGCGCCAAGGCTACCGAACTGCCCCTGGAGGTGACCACACATGGCTTCAGTCCCAACGATTTGAGCAGCTATATCCAGCAGGAGGTCAAAATGATTGGCAACGATCAGAAGGAAACTGAACGCATTGATGCCAAGAATGCTTTGGAGGAGTTTGTCTACGATATGCGCAACAAGTTGCAGGTAAGTCAACCACTTCCTCAGCCTGCAACAGCTCGTAATTTAGCACTTTCCTTTTTCAGGGCGGACATTTGGAACGCTTTGTGGTGGAATCGGAACGTGAGGCTATTGTCCGCCAGTTAAATGATCTCGAGAATTGGCTGTACGAGGATGGTGAGGATTGCGACCGTGAGACTTATACCAGCCGTTTGCAGGCTCTGCTAAAGCAAACCGATCCCATCAAGCAACGTGCCCACGACTATGAGCAGTGTCCAGCTTCATTTGATGACCTTAAGGCCAGCATTGCTGTTGCTCGACAAGCTGTGGCCGAGTTCCGCAAGGGTGTGCCCAAGTACGATCATCTGACGGAAACTGAATTCATGAACATTTCGGAAACGGCAGACAAGACGCAAAAGTGGCTCGACACCAATCTGGCCAAGTTCACACAATCGCCACGCACTGCCGATAGTCCCGTCCAGTTGGCCGCATTGCGCCACGAGTTGCAATCTCTGAATGTCTGCGTTAATTCGGTGATTAACCGAGCGAAACCAAAACCAGCGCCTCCACCAACCACCAAGACAACGACACCGCCCAAGGATGGTGAAGCGAAGGCGGAACAGAATGGTGGCGAAACCACAGCTGGCGGCGATAAAATGGATGTGGACAACAATGGTCAGAGTGCGACTGCCAGTCAGGCGGCGGCCATGGATGTGGAGTGAGATGATGATTTCAATTTGGGAATTGGCTAACTATAAACAAACAACCACAACATAACGACAACTTAAAGGTAAACATGCTTCAGGATTAGCAGAGATATATTAATAATACTACAACAAGATCAGCAACCATCCCCCAATCTACACAGCGCAGGCAGAGGACGGTGAACAACAAAACAGAAGCAGCTGCCTGGCCTGATCTAATCCCAACTGTCTGTCTAATGCTGCAACACAAAATCCACATACACTTAAACCAATTTCTAATCGACCATTTTTCATTTAATTTGAATAACAAACCAAAACAGGCGACACACTAAATGAATGGAACTCAAAATAATCAAATAAAAACAACAACAATGATGATTCCACACAAAAGCAAAGAGTTGGACATTCTTTTTTTAACCAAACTGCGGGAATTTGGGATTGGGTTAGGAAGTTACCTCCCATTTAATACATTGGTCAAGCCACCAGGCAGCACTAAATGTAGCTTACATTTTTTTAAAATTCGAAAAAATATATATATTGCCTCAAAGAAATATTCGAAATACCGTAGTTTTGGATAAGTATTATTTCCGACATCCTTACCGTGAACTTGGCACTAATCATCTCAGTCTTAAACAGCAAACGAGTGCTTGAAAGGTTGATTATAGTGGCACTTTACCTATTAAAGGAATTTGATACGTTTAACCATCAGGTTCTACTCCAAGATCTCCAACAGAGCACGCTGCCTAACAGCATCAAAGGATGGCTGCTGAACTATCTCTCAGGAAGTCAGTCGCAAGTCGAATTTCGAGGAGCAAGATCCAACTGCTGGAAACTGAAATTAGGAGTACCGCAAGGAGGTGTTCTTTCCCCGCTGATATTTATAATATTAAAAAATTATTTAACATTTTGTGAATATCAACTGCTTAGGCTGGCCCAATCTTAAGAAAATGGTCTTATGCGATTATGAGAACTCTGGGGAGTTATGTGAATCGTTTTTGCATGCATAATTATAGGGTGGACTTTCTGTGTGGCTTTAGAACTGGCAAATCCACCACAGACCACATATTCACATTACGACAAATCCTGGAGAAAACACATGAGACAGAGATCGACAGCCAACACCTTTTTGTTGACCATAAAGCCCCCTTTGACACTACGATAAGGTCAAAGTTTTTTGAAGACCTGTCTTCTTTTGGTATTACAGCAAAATACGTTCGACTTTGCATGATGACGCTGAGAAGCACAAAAAGCTTCGTCGAAATAGTAAAAAAAAACTCTCCGAGCCGTTTGATACCATAAGACGGTTTAGGCAGGGTGACACCACATCGAGTGATTTCTTTAATCTACTGATGGAGTATATACTACGCCAGTGCCCAAATGCCAACTGTTGGGCACCATCTTTTTCAAAGATATAATGCTACTTGCATATGCCGAAGATATTGATATTATCGGCAGGGATGAAACAGCAAAACAGGTGTACAAACGGAAGGGCGAAAGATTTATGGAAGATCCCCAGGGTGGGGTGACCAAGTGACGAAAGATATATCAAAGCTTGGTGTGACCAACTGGAGGTAGCTTGCCTTGCCCTTAAATCGGTTGTGATGTCTACATAAAGCCAGAGAGAAGAAGAAGGGTGCACTTTCTAGCATTGCAAAAATCACATTACATTACAATTTTCATACCCTGGGGTCCCATTTTCCAGCGCAGGAAAATATACAAACTTTTCCGGCGCTTTCATATAGTTCCCACAAAAGAAATCTCTTAACCAGGCTAGGCTGTGATTGGATTGCCAATCAATCAATCATTCAGTCAGTGGCCCAGTCAGTCAGGACATACTCCTTTATATATATAGAGATGATTTAGCATCCACCCCCTTTAACCTTTTTACTTTGCATGTAACGAGCATAATTAGCTCACGGACTTTTATTTATTTAACTTTACAAAGCTTAGCAGTTTTTCCTTGTTGTTCACTCGATTGTTTAGTGCAATTCGATTCTTATTTGGCTAACAATGACATTATTATCTGATCTTGTGATTCGTTTCAATTTGTGCTCTTTTTAAACGCCTCAATTCTGGATTCATAGTTCTCAACCAGTTTATCGTCTTTAACTGTTTCAGTTTTAGTTTGATACCATATGATACCCTCTTGTCGTTTTAGCTCTTCTTCATATTGATTTATTTTCTTTTCCATGATTTCTTGATTGGTTTTTAATTTTTGTAAGTCTTGCAGAAATGGACGAAATCTTTGATAGGCAAATACCAAACATGTCTCTTCCATTTCGGTGGAAGGGCAAAACTAAAATAAAAAAATTAGTAGATGTTTTATTTTCATTGTGTTCACTGTACTTTTGCCAGGCTTACCTCGCTCAAACTCGAATGTAGTATCATTCCGAGTATCAAAATTCCTTTAAGTTGAATTTGCATGAGGTAATTTGTCCACCCAACGCTTAATCAAAATGAATTAAATTAAATTAATGCAACAGTTGGCACAAGCAGCAGCTTAGCATCTAGTCCGCAGTGATGAGCTGGCCTTAAGATTATTATTATCACACACTAGTGAAATTTCGATGGTGCCAAAACATTATCACCGTGAGTGAACTCTGGGTTGATTTTTTTCGCTTTAAATTTTTAATTTCGCGATTCTTCAGAACCCAGATATACTAGAATGTAAGCTTTAGCCACCTAAGGTTTAAATTCTTAAGCAGCACGACGAGCTGAGTTGATAAAGCAATGTCTTTTTATACCCTTGCAAGGGGTATTATTATTTTGCCCAGAAGTTTGCAACGCATAGAAATATTCATTTCCGAGCCCATAAACTATATATATTCTTGATCAGGGAGACGAGCTCAGTCGATTGAGCTTTGTCCGTCCGTCTGTCTGTCTGTCTGTTTCTACGCGAACTAGTCTCTCAGTTTTAAAGCTATCGAGCTGAAATTTTGCACAGAGTTTTCTTTTTGCTGCACACTACTAATATGTCGGAACCGACCGGATCGGATGACTATATCTCATAGCTCCCATAGGAACAATCGGTCGGAAAACTAGTATTAGCATGAAAAACTTTTTTCTTTTCAATGGAAACCTCTCCAAACTTTGTAATCGTGGTTTTCTATGTTTTGTAATAATTCTACCAAGTTTTATTAAAATCGGACAACTATATGGTATAGCTGCCATACAAAAGATAGGTCTGAAAAACAGTCTTAGTTAGAAAAACTTTTTTGTTTTTAATGGTAGCATCCTGCAATTTTATATTTGTTTGTTTCTCATGCTTTTACATAATTCTACAAGTTTTTGCCCAAATCGGATGACTATATCATATAGCTCCCATACGAACGATGGGTCGGAAAATGGGAAAAAGTATTTTTTGAAAATATTTAAGCGAGCACTTGCAAGGGTATAAAAACTTTGGCACAGACGAAGTTTGCTTAGCTTTCTTGCTTTTTTTGCAACGCAATCTCCTCCTCCAGTTTTAAAGCTATTTTGAGTATTTATTAGTTTATTATGAATTTCCATGATTCCACTAAGTTTGGTCAAAATGGAAGAACTATATAGTATAGCTGGCATAGATAAGTTAGGTGTCTAAAGTAGTCTTAGCAAGGATATCTTTAAGCCCTTGCAAAGGAAATTATAATTTTGCCCAGATGTTTGCAAATATAAACTATAGATATTCCTGATGGGGGTGACGAGCTGAACCGATTGAACTTTGTCCGTCCGTCTGTCTGTCTGTCTCTACGCAAACTAGTCTCTCAGTTTTGAAGCTATCGAGCTGAAATTTTGCACAGTCTTCTTTTTGCTGCACGCTACTGATATGTCGGAACCGGATGACTATATCTCATAGCTTCCATAGGAACGGTCGGTCGGAAAACTAGTTTTAGAGGGGAAAACACTTTGTACTCATAGGTTCTATGCTTTTTTATAATTCTGCCAAGTTTGATGGCAGAAGCTGCCATACAAAAGATAGGTCTGAAAAACAGTCTTAGATGGAAAAACTTTTTTGTTTTGAATGGTAGCATCCCTAAACCATTCGCATGCTTTCACCTAATTCAACAATTTTTTTCCAAATCGGATTACCATATCATATAGCTCCAATGCAAACGATTGATCGGAAAATGGGTCGTTGTGGGAAAAAGATTTACTGAAAATATTTAAGCGAGCACCTGCAAGGGTATAAAAACTTCGGCACAGACAAAGTTAGCTTAGCTTTTTCGATTTTGCTTTTCAAGTTTATTTATTTTATGCAATATCACAAAATTGTACAAAGTTATATCAAAATCGGATGGCCATGGCATAAAGCTGACTTCGGAACAATCGGTTGAAAAACTAGTTTTATTAAGAAAAACTATTTTGTTTTCCATTTTTAGCGTCTTTAAAGTTTCAGCTGTTTTCGTGTCACATGTTACTGTGCAACATGTTCAGTTTGGTCTACAATTTAACCAAGTACGTCGATTTACAAACGAACAACGCTTGCAGGTTATAGAGTTTTCCTATCCAAATTCATGCTCGATCAAGAATGTTTTTTTTTTTACCGAAAAATTTTGTTCAGCAACGAAGCTCATTTCTGGGGAAATGGGATGCGTAACCAAACAAAATTGGTGTGAAGAGCAGCTATCCCGCTACCGTGCGTTGATTACAAACATTTTGTTTGCCGAAAATGGAAGAGCTGGACTGGGCTGACATGGGGTTGCAACCAGACAGTGCCACACAGCACTCGCGAAACAATGGCCCAATTGAGAGGCGCGTTCGGTGAAAACGAGTCGTCTCTCATTATGAACACTTAAATCTCAAAGACTAGAAGAGTTAGATAAACCATGTTTTGAAAATAGACTCCTATTGTTAGCACACAGATCAGGTTAATTTTTAATTTTGGCCACGGCCCAATCCGCCCCAGCAATACAAAATGTTGAATAACTCAAACAATTTTGAAGATATCAAACGCATATTTTGCTGAAATTTTTATACAGATCGGATAATTAAAAGCAGAGCTATTAAGGTTATAAAAACATTGCATACTTTTCTAACATAGTGTTCACATTAATGTTAACGCTATGTTAATTTACATTAGGGAAGGGTATTAAACCTCAATTCCCCTGAGTAACAGTTGTATCGAAGATTTTAACTTTGCTCTCGTTTTATTTGTTTCTGAAAATAACAATTTTTTTTACTTTATTATAGACATTCTAACATCTTTAAACATGGTTGCAACATCCAAACATTCTACATCTACAGTTCGAGTTGCAATCGGATTTTCTTTGCAACCGCTCATCCTCTTTTGTTTGCAATTGCTGTTTTAGTCCCATAATTTCAGCTAGATTTTGTAACTCATTTTCGTTATCTAATTTCTGGAACATACACTTGAGCAATATCCGTTCTATAGAATCCATCAGTTTGTCCTTCTTTCCAATTTCTGATTTAAGGGCATCAATCAGATTGTCTCTCTTTCCGATATCAGATCTATAGGTTTCATTCGTCTTTCCAATTTCAGTTTTATAGGTGTCTATCAGCTTGTCCTTCTTTCCAATTTTTGATTTAAGGGCATCAATCAGATTGTCTCTCTCTCCGATATCAGATCTATAGGTTTCAATCTGTTTTTCTTTCTTTCCAATTTCAGTTGAACAGGTGTCAAACAGTTTATCCTTTTCTTTAATTTCAGTTGCCTGGGTTTCAATCAGTTTGTCTTTCTCGGCATGTAGAGCCATGTTTTCCTTGATAGTTTCTGTTATTTTAAGCCTGAGATTTTGAATTTCAATCGATTTTTGGTTAATGTCCGCTTCAGACGCCTTTTGGATGGTTCTTTGATGATAAATAATGCCCTCTTGTCGCAGATGATCAGATTCAAGTTGGCCCATTTTATTTTTCATGGTTTCATTCTCAATCCGTAGTTTTTGTAAATCTGCCAGCATTGGGCGAAACCTTTGAAAGGCGTTGACTAAGCACTCTTCGTCCACTTCGGTGGAGAGACAGAACTAAAAAGAATTTTGATAATTAAATGTGTAATTCTAATTTCAAATTGATTAAGGTGCAGAACTTACGTCGGTGTCGGACATTGTCCTCAGGATCAATCCTAATATCAAAATTAATTTGAATTGAATTTTCATCGTTCAATTGTGTTGCACTAATCCACCAAGGATTGTTTAGAAACTGCCTTACAAGAGGCAAATGTACATTATATTTATTTGATGCTTATCAAAAAATTCGTTCTCTGCCCGCCGTTCAAGCGAAACAAATTCACACGAAATTTGACAATTTGAATTTGTTTTATATTCTGGAGAAAGTTGATAACCTTTTTGTTCTTGGCAACTTACGGGCAAACATGAAATTGATTGGGGTCAGTTTAATCTCAAACGGTGATTCCACACATAGTGGATCTTCGGAGAAGACCAAGCAATTTGATAACGCCAACGACGAGCCCGCAAAACGCGAAGCCTCTGTCCACTGATCCATGCCATTAACAAAGAAATGAATGGAATTACCATTGCGCATGACACCTACCCGTGTGCAGGAACCCAATGTGTCCAAGTCGATTAGCACATGGGTGCGGATTGTCTTGCGCTGATAATGGTGTCATTTGCTTCCATTTGCTTCGTATGACAAAGTTAAGTCTGAAAATAGTATTTAAAAATAGATTTTTCAAATCAATTTTGAGTAATTTTACAGAAGTTGAAAACTTACCTTAATTGGTTCACACTTGCCCCTATTAGCTGCTAATCATGAGCACATAGTAACTTGGTTGAACTTTAGTGGTTAATTTTATTCGTGTTTACAATATCAAAAACTCGGTTTACAAAGAGGAATGCCTATGCGTTTGGGGGTTGTGTGGCGGAGGTTAAAGCGTAACATGTTCTTTAAAGAGGCAGGCATAGTGTGACTAGTGGACAAAACAGTAGTATAATTTCTCAGTATGAAGCTTGATCTTCGATTCTATCCAATTTAATGATCAAGGCGTTAATGATACAGGCGCCAGCCTCTTTGGTAAACCAGCAGAGATCGTTGAGCAGATGCACAGAGGATTCGTTGAAGGCCGGAGCGGTGGTGGAGGTGGAGGAAGACGCTGCTGCTGTCGCACTTCCCGCCTCATTGGATGCGACCGCTGTCATCTCATGACCCAAACTGCGTCTCTTAACCGTGGTAGTCACACCCGAAATCGATTGACGACGCACATACACCTCAAACGAGGTGGATATACGATGCAATCCTTGCTCGGATACATAATGATGTTGCGGCAGCACCGGCTCTATAACCGTGGCATTGGGTGAGTAATAAAGTTCCAGCCTGGTGCCCGGCTCATCTTTGTGCGTGGCCGCTGTCTCCTCGTCGGTGTCCAAGGGTAGGGGTTGACCGCGATCCAAAATAGCACGTATCTTATCCACTCGTGTCATATAGTAAAACGGCAGCCAATCCCCATTGAGATCAAAGTGCACTTGCGGCTGAGCCGCTGAGGAAGTTGAGGATCCGGCTCCCGCTGTGTTGGTAGTGGACGTGCTCAGCGTATTCACGGTCTGTTGGTTTAGTTTGAAATAAACCCAACCCTCTAGCTTATCGCCATTTCCATTCCCACTGGGTCCACTGCAACTGAGACAAAAGCAAATGGGCTCCAGGCGGCTGTCGAAGAAGGCTTGCGGCAACACCAGAGAGGCACAGAAACGTTTTACCTGTCTCAAATATTCGCAGTCGTTCTGCTCTGAGGCCGTGGCCGTCGAGCGCAAAGATTCGGCACGCTGTTGGCTGGACGAGTTGGTGGTGTCCATCGATTCCAGCGAGTTGAGGGAAGGCAAGTCCAGGGCCTGGTCGGGCATCAAATGGTGACGCGTATATTCGTTTTGTTGCAGCTGCTGCAGCAGCAGCAAATGATTCATATAATCAATTTCATCATCTTCGAGAATGTTATCGCCCGCTGGTTCGCTGGACAGTTCACGTTCGTTGTGGGTCATTTCCACCACATCGGCATTATTCTCCAACTGCTCCGTTGCGGTGGTGGCCATGGTGGCAGTGGCCTCATCCACTGACCCCGAAGTGGCTATTGTGGCATTCGAGGATAAGGGCAGCTCATCGTACTCCTTGTTCGTATCATAAACATTCGAATTGCTTAAATGTTGTGCCAAAGTAGTAGAACCACTGGCTACCAATGCAGCTCCAGTTCCAGCCGAAGCTATGATGGAGGAATTCAGCGAGTTTTGAAAACGTTGTGTGCTCTGACTGCGTTGTATGTTGAGATTGGTGTTATGCTGCAGCTGCAGGGACTCGCGCAGACAACTGTGGAATACGTAACAGATATATGTAAGGCTTCAACTCTCAACGTAATGGATCTGTCACTCACCAGGTCGATGAAGATCCGCCCAGTTCATTTCGTTGCTGTTCCAAGGTGCGATTTTTAATCGAGATGTTAAGCAACAAATTCTCCGAAACGCTCTCCATGACCGAACGTGTCCTGCATTTGAATATTAGGCCAAATTAATATCACATTAATATCATCCAGGGGCACACACTACTCACATGGCATTCGCTGGAGCAGATGTAGAAGGACCATCTCGTGCACTTTCGCTCATTTGCTCTGTGTCCTTCTCCTTTTCGTGCATCTCCAGATGGGCTTTCTCACACTGCTGCGGCATACCATTATCCATTTCTAGAGCCTCGGGTGCCTCCAATATGGGTGTGCCATTGGCCGCATTGCCATTGCGTGTGGCATCATTGCCCGTGATTAAGGTAATCTTTTCGCATTTGCCGTAAATATCGAACACAGGGTACACATGACTGGGCAGACCGCTGGCTAAATCTTCCAGATTTGTGGAGCCCACCATTATAACTAAACCAAAACGAAAAGATTTTCAGCTAGTACATAATCGGTTCAACCGCCCCACTTACTCAACATTCCCGCATGTGTCAGGGTCAGTGTAATGACTGTGCCCAGTTGAATGTGCTCCAATGCCTCCCCATACTTTGAGGCCATCACCTGACCATTGATGTTGACGTAGTCATGAGTGGCCAGCCAGCAGCTGCGTTTGCAGTTAAGCAGCGAAATGGGCAAACTTTGCGGACTTGCCGAGAGCACACCCAGGCCCAGAGTGCCCTTCCATTTGTTATTGAGTGCATCCACCTTGATGCTAATACTTTCGCCCTTGCACAGCGGCTTGTTGAGACACACAATGGCCTGGTTGTAGGACTTGATTCGAGCCGCACTACGTCGATCCTCGGAGAGACGGACATGCTTCTGTGATATGTCCACAAACTCATAGTTTAAAGCCTCCGAATCAATTGATTCCAGCATAGAGCTATCTTGTTTATTTAATGGATCCATGCCAAAATCTAGAGAGTCCTGTAAGCGCAAGCTGCAGGGTCTTAAAGGAGAGGCCGGCCCTTGGGCCGAGATCACTTGTACGCCCATTGTGGAGCCACGTAGCTCAACAACTACATACACATCGTTTGGTATATTATGGAATTGAATGTTTACATTCTCCGAATTGAGCAACACGTTTAGAGAGTTCTCAACACGTTCCAGTGTAATGCGATCATCCACACGCAGCCATTCCAACGAGGCCAATGAACGCTGCAGGCAGCTGGAATTGAAGCGTACCTCGTTCCCACTCACATACCAAACATTCGCCGGAATTCGTTTCATGCTGGTGGGTAACTTTTTGCGAACACTTTCATCGCTCAGGTTGAGATCGGTGATGCCAATGCTTAGGCAACCTGCAGAAAAATGGGAGAAGAATGTGAATATATATATATCTATAAAATTTACTATCAATAATAGAAATATTATTTGGCTTAAACAGGCACAAGGGCCAAGCCAAACTTCACCCAATCCCTAAGCTTCTGTGCTTTTTATTTTCGTTTTCAAAAGGATAGCTTTCAAACACTGTTTTGGACAGCTCAGCCGTTCTCGTGTCTCATGTTACTGTCAAACATCCCTGGATGCCTGAAAGAAACACATTAAAATGCAACCACATAGAATTCAGTGGTACACGGACGGGTCTCTGACACCCCAAGGAGCTAGACTTGGGGTGGCCGGACCTGGAACGAAAAGGATTGAGTCAAAAAGCATATTTCAAGCCGAAATATGTGCTATCTCGCGATAAAATAGAGAAATTGCTGTCCTCTCAGATAGTCAAGCTTAGCAGTAGTAAGATTGCCTCTAAACTGTCTAAGAGACGAAAAACAAAAGCAATAATAGTGAACCACAACCTTAAAAGGTTACAGGAATTGATCCAACAAGCAAAGAATGCCCTCAGGATCCTGTCACGGGCCACTGCAAGCCGAGGGATCACCTGTACAGGTTGGGAATAACAAACACCTACAACTATGTAGATACCGTGAATAGAAGGAGGAGTCCTCTGAACATATACTAGTCCACTGCAATGCTCTAGCAAGGCGCAGATTCAATAGATTTGGGGAACAAAGCTTACACCCCAATAAAATAAGTAACCTAGAGAACAATTTTACATAAAAAATGATTACAACACAGTTCTTGTTGTGTTTCTGATTTCGAAAATTTTTTTACTTTATTATAGATATTCGAACATGTTTACAAATAGTGGCAACATTCAGTAAACTTAAAATTCAAAAGGCACATTCTGCACTGGTATATCATATTTAATCGCCCATTCTCTTTTGTTTCCAATTCTTTTTTCAGCCACCTGAGGACTTCATTTTGTTTTTTAGCCTGATCATCTTTCTCGTCAATCAGGTTGTCTTTCTCTTCAATATCACATATATAGTTGTCTATCAGTTTGGTCTTCTTTCCAATTTCTGATTTAAGGGCATCAATCAGATTGTCTCTCTTTCCGATATCAGATCTATAGGTTTCATTCGTCTTTCCAAGTTCAGATTTATAGGTGCAAATCAGTTTGTCCTTCTTTCCAATTTCTGATTCAAGGGCTACAATCTGATTGTCTTTCTGTCCGATATCAGTTTCACAAGTGCCTATCAGATCGTCCTTCTCACCAATTTCTGATCTAAGGGCTACAATCTGATTGTCTTTCTGTCCGATATCAGTTTCATAGGTGTCTATAAGATCGTCCTTCTCACCAATTTCTGATCTAAGGGCTTCAATCAGATTGTCTTTCTTCCCGATATCAGTTTCATAGGTGTCTATAAGATCGTCCTTCTCACCAATTTCTGATCTAAGGGCTTCAATCAGATTGTCTCTCTTTTCGATATCAGATCTGTAGGTTTCAATCTGTTTATCTTTCTTTCCAATTTCAGTTCTACAGGTGTCAATCAGTTTGTCCTTCTTTCCAATTTCTGATTCAAGGGCATCAATCAGATTGTCTCTCTTTTCGATATCAGATCTGTAGGTTTCAATCTGTTCATCTTTCTTTCCAATTTCAGTTCTACAGGTGTCAATCAGTTTGTCCTTCTTTCCAATTTCTAATTTAAGGGCATCAATCAGATTGTTTCTCTTTCTATATATAGATCTATAGGTTTCCTTCGTCTTTTCAAGTTCAGATTTATAGTTGTCTATCAGCTTGTCCTTCTTTCCAATTTCTGATGTAAGGGCATCAATCAGATTGTCTCTCTTTTCGATATCAGATCTATAGGTTTCATTCGTCTTTTCAAGTTCAGATTTATAGTTGTCTATCAGTATGTCCTTCTTTCCAATTTCTGATTTAAGAGCATCAATCAGATTGTCTCTCTTTCCGATATCAGATCTATAGGTTTCATTCGTCTTTCCAAGTTCAGATTTATAGGTGCAAATCAGTTTGTCCTTCTTTCCAATTTCTGATTCAAGGGCTACAATCTGATTGTCTTTCTGTCCGATATCAGTTTCACAAGTGCCTATCAGATCGTCCTTCTCACCAATTACTGATCTAAGGGCTGCAATCAGATTGCCTTTCTGTCCGATATCAGTTTCATAGGTGTCTATCAGATCGTCCTTCTCACCAATTTCTGATCTAAGGGCTACAATCTGATTGTCTTTCTTCCCGATATCAGATCTATAGGTTTCAATCTGTTTATCTTTCTTTCCAATTTCAGTTCTACAGGTGTCAATCAGTTTGTCCTTCTTTCCAATTTCTGATTCAAGGGCATCAATCAGATTGTCTCTCTTTCCGATATCAGATCTATAGGTTTCAATCTGTTTATCTTTCTTTCCAAGTTCAGATTTATAGTTGTCTATCAGAATGTCTTTCTTTCCAATTTCGGATCTTTGGGCAGCAATCAGATTGTCTCTCTTTCTATATATAGATCTATAGGTTTCATTCGTTATTCCAAGTTTAGTTTAATAGGTGTCTATCTGTTTGATCTTATTTCCAATTTCTGATTTAAGGTCATCAATCAGATTGTCTCTCTTTCCGATATCAGATCTATAGGTTTCAATCTGTTTTTCTTTCTTTCCAATTTCAGTTGAACAGGTGTCATCTTTATCCTTTTCTTTAATTTCAATTGCATGGGCTTCAATCAGTTCGTCTTTCTCGGCAATTAGAGCCATGTTTTCCTTGATAGTTTCTGATATGTTAAGCCTGAGATTTTGAATTTCAATCGATTTTTGGTTAGATTCCGCTTCAGACGCCTTTTGGATGGTTCTTTGATAATAAATAATGCCCTCTTGTCGCAGATGATCAGATTCAAGTTGGCCTATTTTATTTTTCATGGTTTCATTCTCAATCCGTAGTTTTTGTAAATCTGCCAGCATTGGGCGAAATCTTTGAAAGGCGTTGACTAAGCACTCTTCGTCCACTTCGGTGGAAAGACAGAACTAAAAAGAATTTTGATAATTAAATGTGTAATTCTAATTTCAAATTGATTAATGTGCAGAACTTACGTCGGTGTTGGACATTGTCCTCAGGATCAGTCCTAATATCAAAATTAATTTGAATTGAATTTTCATTGTTCAATTGCTTTGCACTAATCCACCAAGGTTTGTTTAGAGACTGCCATGCAAGAAGCAAATGTACCTTATACTTATTTGATGCTTATCAAAAAATTCGTTCTCTGCCCGCCGCTCAAGCGAAACAAATTCACACGAAATTTGACAATTTGAATTTGTTTTATATTCTGAAGAAAGTTGATAACCTTTTTGTTCTTGGCGACTTACCGGCAAACATTGAATTAATTGAGGTCAGTTTAATCTCAAACGGTGATCCCACACACAGTGGATGTTCGGAGAAGACCAAGCAGTGGGACAACGCCGCCGTAGAGCCCGTAAAACGCGAAGCCTCTGTCCACTCCTTCGTCAGACTCACATTGCCCGAAACGCATGTCCAGCGATGTTTGGTCTCCAGTGCTGGATGTTGTATAACCGAGGTGGCCTGGCAGCTTTGTGAATTCTCACTGGTGGCATATGGAGCGCGTATATCCAATTGGGTTTGTGTCAGGCTCACCTGAGCACACTGACCATACAGATCGATAATGGCATAAATATTCGGTGCATGACACTCACAAGCGGGTCCCTGATCCATGCCATTGACAAAGAAATGAATGAAGTCGCCATTGCGCATGACACCCACCCGTGTGCTGGGACCCAAAGTGTCCAAGTCGATCAGCACATTGGTGCGGATTGTCTTGCGGTTGTGAAAGATCATGGGACCGCACAAAATAATGGTGTCATTTGCTTCCAGATCGGTGGCATTGGGTGCCAATTGAATGTCCTCGGGCCGTGTGCCTGTCACGCCAATCTCGATATTGCCCGACCAATGACGCACCATGGTTTCCAGCTCCACTTCGAAAAGTTCACGCTGTCGCAACGGACGATTGCTAAACACAATGGCATCATTGAATTCGGCCAATGAATTGGGACGTGAGGCCGTCAGACCGCTATTCGAGATGCCTGCATTGGCGCCATGAATACTATGGAAACGTAGAGGCACTTCACTATATAATGTTGTATTCGAGATGGTTGAATTGCCGGTATCGGGACTGCCGCACTCGGAAGTGTCCACAATGCTAGCCTGAGCCGCTTGTCCGTATAGATCGATGACACCATAGACCCGTTCGGGCACATTAGTGGCCGCTGGTCCCTGGTCCACACCATTTACCCAAAAGTGGAGGGTACCATCATCTTTGCGCACCACACCCACACGATCACCCACTTGCAAGCGATCCAGATTTTGACCATATTGTTCGATCACGGTGACACCATTTTGCATGACCCCATTGCCAGTCATCATCCAAGTGCCAGAACTGCAAATGCAGATAAGATGGGTGGAAAATTTGAAAAAAGTTTTAATGCTGTGGAATTTTCCGAGGTAAGTCACTTTAATAGTCATGAATGCGCCGCAGGCAAAATTTGTTTAAAAAGAAGCACAGGCAATAATTAAAAAAAAAATCGCGCGATTTTTTTTTTTAATTATTGCCTGTGCTTCTTTTTAAACAAATTTTGCCTGCGGCGCATTCATGCCTTTAGCTATTTACAACTATTCAATTACCACTGCCTAATTTAACAAAAACTGCACAAGAAGAGGGAAAGGAAGAAGCGGTCGAAGGATTGGAACAGGAGGAAGGGGTGGAAGGATTGGAACAGGAGGAAGGATTGGATGAGGAGGAAGCGGCGGAAGGATCGTAAAGAGGTATAGCCTCTGTGTTGAGTATCTTAAAACTATATTTGGTAGTCAATGGCATTAACATTTATTTTCCAGCGACCATCTCACATTGTTGAGCACATGTGGACTAAGCTTTCTGGGGAAACCACATAAAAAAAAACGCGCCTTGAACTATACCTCAAATTGGTGGTGTGGAAAATAGTTTACAACAGTTTCATCCAATGTATAGCACCATTTTCATACTAGGAAACGAAGAAAAAGTCGGTAAATAGCACACCTATACAAATAAATATAAATTATTTTTGAGAAATAATGACAGTTAAGGCAAAAAACAATCTGTTTTTTAAACAAAAAAAAATGCAACTTTCAAATAATTTTTACCATTGAACCGCGGGAGTCCCCCGCGATCTGAAGACGCCATAATTCTTGTAAATTCGCGGTCCATCGAGGATATTTTTTTCAGAATTTTTGGTGAGGGGTAGCTCTACTAAACAATTACCATATTTTTTTGTTTCCGTTATTCAAAGACGCTTATTTTCAAAAAAAAAAATATGTGTCTTTTCCCTCATATCTTGACCAACGTTCATCCGATCTTCCCCAACTCTTTGACGGATTAATAAATAATGCTGATTACTAAATATCTCTAGAGTGTTCGAACCATCTATCTGCAAAACTGTGGGAGATATGAGGTTGCTTCTAGCTCTTTCTACCTCAGAGATTTGATTGTTCGTACCGACAGTCAGACAGACGGACACGAGGACATGGCTATATCGACTCGGCTGTCGATGCTGATCAAGAATATATATACTTTATTGGGTCGGAAATGCGTTTGAACAAGATTAATATACTTGGTTTGCCTTTGGTACAGTGAATATGTGAAAACTGGTAAATGAAACAAGAAAGAAAGTCGGTCAAGCCCGACTATAACATACTCTGTACCAGGAAAATTGTCTTTTGATCATAACTCGAAAACCGTTCATCCGATCTTCTTCATTCCTTTGGCGGGTCGATAAGTTATCCTAATAACTAAATATGTCCAGAAGGAACAAGCCGTCTATCTTCAAAACTGTGGGAGATATGACGTTTTTTCTAAATTGCGGGGGCGGGAGGGGGCGTGGCCAAAATTGAAAATAAACTTGATCTGCCTGCAGACATAAGAAGCATATGTCCCATACATGTCAAACCTCTATCTCTTACCATCTCTGAGATCTGTGCGTTCATACGGACAGACAGACAGACGGACGGACGGACAGACGGACATGGCTATATCGACTCGGCTGTTGATGCTGATCAAGAATATATATACTTTATGGGGTCGGAGATGCTTCCTTCTGGATGTTACATACTTTTGCACAAACTTATAATACTCTATGTACCTACGGTACAGAGTATAAAAATTGTATAAATCATTGTGCAATCATATCCACTAAGTAAATGGTCATAGCATAACTAATAGAATAATTCCACTTATTGACATCCACTTTTGATTTTCTGTTACACTTTAACTGTTGACAGAAATCACTTTGAACTTATGTGTTTTTTCAAAGTGTTTTTTAAGGACAGATAATTTGTTCTCTCAAAAATTAACAGTCATCAGAAAACACAGACATTTCTAAAAAAAATAAGGCACTGTGAGAAACAGTAATTACTTATGATTTTTGTGTTTCCGTCAGTGAGAAACACATTGAAAATAAGTGTTAACTGTTTTTTTCGACCTCTGCCTTGCAGTTTATGTCGATATTAGTTCGGTTACTGTAGTAACTTATATAAAGCATGTGCTGAACCAGAGTTCGAACCAAAACCTTCGCCCAAAAACGACGAACCTCAAAATTTTGAACCATATTACTGTTTCAAGCCTGCGAACCGGAGCTCCCATAATGTGTTTTGGGGTTTGACATGAATGGAACATATGATACTTGCAGACAGATACAGTTAATTCAAAATTTTTGCCACAACTTCTCCCGGCATGCTATTTGAAAAAATCATTAAATATCCCACTGTTTTATAAATAGAAGGTTCTTACCTTCTGGACATGTTTGCGTATCAAAATTATTTGTCGATTTGCCAAAGTAATGGTGAAGATCGGATGAACGGTAGTCGAGTTATAAGAAGAACAAACTTTTCTGCTGGGCAGCACTTTGTACACCTAAATATCCGTGTATTATCCTAATAATTGACATGAAAATTGCCCAAATGTGAAGTATAGTGATCAAATTTAGCTGAGAGCAAACTGGATACAATGAAGACCGCTTTGTAGCTTGGCTCAGTTATTGTTCGCGTTTATCCCTGATACATGTAACTGAATTTACCATGCCCAACTTAATTGTCTTCTGATGTTTTTACTAATTTGCTTTCTTTTGACTTCTTACTATATTCTGTATGATTCATTGAATCAAAACTGTGTGTTCTAAGCTACCTATAAGTTAAAATGAAGTCAATTTTACTGCAAAGTGGCATACATTTGTACTTCAAACGATGACACTATCCTTAACAATGAATACATAATCTTATCCTAATGAAAATCGTTAAAAATAACTGCCTTTGATTAGAAATAGGTTCGATTTGCCACGATCAACATAATGTAGCGTGCTTTAGGATAAACTCGGATACCAAATGATCCAATCTCGATGGGTCAAGTGTTTTCATTTGGTCAACTTACCGCACATTTGTCATGGTGAAGGGAAAGTCTAGCTCATCGGCTGTATGTGTGGTGACTCCCATTTCTACAGATCCAGCCCATTTGGTAACCACACGTTCTAAACGCACCTGAAACAGCTCATTGGGACGCAGTGGTCGTCGTGTAAGTACCACACCATTGTTAAAGTCATCAGCAGCACTGAAATTTAGGTAACAAAAATTGTCTTATTTTCAAACGCATCTTTAAGTTAGACACACTCACTTGGGCCTTAGAGCTGTGCGTCCACTTTGCGTGACTGTGGCATGAGTGCCACAAATGTGATGAAAAGTCAAACGATCATCGTTGCGTGCAATTGCCCGTGTACTTGAAATGGTTTCACTTAAGCCGCCCGTAGCACCGGCTACATTCATTTCACTCTCCGGACTTAGCAGGCTCAAGGTGTTGGGTGTGCCGGAGAGCACAGCTGGCTGTTGAACACTGCTGCTGGCACAATTAATGCCGCCCATTGCCATGCCAGCCACTATATTGTTACGTCTGGTGACCAAATTCTGTTGTTCACGCTCATCACGATCCACTATGGTGACCTTTATGGTCATGCCATACAGATCGATGACGCCCCATAGTGTGGATGAGACGCGCGTGGCAGCCACTCCCTGATCCTGACCATTGATGTAATAGTGTAGATTTCCATTCGATTTGCGCATCATGCCCACACGATCGCCCTCACGCAACTCATCCAAATTGAATTCGCCATATTGGCGGCGAGTGCCTTTGCCATTGGTGAGTATGCCACAGCCAGACATCATAATGGTACCCGATCTCATGTTTGTCATGGTGGCAGGAAAATGAAGTACTGTGGGATTGTGTGTGGTTACGCCCACCTCTATGGAACCCGACCATTTGTCCACTAACTTATCAATGCGTATCTCAAACAGTTCATTGTCCCTCAACGGACGATGGGTCATTACCACACCATTATTGAACTCATCCAAGGGTCGGCGACGTTCGCCCGATCGAAAATTGGGCGATAATTTGACCAGAGAGCCACATCGTGTATGGAAACGCAGACGATCGTTGGCATCATAATAGTCGGGCGTGTTTCCTGCTCCAAGATTAAGTCGAGTCAAGGCATCTAGATTTGTGCTATCCACACTGACGTCCACACTCATGTCCACATCCAAATTCTGCACCACCTGCTGTAGGGGCTGCTGCAAGGGCGAGTCCAAAAGCTGTAAAGAAATTCGATTCATTTCAGAAGCAACATAAAATGTTGTATGCTTACCTCGCCCGTATTACTATTTCCCTCACGGGGACATAGAGAAACCTGCACACAACGTCCATAGAGATCGACTAGTGCCCACAGGGGTTTGGGCATATTCTTGGCAGCCACACCCTGAGATTCACCGTTTACGTAGAAAACTAAATCATTGCCAGAGGTGCGCATCACACCCACACGATCGTTCTCATTGAGTGTCTCCAAATCGGTGCCATAAAATTCCAACAGACGTCGTCCATCCTTCCGTACATCTATGCCAGACATGACCCAAGTGCCATTACGCATGGCTGTGGCGCAAGCAACCAATTCCAAATCCTCCGGTGATTCGGAAGTGACACCAATTTCAATGCTGCCGCCCCAGGAATGGTTCTGGAAGAAAAGCAAGGCATTACACAAATGCTTACAATTGTTAAATCCCCTCACCTTCTTTTCAATGACCACCTCAAACAGTACATCATCCTCCAGCGGTTCAGAACTGAAAACCAAAGCATGACTGAAATCCCGCATGGAACGTTGGGCTGAACAATTGCCATTATAAAGCCGAATTGAACGTCCACAACGAGTATGAAAACTTTGCGTGGCCATCTTTAAGCGCAAAAGTAATTCAGTACAAATCAATTTCTCGTGCCTCGTCTCGAGAAGCCGCACTTACACTTGTTGTTTTTGTATAAAACTGCTTAGTAGTGTTTTGGCCACAACTCATCAGATAATGGATGTGGATGCCATTTGTCCTTAAGATCAGCTACATTTTAAATTGCCATTAATTATCAAAACGCCAAAAGTTATAAACTAAAGCAACAGTATGACCATAGGCGGTGTGCAGAAAAATCCCGACCCCAATCGGGTATCGCATGAAAACTATAAATTTGATTTATCTAGTATGCTTCGATAATTCTATCGATTAGTAAGACCAGTTTCGAGTTTCACTCCTTGTGTCTTGACAAAAGCATCAATATAGTAACACCGGAGCAATGTCAGCACAGCGTCAAAAGCAATTCGATATTAATCGTCGCCAGGCGGCCAATGTAAACAGATGTGCCGCAGGTTCCAACTGGTTGACTGCCTCTGGAAATGAGAATCAGGAGCAGGTTGCACCAGCTGATGCTGCCCCGCTGACCAAATCCGCACGTTCTCGTCTCAAGAAGAAGGCTCAACGCAATCGCTATCTGGCCATGGACTGTGAGATGGTCGGTGTGGGTCATAATGGTCAGGACGATATGCTGGCTCGCGTCTCCATTGTGAATCGTGTGGGCGAAGTGCTGTTGGACAAGCATGTCAAGCCACGCCAAGAGGTCACCGATTATCGCACCAGAGTCTCCGGCATTCGTCCACATGATATCGAGAACGCCGACGAATTTGCTGCCGTCCAGGATGAAGTGGTCAAGATGTTGCGTGGAAAAATTCTTGTTGGCCACGCATTGGGCAATGATCTCACGGTGCTGAATATCAAACATCCCTTCGAACATATACGCGACACCTCGCGCTACAAGCCACTCTGCAAGTTGGTGTCCAATGGGCACACGCCTAGCTTGAAGCGTCTCGCCATGGCCGTTTTAGGCCAAGAAATCCAGACGGGAGAGCACAGTTCGGTAGAAGATGCCCGCGCTGCCATGGGTGTTTACAATCGCATAGCGGCCGACTGGGAGAAGTACCTGGAGAAGCGTCAACTGCAGCAGCAGCATCAGAACAAATGACAACAGATGAAAACGCGGAATGCCATAGCCCTAAGTTTATTGATTACTAAGAAGGACAAACGAGAAATAAAAACTGTTGCTTAAATGTTTAAACACAAATCTATGTCGTTTCCTGTGGCGTCTGGTGTATGGCAATGTGACGGGCCATTAGCTCACGCCACGGGTCCTCGAGCATTGAATGGTGGAAATATTGGTAGAAGGCAGGCGGCCCATTTGATTCCCTGCGCTGATTCCCACGTGGACCAAAGTGTCTGCCCTGTGGTGGCTGGCGTTGTTGCTCTTGAGGGGTTTTGTTTTGATAAAAGTGCGCCGTTTTGGATTGAGAGGGCCCAGGTCCACGATCCTCATAGAAACCAAAGTTCTGCTGTTGTTGTGGTGTCTGCAATCCGCCCGAATGCTGCGACTTGTAGTCGACAGACTGTGACGGATATGACCCCACTCTTGGTGAGTTGTAGGGTGAGAAATTGTTGAAATTTCGCCTTGGTGTTCCCATTGTTAGTTAAATTTTAGATTTTATGCGTTATAAACAGTTTTGTTTGGCTGGCTGCTGCTGTAGTGCTGCCACCTAGATTTCGGAAAAATAGCCGGGGTACTAGTGCAACTGATTGAATTTGAATTACAGTGGTCGGGAATAGATTGAAGTTCGGAAATCCTACAGTCTAATGAAGCAAGAATATAAAATACATTCAATACAGGAAAAGCTGTCAATATTATAATAAATAATTAATAGTTTTTAGCAGGGACCGTAAATAATGATCGTTGGCAGATTTTTCATCCTCAAAAATCATCAACCCGTATGAAAAAATGCCTTATAATAAAATCGATTATACTTCGCTAATCTATGCATTTCCGCATTGATTTTTAATTTATTGCTCAATCGATGATTATTTTTTGAGTAAAATTAATATTAATCATTAATATTTTAAAAACCGGAATTTTATTTAGATTTTCAAACTTGGCAATAGGTTTTATTGGTTCGACTTGATTCACTTACTGGGGATATGCATCAATCTTGCCAAAATTCCTTGTACACTTGTAGTAATCGACGTTTGCGTAATATTTATAATTATTATTACTGAGTTTTATTTTTGAAATAAAATTTAATCATTTATTGAGTTTAAAAATCAAAAATAATCATTAAAGTTTGATTTTTATAATAGAACTTATAATGGTTACGGTCACTGGGTTTTAATTTTTTTTCCTAATGTAACTTAATTTGTTAAGGTTAGAATTTTTTACAACTGTTGATCTCTAAGAGCCCCTCTCAAATAAGGTGCCTTGCGGGGATAACGCCATCAAGTATGATCCATTTATATATCAACTTTAGCTACATAAATTGAATGTACTAGTACCCATGTATTTATGGAGGTATTCCAACATTTTTTTGTATTGTGTAAAATCTTTTACATAAATATATGTTCGTTTTATTACGCCTCGCAGTTCCATAAAGCCATTCAGTTCCATACAGTTATTTAAATAATTGTATAATCTTGTTATTTATATAAATTATTATAATGGTAAATATATAATAAATTATTTTTGGTCTCTTTTGGATTATAAATTAAGAAATATTTGTCGGACAGAAAAAACTTCAAATTGTATTGTACTGATCGGTTGTCGGCTTCAATAAGACAGTTTTTTAAAAAAAGTTTCAAGTATACCATACAAATAATCTCCAGATTGGCTTCTCTGTGGGGAATAATAGCTCCTATTTCCTTCTTTTCTTTTTAACTTAATGTTGTTTCGTTATCAGAAGTTTTAAATTATTTCAAATTTAAGCAATCATTTTTACAATAGAATTTTCTGCATAACCCAATACCACTGTGCCATGCCACTCAGTAATATGCAAAGAGTTGCCACCTTGTGTCACAACTATCGACTGCCGATAAAAACAGTATCATACGAAATCTGGTCAAAAAAACACGGACACGGACGTTCGCGCGGGTCGGTCGGTACAAAAATACGAATAAAGTGCATTAAAGTGCATCAATTTTGTTCTCTACACTCACATCCCAGTAATTCGCATAAAATCAAATTGAATTTCATTTATTTCGTTAATTAATAGGCTCAGACAGAAGGCAAACACAAGAAAGGCTACGCCTTTGACAGGAGTCTGAATCTGTGGCTTTGTCTTTGTGTCTGTGTGCGAGCGTGTGCGTGTGTGTGTGTGTGTGACTGAGTGTATTTGTTCAGCAGCAGCCGCCGCTGCAGCAACAGCAAAAACAACAACAACAGTTACTCATTTCGTTAAATTCTTGATTAATAATTTTTTGCTTACTTTGTCAAATATCAAAATTTTCAACACAGCACTTATTTTCACCATTTTCGAAAAAAAATACATAAAAATTAACACAAATTAACGAGTGCAAACACAATAACAACAACAAGACCAACTCGAATAACAACAACAAACAGCCGCGAAAAAAGGCAGTCGCTTTGGATATCTTCAACGGATTCAAAGAGCAACTATCAAGTTGCCCGGAACGCACCAGGCAACTCTGTCGCACTGTATGGGGCACCCTTTCCCAAACCCTTAGCACAGCGCTTACAGCGGCCAGCATCGAAGCCGGCGACGAGGGTGGAGGAGGAGGAGGCGGCGCCTCTGGCAGTCGCTTTGCCACCATTATGGGTGCAGTCAAGTCTCGCACCATCACCATCCATGCCGACGTAGATGCGGAGGATCAACTCCCACAACACAATCCCAGCTCCCATTCCACACTAAGGAATGGCCACGGTGGTAGTCATCTGCATCACCATCATAATGGCACTTTGTCCACTTTGCAAAAGCAAGATCTTCGGTATGACATCGGTACCAGTTCACATTATCATCATGTCCGTCAGCCAAGTGTACGCAGTCGCAGCCAACAGCCCATGCCACACACAGATGAGCTGGATCGTCGCTTTGCTAAAGTTTTGGTAAGTTAAATTGGGGGAAAAGAAACTGTTTCCTAATCTTAGGATGGGCCGCTTATGCTCCTCCCTCGTATGTTTTGTTGCATGTGTGATTGATGACCTCATCCAGCGACTTGTTCGCTTGAAACTCGTGTGCATGTTTCTGTGAGTGTGTTTGTGTGTGTGTGTGTGCGTGTGTTTGTGTGTGTGTATCTCTCCCTCTTATGGAGTTCTGTGTGCTCTGGGGCTTGCACTCCGACTCCAATCGAGCAAAAAAGCACAGTGGTTTGTGAATTGTTGAAATATGGATTTCAATGTTTTGATAAGAATGTGTGCCGTTAAGCATGTGGACTCACCATATAGTCCATGTCGTGGAAAAGATACATATTTTTTTATCCGATTAACTTCAAACTTCGATATTCAGTATTTATTGAATCTGAAAATATCAATAATATCAAAATGTTTGTGTGCATTGTCATGCCTGCGAGGTAATATTAGAAAATAAAACTATTTGACAGGTAACTCCATCTTCTTCAATTGAAGCGGTTGATAAGGTGCCCCAGAGTTCTTGAAATTGTTTTCTTTCCTCTTAATACTTGTCATCATTGTAACCTAGAAAGGCCAGTCTAAGGCCAGAGCCATACTGGAATAGTAATTTACTAATGCCAGCTTTTCCGACATTTTGTATTCATTTTTTAGGGTTTTGGGTCTAGTAATCACTAAGAACAAATAGGTTTTCTAGATGCTTTGCGAAATTTTAAAGAATATTCAGTGTGGATGTTCAAATCCCCTGATTTTAATACTATTGAACTTAAGATTTTGGGTTGATTCGAATTTTGCTATTACTTTCGGAGAATTTCAGACTTTGCATTTTCTATTGAAAATCATTTCTATAAAAATCAATTGTGAAATCTTTTATTAAATTTTGCACTGCAGCCGAAATTCTTAAGAGGAACCTTTGATGGTTAGGGTATTTTATTCTATTTGTGTTGAATATCATTTATGATGCACATCGCTTACATAGCCAAGGACCCACTCAATTTCAAAACTTCTTGGTGGGATAACCAATAATCATCTACCAAAACTCTTCTGTAATGGGGAGGGGACTGGGTGTAAGTGAGTATTGAAGGCCAGATTCTCAACCATCTCTCTATTAACACCAGGGCTGCAAACCGGTTTTTAACCGAACCGGTTCTAACCTTGAATTCCGACTTTTATTTTACTGTGAAATAAAAGCTGAACCCGATTTGGTTCAGCGTAAATGGGGAGCAAAGTGTAATAAAAAAAACCTAGAATAGAATAAAGAACTACTTATAAATAACAGCTTCTGTTTTTTAAGATCCTCGACTCCTAAGTTTCTTCAATGATTCACAAGCGCAAGAGCTTAACATTAGTAAATAATATTTTAAGTATTTCTAAATGTTCCACAAACTGTTTTCGACCTAAAATCGAGCCGGTTCCTATACGATTTGAGTAGTTCTTAGGTCGAATGCGATTTTAGGAACACAGAGGATTCAATTAACTACTAAAATAAAGATATATTTCGTAACTAAATAAATGTATTCTTTTTTTATACCCCTGCAGAGGGTATATTGCAATTGTCCAGATGTTTGTAACGCACAGAAAGAAGCATTTCCGATCACATAAAGTATATATTCTTGATCAGCATGACAAGCTGAGTTGATTTAGCCTTGTCCGTCTGTTTCTTTGCTATCTCCTCCGTCAGTTTTAAAGCTATCGCAACTAAACATTGTACGAAGTCTTCTGGTACATATACGCTACACATTTGTCGGAACCGGCAGGATCGGCTGACTATACCATTTAGCTGTCATAGGAACGATCGGTCGAAAAACTAGTTAGTGAGAAAAACGTTTTTGTTTTTAATGCAAATGTCTCCAAACTTTGTATTTTTAAGTTAGCTATGCTTTTGCATAATTCCTCTAAGTTTGGTCGAAATCGGGCATCTATATGGTATAGATGTCATACAAAAGTAGCGTAGGTTGGGATCAAGACATACAATAAATTAAAATGAATCAAACCTAAGTTTAGCCCAGTACGAAACCTGAATCGGGACCAACGACCAAGGAAAATCTGCAATATTTGCATTATCAGTATTAAACTTTTAAGAACTGTTCGTGGAAGTAAAGCCAATATGGACATTTCCACCGATAGGTCCACCTAGACCAAAAAACTAAAAGTACTTAATAACTCTATGTTGTATCAGATTTTCTTGGGGAAACAACTTAATTGAACTTATGTTATTTATAACCCATTTCGGGATTTTTGAATGCAAAGTCGCGTAAGCACAATTCTTCTCATTTTTATGGTTCTTTTGCACGTTTTTTTCTTAAAAAGGTGCCTATAGATTGCATTGAATTTTGATATCTAAAATCATTCTATGGGTTCAAAGAGTTAATAAAGATTGAATAAGAAACCATAACAGACTATGAGATTGCAATTGACTGTAAGTTTTTGCTTTGCATGATAACAGAAACCACATCAATATCAAGGTGGAAAAATATGTCCCGTGCGAAAGTGCTTAAAATGAAATTTTGAAAAAAGTATAAAACATTTTGAGGTAAAATCAAAATCATTTTAAAAAGGCATTAGCACAATATTCTAAAATTAGTCACATTAAGAAATTCCCTCGGGATTGGTTGAAATCAGCGTTTGAATTGTCGCCCGCAAAAACCACTTCTATATTTGTCCCGTGCGAACGCCTTGGTTTTTTGCAATTATCTCGAAATCAACCTTTGCACCAATTATAGGGCTAATCAAGAGGTATAAGTTACGCACATTGTCAAAATGAAAATCAGATTTATTTGTAATTTTTTTTAAATTTAAGTGCGTACGACGGTCAAGTTCGACACCATGGAAATGCCCATATATTATGACGGATTGAAAAATAATAAATATGAAAATATTCTTAGATAATTTGTTGCATCGTACGATTTTCCAAAGAGTGCACGTTCAATTAGGGTAAAGCCTCGTTCGGTCATTAATTTAAAACGATTGGTTCAAGCTCCTGGTTTTCAGAGGAACCACTTTTATAAGAAAGGCAGATAAGAATTGGCATTTACCTAATAGTGGTTAATAGCTACATATTCAGAAGATCACAGAAAACTCCCTAAAAGAAAACGCTTTAAAATTACAAAAGATGCCATCAACTGTAACGTGAGGACTAGTAACAAATATGGCCCTTGGTATAAAACTATCCCTCGAGACCAATCTAAGGCTGCAATTCAAATATGTAAAACATAATATTGCATTCATGACCACTGTGCAGAATTGTCAACTAAATCTCCATACTCCCAACTGAGATTGTCTCTTTGGCGCACTTTGTAAAACAAGTTCACGTAATTAAGCAATGGACAAGTTGTTTGAATGGCACAAAAAAAAAAACAAGAAACAAAATAGACAGATAAAAAAACAATAGAGCAAAGCTCTCAGCTTTGACCGTCATAAAACTATAACAAATGGGAGTGACCCACAATTTTGGTTGTTGTTGGTTCACTCTACTCCACTTGAATTCGGCATGCTAATGGCAATTAAAGCAAATTGATCGATTGTCGCCCTCTCTGTCCCGCTGCTGACTCACTACGCTGATGCTGCGGCCCGGGCTTATCTGTCGGACCACTACAAAAATCTTTATTTATATGAACAGCTCAAATTCTCACTTATCGCCGACAGGCCAAAAGTAACATGAGAACGGGTTTGATTCTCTTTGGCATTTTACACACGAAAACGGGGTATTATGCATGCACGTTGGAAGATGTTGCTTTGGCAGAAGTTTACGATAAGATAATGATAATAGGATTAGAGATTGATTGTTAACACCGTAAGATTTCGTGGTAGCACTAGCTTTTCTTCAACTCCAAGACTGTCTTGTTTTTATGCCTCTTTAATCGATTTACCATCGAGGAGAACCACCCTCCCCTTGTCCGTCTGTATGCAAGATTCTCACAATATGCTAAGTTCAATCAACCCACGCAAGACCAGCGTGCAGCACATAAATACATATGCACATGTAACCGGAAACATCTGCAGCCGCTGCGTCTGATTAGACAAAACGCAAATTATTAGCGGCAACAAATGAAAAAAGGAAATAAACCTCTTTCTATTTATAACCCATGAATCAGACAAACAATTGCCTGCAATTGAAAGGCGCCTTTTGGCATGGAACTTTAGAAGAGCCTCGGCCACTCAATGGCAAAGTAAACATGAATTAGCATTAGCCCAGGCAAAAAGTCGAAGGCGAGGCTACTGAAATGACAAACAAACAATCAACAAATAAAGAAAAAACATAAATTGAAAAGGTAAACACACAAAAACACTTCCAAAAAGAGCGAAATATCGCATATAATAAAACTTGGATACCCTTGAAGAAACAAACTATTCAAATAATACAAAACTTTTGTCATTCGATTTGGGTCGAAAACGATGCGAAGAACATATGGAATAAATTATTTAATTTTGTTTACTTTTTATTTAGATCTTAGAATTACGTTTTACAAACCCTCCTCTACCAAGGGTACAAAGGGCATACAGAATTAGTAATCTCTGAACTTATAAAGTTTTTGTATGTAAATTCTTGTTCAGCAATAACAGCAGAGTTAGCTGGTCGTATTCAGCAGAAGATCTTGTTTCCTGTTCCTTTTTCACAGGAAAAAGAACTGGTTCGGTTTAGTGGTTCACAGAGATTTCGATCCAGGGGTTCGGTTTATTAGGTGCTTACTGCAAAATCCCAATCTTCCCTTATGTCTGAGCCCAAAAGTCAATCTTCCGAAGGTAAGGCAGTTTCTGTCAAATCTCAAAACTCAATGCCCGTTCTAAAGTATATTTAAGAAACTGCACGAAATGTTTTTTTCGAACTTATTTGGTTTTGGCAATTTTAAAATAAAATCTGTGTGGAAACGTATTATTTTTACCAAACTTTCGAAGGTAAGGCAGTTAGTAAATCGTTTTAAAACTCGTTTCTGTTCTCGAATCAAACTCAATATTACCTTATCTTAACTTGTTAAGCCTTTGAGTGCATACTCTTAAATCTGCTCGAAAAATATAACTTTCGAAAGTCTATAGATGCGGAAAAGCCGAAATGATGTCAAAAACTTCGTACTGTTTATAGATTGCCCGTACTTCCATCGCATTTTAACTATTTAGCTATTTCAGAAATCTCCTTAAATCTGTACGAAAAGTTGATTTCTTTTTACTAGGTAAATAAGTTTGAGAAAATAAATATCTATAATATTTCAGTCTGTTATGTTCTTCGAACACATAAAGAATAAGTTCTGGTTTTTAAGAGCTTTGAATAGAGATAGAGATTTTCAAACTTAAATGCTTTTTAATTGCCTTTTCCTCGAACTTCAATTACACATTTTCAAATGATTGAGCTGAACAGCACCGTTTTGATTGTTTTTTGGTTCAGTTCATCATATTCAAGGCTGGAATTACCGATTAAATTTTTGGTTTGGTTCGTTTCGGTTCTGAACCGGCTTGCATCCCTGCCTTGTCCAGCACTTTTGCCTCCCAGTGCATCTGTATTTTTTTTTTTGGTTTTTGTAGAGATTTTTCTAACAAAACATTAATATCGATTTGGTAATTCATGGTGAAATGGCAAACCTTACTGAGCATTATTGACATGTGTTTCGTACGCGGGTGAGGTGGAAAAATCCCCGTAAATCACTTCGGTTATTATATGGCTGTACCAGTTTCGATATCTTGCGAAAATCTAACTAACTGTTTGGATTCATAGCCATCATGTTCGCTATATTAAACCTTGTGTTAAAATGATGAATTGTTTGACAAGATTAAAGAAGACACATTAACCAATTTAGGAACCATTGAACTATGTCGCAAAATTTAAATTGTGTAGGCCCAAAACTATCAAGTTCACCCCCTAACAATACGCTGACTGTGAATTACTCTGACGCGGATTGAATATTTCAAGGTCAATTTGAAAGTATTATACATAAGTGCAAAAATATGTCTAGTATGCGGGCCTGAAGTCATTTGCGAGTGCGTGTGTGAGTTTTTGTTGATAATTCAATGGTATCCAGCTAGGCAAAAGTGTTTCATAAATATTACTTTGTGTGTTTATTTCCTGCTGTGCTGCATGTTTCCAGACATCTTTTATAGTTTCTACAATTTCCAATTAGTTAATCCAAATTAAATGCACTAATTACATTGATAAGGACAAAAGCTTGCATTGTTTTATAAAATCATGTTAATTTTATTGCATTATTAAAGACCATAAACTTTTAATATGCCTTTCGTAATGACCGACTTTGTGTAGATCTTTTGTTGTGGGTGTCATTAAGACCTAACCACATAAAATCCTCGTTAATTTACAAGCTTTCTCGAAATGACTTTCACTCGATGCTTAATCATCAGTGTCGGCAACAATGGAGGGTGGAGAAGAGCCTTCCCTAGAATATCATACACAACAACAAATGCTTTGGTTTGTCTCCTAATGACATTTCAAATGAGTCGGACCAAAACCACAAACAACAGCGAAACTGCAGCTGTTGAGTTCGAATTAATACCTCATCCCCACACTCATAGTATATGGCCATTATGATGAGTGTTGTCAGAGCGTTTTATCTAACGGCTGCTCTGGAGCAAAAATGAAAAAAAAAACACAATTAAAGAGGGTTACATATGTGAGTGTGTGTGATGGGGCAGTGTTTATCTAGTATTATAAAGCTACCATTTGTTTATCGCTGCTTTTCGCTTCCTTGGCGGGTCTTTTGCGGTCTGCAAAAAAGAGCAAGGCAAAAAACAAAACGATAAAAACATGACTGCATTCACTTTTTGCTGTAAGCTAAAAAACAGAAAATGATCTAAGACGTGGTGGGAACTGATGTAAAATAGCTCAATAAGCAGGTTAGATGGGAAAAAAATCTACACCAAGTAGATTCTTTCTCAGGGGGTTTTCTTTTTTAGTTATTTTATAATCCTCTAAACTTTATATGACGAGAAAGTGTTTTGACACAGGAAAAAACTAACAATCTTCACATATTTTGCAAGAAATGGTGTTCAAACTATGTTAGTATTTTATTTCAGGGATGCAAACCGGTTCTGAACCGATGCGGTTTTAAACCGAACCGAACCAGCTTCCATTCAGAATTGCTGAACCGAACTGAAAACCACAAATAAAAACGGTTCGGTTCGGTTCAGATCTCTGACGAGTTTTAAGACGGGAATCGCTTTCCTCTAGCCAATAATACTTATTAGTTTGGGAATTTGAAACGTTTCCTAGAGATAATTTGGATACATTTTGTTCGTCTCTCTACATCCTTAACGATGTCGGATCGATATAACTTTTAAGGAACACTTGACGAAAATTTAAGCACATGTTATCCTGCTAGTCACCTCCAATTGCCTGCCATTAATCTACATTCTTTCCTCTAGTGGACAATATTATCAATTTTCTGTAGTACTTTTTTACCTTAATTCAAACTTAGCCAGAAGAGTTTTCTATTCTTTTCTAGCCGACATTCTCTGTTTTCGAATTTTATTCCTCGAGGAACTAATAGACGAATCCTTAAAATAATTAATTTTGGACATTCTTCTAAGGATTTTAAATATATTCAAATGGATTATAGGAATTCAATTTGCAAAGTGGGCGAAAAGTCTCTCGACATAGAGATCACAATTTTTCATAATGTAACTTTGTGACCCACCGAACCGATCCGGAACCGAACCGAAACCGCGGTTCAGTCAGGTTTACAAACCATGTAATGAACCGAACCGGCGGTTCAGAAACTGTGAACCAATGAACCGAACCAGTACTTAAATTCGAGTGGTTTGCATAACTGTTTTATTTAGATTCTCTATGGTTATCTGAAATAGACTGCAAAGGAAAGTAGCCAAATCCATTTGTTTAAAGTCTGAAACTCACACAGCACTCAGCACATTGTAAATTAACTGTTAAATTGTAAATTAACTGTTGATTATAGACAAGTTTTTTATGCTAAAACCGAATCAGCTCTGAAGGTAAAAGAAAAGAAGCCGCAAAGTGTTAAGTGGTCCAATTTTATCTCATTTCTATCATAAATCTTTCCAAAAGTTCGAAGTGCTCTGGCTTCTGGAGTGCAACGATACATACTTCCAAGTTTCATCTAATGTTGCGAAACAGAAACCCAATGCCTTCCCGATATTATATATAAGACAATTTTATTACTCTAACCAGCAATCGTACTGTTCAAAAAGAATAACAAAACAACTGAGGGCGCTGCATCTGTATTACATTTAAATAGTTTTTTGTTCTAAGCCTCAATTGCCGGGAATTATTTGCTGATTTGACCCCAGAATATGACCGCAAGTTTGTTTACACTGAGCTAAGTGAGATCTCTTTTAAAAATCTATAGCCCAAAGATCTATGAATGATTGCCCACAGTCTTCGCTGAGAAAAAAATGATTGTATACTAGCCTAGCAGTCAAGACGAGGAATATAAGATACTAGACATAGAAATCGTTAGATCTCGTCTAAATATGTTAATCTTGTTGTAATCTTAAATACTCAATTCCAATGTTCCCACAGTTTATTACTCTTTTATGAAATATTTATTTGTAAACATTAATAAGTCCGTAACAAAATTCCCAAAGGAAGAACTGTTAGCATTTGTACACACTAAGACTCATTTCCGCCGTTTTCAACATTTAATTGAGCTGACTCACTGAAAATTACTCATGATACTCTTGGCACATGTGTTTACAAATTCATCATACGCATTGAAATTATTTAATACAACAGTAGACGATTGGGCTAGGTGATCAGCTATGGCGAATTTGGTTATACTCTTTCTGGACTGGTCGAACTACTCCCCTCAGAATCAGTTAATAAATAATACGACCTAATGAACGAAACAAGGCAGCAGTAGCTCAGCAACAATTGTAAGAGATTTTTAGCATGCATTTTGAGCATCATCTTATGAGAGACGGTAATAGATAGAGGTAAGATATGTATGGGACATATGTTTTTTCATACTTGCAGGCAGTTAAAGCTCTCTAGCCCCTGCAATTTGGAAAAACGTTATATCTTCCACAATTTTATTCGCACCTTCTTGGACATATTTAGTAATCTGGATTTTTTATCAACCCGCTAAAGATTGGTATAAATGCGCTGATGTAAAGCAGCGCATTCATACTGAGCATACACTTTCGTTTGTACAGACTATGTTACTGTCAGATATATCACGATTTCAGGTTCAGCTTAAAATAAAGCTTCTATAAGATCAACCAAGATACCGAATTGGTTAAATAATGTTGCAGGTCTTACTAGTTTTTCCTCCTAACGACATTCAGAATTGAATGATTAATTATACAGTGCTACAATCCTTACAGAGGCGTAAAAACTTGGAAAATAACCTAGCCTAAGCTATATAGCACCACTTCATCATACTTTGATTTTTTCTGAAGATATGGCTCAAATGTCGCTAAATTTTGAAATAACTCTCTAATTGACCATCCGATTATATATAAACTGGTTAATTCCGATAGCGCCGAGCAGAATCTGGTATAAATTAGACACGATGGCTGATAAATGCGAGTTACATATCTACAATTTTGTCCTTAACTATTTATTTTTGGAAATTTCTACTTTAACCACTACTGGTTTCAAAATAATACTCCAAGCTATTTTTCCTTAGAATTTATTACATGAGTCCATTTAATTCTTCGTTAGACAAATGTTGTTTAAGTAAATTCGGTTGCCGTTATTTGATGTTATCAGCGTATTTCTGAGCAAACATCGGCTATCTAGTATTCTTTTTTAATGTGTTTACAGAATAGCATAAATTAATTATAAATGTCCCTACAAGTATAGTTCCCAAGGTTTAGTGGGAAGTTTAAAGATAGTTTTTCAAATAATTACATTACAATTACAATTTAACATATTATAAATGTAAAAAAAAAACATCTAAATTATAACTTTTAAAATTAATTTTTATTTTATTTCTTGTTTGCGGATTGAATTTTGGACCTTCGAAGTTTTTAAATGTAACATTATTAGTCTCTTGCATTTTCATAATTGGTCTATCAAATTGATTTGGATAAGGATAAGCAAACGTAATCTTACCTACTGAGAAAACTTTATGAAGTTTGCTTTATCGTGTAAACCCCGACATTTTTATCTCTGTACTGTAGGTACATCGGTATTATAAGTTTGTGTAAAAGTATGTAACATCCAGAAGGAAGCATCTCCGATATAAAGTATATATATTCTTGATCAGTATCAACAGCCGAGTCGATATAGCCATGTCCGTCTGTCCGTCTGTCTGTCCGTATGAACGCACAGATCTCAGAGATGGTAAGAGATAGAGGTTTGACGTGTATGGGACATATGCTTCTTATGTCTGCAGGCAGATCAAGTTTATTTTCAATTTTGGCCACGCCCCCTCCCGCCCCCGCAATTTAGAAAAAACGTCATATCTCCCACAGTTTTGAAGATAGATGGCTTGTTCCTTCTGGTCATATTTAGTTATTGTAGGATAACTTATCGATCCGCTAAAGGAATGAAGAAGATCGTATGAACTGTTTTCGAGTTATGATCAAAAAAAAAAATTTCTTAGTAAGAATATGTTATAGTCGGGCTTGACCAACTTCTTTTCTTTTTTTTAAAATTGTTTTTCAGTTAATTGAAAAGGCTAAAGAAACTAACGATTTATCGTACTCGATAACAAATACCTATTTATTTATATCTTATCTACATAGTCATCAATGCATTATATCCAATTGTTACTCCACAATGGATCATAAATTCCAAATATGAATAATAAAAAAGAATTTCTATTGAAATATTCCCAATGTGCTTGGGGGAACACTTGAATTCTAATATTCTCTATGCAAATTCATGGCGCTTACTCATATGACATGAGCGTAGATTTTAATTTAGGGGAGAAAATGATATTATGCACACTCAGACAAACACACACACACGTGTGACAGAAATTTTAAAATGCGTATCCGGTGCCCAGAGACTCAGTTATTCATATTGTTATATACTCAAGTCCAATATAATTTTTTCCAGCTCTGCGAGAAATGCTTTTGTGTTGCCTTATTATTCTTTATATATGTACACTTTTATATATATTTATTTATTTATTTGTTTGCTTTTAAAAAAAAAGAGAAGCATGAAGGCAAATTACTCAACGTAACGGACAATGCATGCAGGGGAGGGATCACTGAACAAGGGCAACTCTCATAATAATCATTCAATAAATTTGCGCAATAAATTTACATTTACAGCAGCAAGCACGTTTTGCAAACAAACAAAATAAATTTCATGAGATAATTTTATAATTGTTTAGCTTAATTAACACACAACTAAAACTCATGTAAATTGGCCATAATTGACTGAGAAAAAAAATATTAAGAAACAAATGATAATAATAAAGAAAACTAACAACCAAGTCTGTCAGTCGCAAGTGAGAACAAGCCTCAGGCAATAAATTTTACAACAGCTTTTTCGGAATGAGGGGTGTGGTTGGTGCGTGTTGACAAAAGAAAAGCTGGGCATTTGTCATCAACTCTGGTTAATTTTATGGGAAGAGCTCACCTAAAATTATTCATTTTTTTGGTAGCTATTTTATTTAGGTTTTAAATTATTTGAAAAAAAAATTGAACATTCATAAAATGGTTTACGAGCTACGCGGAACTAAGTTGGTCATTAAACCAATTAAAGAGGAAGTACCTCAGAATAGCTTTCTGGGACCAGTCCCAGACAAGCTATACACATTCGATGTACTGAAATTGGGTATTGAAAGTTTAATGTTTATTATATTCTTTGTCTAGTTTTGGAAATGTAATGCATAAAGTAATGAGTAGACATCGGATATTAATTTGTTTTAGTTTTTGTTCCAAAAAACGCGAAAGTATGGCATTAGACTAATATAAATATAATAATTGATCATTTTAAAAGATGATCATATCTAAAACATGCCTTTTTTAGGTATAATAGGTCAAATTGTGTCAATATATTTTCTCAAAGAACCATTTTAAATTCCGTCCTTATGTCTGGAACGCAAATAATACTAAACAAAAGAAACTCCTGCTCACAGGAAAGTACTATAAATGATTCTTAGTATTCAAAGCACAAGTACTTCCGTTTTGCTTACGGTACGTCACGATACGCATCGTTACGTTTTGACCGCACAAGGTACCACTGATTTTGCGAATGTGTTTAGTCAAAGTTTTAAATTAAGAACTCGAAATCAGAAGTGTCATTTCAGTTAGGAAATCGTAAAAATATAATTTGAAATCTTGATTTTGCATTGCATCTGGCAGGTTTCTGTACCTAGTTAGTCAATGTTAAATGTTTACTAAATTGAATTTGTTTTTGCAATTTAATGATTCGTCAGTAACACAAAGGTTGTGTTTTGAAACATTTTATGCTATTTGCTCCTGTCTATTTTCTTTTCCATTGGTCATGGTATTTATCGGAGTTCATTTAGATTACAGACATAGTTATGCAGGTAATTTAATAAAAAGTTTCTTAAGTATGTACAGGCAATAGATCAGGAATGACTTTGCACTTGATCGACAAAACGATTGAAATATTTATAGTTTCATTGCTTTGTTTTTTTTTTTTTAATTTTTATGATTCGTCAAGGACGATAAAATGGCTTGATGTACAATTCTTCACACTACTTTTTGAAATTTGAAATCTCTATCGAGATGCACCAGGCACATTACTGGTTCCATACCTGAAATCATGTTACACTTCTACGCGCCCTTCATTTACTTGCAAAAATTTGGTATCTGCTTTTTTATACCCTTGCAGAGGGTATATTGAAATTGTCCAGATGTTTGTAACGCATAGAATGAAGCATTTCCGATCACATAAAGTACATATATTCTTAACCAGCATGACGAGCTGAGTCGATATAGCCATGTCCGTCCGTCCGTCTGTCCGTCTGTTTCTATGCTTTCTCCTCCGTCAGTTTTAAAGCAATCGCCACCAAACTTTGCACGAAGTCTTCTGGTTCAAATACGCCGCACATTTGTCCGAACCGGCAGGATCGGATCACTATATCATATAGCTGCCATAGGAACGATCGGTCGAAAAACTAGTGCTAGTGAGAAAAACTTTTTTGTTTTCAATGCAATCGTCTCCAAACTCAATACTTACTAGTTTTTAATGCGTCTCCATAATTCTGCCAAGTTTGGTCGAAATTGGACATCTATATAGTATAGCTGTCATACAAAAGTAGAGTCAAAAAAGTAGTCTTATTGGTCTTATCTTAGTCTTTATTGTCCTTCAGTTAATGTTCCTTTAGTTAAAAAACGTGCTGCAAGGGTATACAAACTTAAGTTAACTTTTCTCTATTTTTTTTTACGTTTCTTTTGATACATTTTCCGTACTTGCCAGTGTGTGATGCTTCATGCTTAAAAAGCGAATTTAGATGTAAAGGCGCTTACTTCGGATCATAAATTTACCCTATAAACAATATTCTTAACCCTAAACAATATGAAATATTCTTAAATATTTGTTCAGGTCGAAGATATGTAAATATGACAAATATGCAAAATGAATGAGGATTTAAAATAATCCACTTTTCCTAGAACTAATTTGTATCCAATCAGATATTTTTTGTGTGATTATATTTAACCCAAAATCCGATGTCTAGTAATGAGGCGCAAAATGTACCAACATGTTTAACTTAATTTATCCTCCAACGCCACTTGAGGCATAACACGCATATAAAAGACAAGAAAATAACACTCAGTCACAGTTCAAACCTAGATCTTAGAATATGGCGGCTGTTTTATAAAACAAATCTAAAGCCGGTATAGACAAATGGTATCCAGCTCTGGTTCACTAAATCCAAGTGTTTAGTTAAAGTTGGGTTTCTCAAAACAGAAGATTAGTTAAACTGCAGACATACATTTCAGCCCAAACAGCTAAAGATAATAAAAACTGCAGCTGAGGCATAATGGTGTAAATTCATATAAAATTGTATGTTTTTAAGGTAATAAATTAAATTTGAAAAGCAAATATGTAACTTCAGGGCTAGGAATTTCATGCCTGGATTCAGACATGTTTTAGTACTTCCCATTGAACTCACCCATGAGTTCAGCACTAAAACCGTGCCTAAAATCAGCGTAGAAGGAAATGTCTGTGTTAAGCTCATATAAAGCTGGCATATTACTCCCATTAAAGAACTTGGTATCCAGCATTGCGCTATAAACTGACGCGTTATCCCGCTGGACCTTTCAACATCGCCATTTAACTGACCGCCAAAATCCACCAACTCTGCGTCCAACATAATTTTTGGAGCAATTCTTTTTGTCTCGATATGAAACACACCGGATACTTTCCGTTATAAAACGCTTATATGATGTGCGCGTGTATACTCAAAACGCATTACACCATTCTGAGTCCTATAATTGATAAATAGTTACCATACGGGTGAGTTTAAGGCTCGGATTATTCGAACAAACCTATTCCTTGTTACATTGTGTCCCAGTTGAGCATATATCTGTCCTCTGCTCATCGAATCCACGACTGCTAGTGGGTGGATTTGACTGTAGTCGGTAGATATCCGAGACTACTGTTTATCCGGTACTAAGGATATTCAAAAGGACTGAACCTATATCTACAAAAATGTGGGACCACGTCGTTAGACATCAAAATCTCAATGCAACAGTCAGCCAATTTTTGGTATATCTTTATACCCTTGCAAAGGGTACTATAATTTTGCCCAGAAGTTTGCAACGTATAGAAATATTCATTTCCGACCCCATAAACTATATATTCTTGATCGGGTGACGAGCTGAGTCGATTGAGCTTTGGCCGTCCGTCTGTCTGTCTATCTGTTTCTACGCGAACTAGTCTCTCAGTTTAAAAGCTATCGAGCTGATATACTACTAATATGTCGGAACCGACCGGATCGGATGACTATATCTCATAGCTCCTCGGTCGGAAAACTTGTTTTAGTGAGAAAAACTTTTTGCTTTTCAATGGAAACGTCTCCAAACTTTGTAATCGTGGGTTTTCTATATTTTTTTATAATTCTATCAAGTTTTATTAAAATTGTACAATTATTTGGTAAAGCTGCCATACAAAAGATACGTCTGAAAAACAGTCTTAGTTAAAAATTTTTTTTTTGTGTTTTAACTGGCAGCATCTTGCAATTTTGTATTTGTTTGTTTCACATGCTTTCACATAATTTGACCAGTTTTTGGACAAATCGGATGACTATATCATATAGCTCCCATACGAACGATCGGTCGGAAAATGGAATTGAAAATATTTAAGCGAGCAAATGCTCGCACAGACGAAGTTAGCTTAGCTTTCTCGTTTTAAATTTTAATCAGAGATGCGGTTATTGCATTTGGTCGATGTTTGCTTTCAATTGCATGTTGAGGGGAATAATGGGTTGAGAGATGGGAGGCAAATGTCTTCAACATTAGCAAACCTATCCCAAAAACCGGTACCGTTGACCATTTGGATTAGCTTAAAAAAAATCAGTATTCCAATTGATATTTCGATCTGTTTGTTTTTCACTTATTTTATTTTTATTATGTTTTTATGTACTTCAGTATTTTATATGGCTGTCATCACCCTCTTTCGATCCATTCCACACCCTTTTTCTGATGTGTTGGTACTCCAATTAGAACTTCGAATGCAGCAGCTGCACCCAAAATACAAATTGAAGTCACGTAAGCATATTTGCTGATTTCATTATGGCATTCCCAATCCCCATTTACCTTTTACACAATGACTGCACATTTGGCTGAGGAAATTGTTTGGTTGGGGCCTGATTGATGGATGGATGAGTTTGTTCTCTCAGTTCTTTTCGGTTGGGCAAGCTTTGTCTCATTAAAGCCATCAGAAGCCACAAGTACCTGCACCTTTGGTGTATCAATCAGTTACCGCTTGTTTTTCTCATCATGTTGCAAATTTGGATTTGGTTGTTTGCGCTGCTTTAAGCTTTTGGTCTTCGTGGGATGGAATTAGGGACTCTACCAAATGTTTCAAGAGCTTCCTAACCCTTTTGGTACTTTCTTATTCTCCAATATTTGACTTAACTTAGCTACAAGAAAAACTCTTCCAATGGTTTAGTACATGGTGTTTTTAGACGTAATAGGTTCTTTCCATTTGACTGGGCACTTTCCTCTTCAAACAAATGGTCCGGCTGTTTTACAGACCATCATCATTATCAGCGTCATTCAGCTTAAAAGCTTGCATTGTGTCTATACACAGCCAAACACACTTGGGACAATAACTTACTTATTTGCTCAACTTTTATTTACCTACCTTCTTTCTCTTCTTCCCTCTTTGGCACAGGCTTCCATGGACTTGCCACCGGACAAAGCCAAACTCTTACGTAACTATGATGACGAGAAGAAATGGGACATGATATGCGATCAAGTAAGTGACAACATTATTAAACTGACTTTTATATACTCCTCGTATGCTTCCATTTAAAAATAAGGCGTAAAATGTGATTACTAATTGGCCATATCTAAGCATTATTTATCATCAACTCCGACAACTTCCTGTTTGTGGCATAAAAGCAAATAAAATGTTGTACTTGCAGATTAACACCAAGCGGCAAGCACTTTGGACTGGCGCATAGTTCAAATGGGGGGTTAGGCCAACGCCTAATTATACATTTTAAGTCTAAGTTTTCTGTGTTATGTCTCGTCGTCGACACCTTGAACGCACTGACCTTAAGGCTGCCGGGAGTTGAGAGAGCGAGAGAATGGATAATTGAGTCGCAGTTTTAATTAACTATGCCAAATGGTTAGTTTGCGCAATAATTGTTACACACATGTGTGTGTCGATAAACATGTAGTTTGCTTCGGTTTATGTTTGCTACAAAGCAACTAGTGCAAGACTACCCAGCATTTATGATTAAGAATTAGTTAGAGCACTTAAGTATGAGCTTAAATTTTATTTCGTTTTCGTAACGTGCAAACTTTTAAGGCAAGATTTTTACGGAATTCGAGCCAAAATATCGAGGTTTTTGGAAAAAGGTTTAGATTTGATCCTATTTTCAATTTTGTTCATTTCGAGTGTAAAAGAACTCGACAAAGACCAACTCTCGTAACCTTTACACTAATTAGGATTTGCAGTCTATGGAAAATCTTATTAATAAGTCTTTGAACTTCTGTTCTATGCTAACTCCTTGGTCAGTTTTAATGCTAACGCTACCAAACTTCCAAACATACAGCTGCCATAGGAACTATCGGTCGAAAAACTAGTTCTAGTGAAAAAAACTGTTTTGTTTTTAATGCAAATGTCACGAAACTCCGTATTTGCTAGTTTTCTATGCTTCTTCATGATTCTGCCAAGTTTGGTCGATATCGGACATCTATATAGTATAGCTGCCATAGAAAAGTAAGGTTAGAAAAATAGTCTTAGTAAGAAAAACTTTTTTGTTTTCAATGAAAACCTCTTTAAAATTGGTATATATTTATTTTATAAGCTTTCACACAATTCTTCAAAGTTCTGTCAAAATCGGTTGACTATAGGCTATAGCTGTCATTGTGATGATCTTTCGAGAAACTAGTTTTAGTGAGATAAACTTTTTTGTTTTCAAAGAAAACGTCTCCAAACTTTGTACTTCTTAGCTATGCTTTCCGATGAATCCAATAAGTTTGGTTGAAATCGGCAACCAGAAGGAAGCATCTCCGTATCCGTATAGCATCTAGCCCATAGCTGTTAAATAATGATTATTAATCATAGTCATTAGATATTTGATTACTTTTATTGAAAATGAAAAAAAATCATTGAATTACGATTATTTTTAGATTATCTGGATTACTAATTGACTGCGATTAGAAATAATCAAAAATAGTCGTGATTATTGGCAATTACCAAAAAATAATCAAAATTAATCAAAAATAATCAAAATATAATCCGATTATTTTTATTGGGCGTTTTCAGCAGGTAAATCCGATTTACGATTACTGATTTCCGATTTGCGATTGCTGATGATTCTCTGCTGAATAAAACTGATTGCTAAGTGCCGACATTAGTACATTTTGTCAACTCATTTAATGCACAATTTTTAATGGCATTCAACGCTGTCAGTTTGTCGGTTTATTCTCAGTTTTGGGTTAAGAAGTTGGCCGAGGAATCAGTAAATGGTCTTACCGTAGATTTTGTTTGATTCCATCTCAGCAAACATGATTGTCAAATTTTCCAATCGCAATCGGCAATCACTTTATTCAGCAGTTAAATTCAGCAATCATAAATCAGTAATCGTAAATCGGATTTATCTGCTGAAAACGCCCATTGATTATTTGTGATTATTTTCCAAAAATGAAGTATTCAGCCTGTAAATACACTTAAGACAATATAAGAAAATCTTGCAAAAACAAAAACTAGCAGTTTTAAGCCATTTTCGATCCATCAGCCATTCAATAACTATTGAATTTTATAAATACCATATATAATATACTATATTAAAATACACTTTCTAGGATCCAAAAATCCAGCGATATAGATATAAGCATCGAAAGTATCCAATTAATTCACTTATTGAAAATTATATAAAAATTAGACTGTGTATTTACAGGCTGAATATTAAATTTTTGGCAAATAATCAAAAATAATCACTGTACTGT